>CM046846.1:29985618-30428699 GCA_025618425.1 Heliocidaris tuberculata | reverse complement strand
ATTGTATTTGTATAATAAAAAATAACGGTATACGTACGAAACATTCAAATGGTTTAAGCCTTAATGAGAATACAGTGTAAAGGAAAACTTATCATATATTAAGCCCTAAGCTATAATTAACTTCTGTGCATGCCAAATTATTTCATGTTGTGTGTTAATTGTGAATTGGGTTTTTACAGACTGTATCAATCAGATATGATTATTTACGTCTGGGGACCGACCTTTAACGTCACCATCCGAAAGACGTGAATCAGTTTCAAACCTGGGTCCGCTGAATCAGTTTATTTCCACTGTTAGCTGGATTACAGGCGCACGCCACAATGCCCAGTTGTGCCAGTGCGTTGACTAGTCTAAGGACAAGTCACTTTTACCTTTATTTACAGAGCAATTTTGGCATTTAAAATTTTTGCAATAATATTTCAGAGCAGAAATATTTAAATTTGGTACTTTGGAGTTTGGACATAGTATACCAGCATGAAACGCAAAAATACATCGCAAAACATCATTTCTATACCTGTTCCCGTTAACTCTTTAATCGCTACGGATCAAAACCCAAGACTGCCACATTGTTGGGAGTGTATGGTACATGTACACTGTACATGTGATAAAAGTCGACTGTGGCAGTCCAGAGTTTGTTCCATTCGTTGACCAAAGCTGGAAAAGAGTTCAAGATATTATACATAATAAAGTCATTCTGGTGTATGATTTCACCTATAATGCAACTTTATGTAAAAATATCAAATCTGCCCACCTGGCTCCACTTGTTTTAAATTGTTTGACGTAGTGCTTAAGGTCATCTTCCGTCAGGAGAGTACTGAGTTTGATATCATCAGCTATACCAACTAAGATACCACCTACATGAGGGACGAAGAGGGAAGGAGGAATGACAATACAACCATTGAAATATTATAAGAGTTGAATTGAATATTGCACTAAAAAAAAAAAAAACTTTCACAGCACTACAGCTGAATTACCACATGATTTACAATGTAGAATATGTATTAAAAAAGTACCGGTAAATAGATAAATAAAGTTTTTAAAAAGGAAAAAAAAAAGAAAGAAAGAAAGGAAAATACATTCAAAGACTTCTATAGCAATAACAACTGACATAGATAATTTGTTGAAATTCTTCAGAGACTCTACTGGTGGATGGGTAGAGTGATGAGAGGACATTTCATTAATTCACTGTTGGTGAGTCATCTCTTTACCATGTTACTTATTCACTGCTACACACCACAGTCTCTGCAATTTGCTTCTAGTTTCTCTGTATTTTAATATATTTCACTTGAGATGTCTGAATCAAATAGATAGATGTCTGCTAAATGAAATAAATGGTATTTGCAGGGCTCATAGTCTGAACAAGGGTTGACCTAGAAAAAAAAAAATGTCTGTAGTCTTTTTTCCACTATTGGTGTTGTCATCAGAATATAATGCTCACTGAACCCTACCAACAGAATGTGTCCCAAAACTGAAAGATAAATACTGTTTGAATGTACAGAAGACAAAACAATGTAATTTCTCCTAACATTAACAGCTTGTATATGTACAGTAGGGTATCTTTCTATCATTCCAAGTTCTCTCCTTTCCACATCATATGTGACCCCCCCCCCCCCCCCCCCCCCCCCCCCCCCCACACACACACACAAAACGACCATTAAGTTGCAATGGGAGTTTTAGAGCAAACAGCTGAGAAAGGTGGTTGGGGTGGAAATTTTGATTTTAATTTTTTTTTTGTAATTTCTGAAAGTTGATTAATTAATCCCCCATCTGACAAAATTTCAGGGTAAAATACCATGTTGAAATATGTTTTTAGTTTCATTTAAAATGACCCTTTTTTTGCTGGACATTCAAACTTTGTGTGTCAGCTTGCTGGAATCACACTTCACATCGCTTTTCTGGTAACTCAAAAACTATGCACTGTCTGATATTCAAAATCTAAAGAAACAAAGAAATATATATATTCTAAAAGTACGGAAAGTTTCAATCCAATCCAATTAGTACTTCATAGTGTATGCTAGGGAGTTTTGACTCAAACAATAGGACACAGATTAGGCGCTCTTGAATGGTCACTCTACTTTAGAACCCGTTTTCACTTTTGTTTTGGTCATTAGCCTGTCCGACATGTTGACATTCTCATTGTAATTTACAAGGATTTACTTAGTCCATACAAGATAAGTTATATATCATTTTAAAGCTTATAATCTAAGCTTTCAAACGGTGCTGGAATTTAAAAAAAAAAAGAATTTAAAACTTATTGGTCGTTTTGTGGTGTATGGTCCCATATTCTCCTAAAACACAAGGATAGTAAAGAATAACAAACTACCTCTTGCTCTCACTCCGGTTACGGAGAGTCCAATTTCTTGGAGCTGTTAAAACAATGAAAAGAGAGACAAATAAAACAAATTCATAATTTTTTCCTCATAAGTAACTTTTTCTTCATAAAGCAAAAAACTTGAAAAACTTGGTATTATGTTACCTTCATATGTGTTTCAGGAAAGTCCTGTAAGTTGGATCATTTAGTCAACAGTCCAAACAAAGAATATTCTATTTCTCTGGCAAACTTAGTGAGCTTCACATCAAGTTTTCAAATGACAGCTTTCTTTCCGTGCTTTTTCCATGAACTATAAAAATGTTATGAACAACAATAACGCTTTCTTTTTAAAGAAAATTATAATGAGAAAAGTCAGACATTTGTCTTTGTTACACAATCATACACTAATACATTGGGGGGGGGGGGGGGGGGAATTTTCAAGATAACTTAAAAACTTATGCCAAATCAATTATCAATAACAATGGCGACATTTCAAACCTAAAGTAAACAAGATAAATGCGACTGCATCTCCTATATGCCTCCGCCTATATTCAGTGGATTTCAGTTGATTGGCTTAAACTATTCTTAAAATATTGTGATAACCAGAATAAAATCCTACAATAACATGTCAACAATTGACCTCTTAAAAAATTTGACATTACACATTATATAATGACCCATAAGTCTGATCACTTTATCTTCTCTGAGTCATGAATACAAAATAGTTGAGATATGGTGATAACAAAGCTACAAAACATTAGTTTCACATGTATAATGAATGACCTCTATGACATGTCACCTTTGACGTTGACGTGAACAATAATCTAATTAGTTCGTCTCACTATGGTAATGCATACTAGTTCCAAGTTTGAAGTTAATGGGTCAAATTGAGCTCAAGAAAGTGTTAACAAGGCAAAAACCTGAAATTTCATGGACAACCCGAAAACATAATGCCTCCAGCACCACCTTCGGTTGACGGGAACATAAAAAATTATTCATGCGCAATATATACCACCATAACTTGTAGTTGTACCTACCTCCAAAGGACGTCGCATGAAAGTCTTCACAACTTTCTCCCAATTGGCTTCAAGCTCAGCTTCAGCCGGTCCCTGATAAAAAAAAAATGAACCTCTCAATAAAAATGAAACATAACGAAACTGTAGTATCAATGATGAGTATAATATATGACCCAAGGTTTAGTATAGTTACCATGATAATGTTAACATGCAAGCATCCAAGAAATATTTCCAACCACCTGGGTCTGGAGTAGCAAATGTAGATCAATATCTTGCTGTGACTGAGACTGACAGAATAACATTTAATCCATAGTCTGTTACTTGTTCCCTGGACCACAATACCCAATATATCCTATAAGATATTTGAAAATTTCTTATTCATTTTATTTATTTATTTATTCATTTATTTATTTATTTATTAATTTATTTATTCGTCTATTTATCTATTTATTCATTCATTCATTTATTTATCCATTTATTTATCTATTTGTTTATATAATTATTTTTTTTTTTATTATCATTTTAAAAAATTTATTTATATATTTATTTATTCATTTATTTATTTATTATTTTTAAAAATTATTATTATTATTATTTATTTATTTATTTATCTATTTTTATTTTATTTTATTTTATTTCATTTTATTTATTTTTTATTTATTTATTTATTTTATTTATTTATTTATTTATTTATTTATTTATTTATTATTTTTTTTTTTTTTGGGGGGGGGGGGGGTAATATCAAATGCAATGTAACAGAGTGCAAGAGAGAACACTTTACCTCTTCATGGTAGTATAGCTGATAGTCATACGTCCCTGGGTCCTTCAGCATCTTCTCTAGAGGGTTGACTTTGTTATCAGGCGGGAAAAAAGGGGTACAGATACTACCCACAGCACTGTCATAAAGGTGATTCAAATACATAGTCATTAGAGTTAGGCATTAAAGATATCATTCAATATTCATTCTGTTTACCCTGTTTCTTTTGTAATACCCTGTTTATGCTTTGGCAAGTACATATAAATAAACACAATGTGAACTGTGATGAAAATTTCACTGTTTGTAAAAAAAAAAAAAAAAAGATATCTCACTCTGTGTTTGCTTGTTATGCAGTAGAGATATTACAATTTAAATATGGCTTTGCGCTAATGTCTCTTATCGGATAGATTATTCCTGGACTTTCACCAGCAGAAAAGGAAAATTAACCAAGGACAATTACCCCCTGGAAAACTACCCCCTCAGGCAATTATCCTTGGATGATAACACCCCCTCCTCCCTCCCAAAGAAAACTACTGCTGAAAAATTACCCCCAATTACCACTGCTGGAGGGATATTAAAATAAGTGTGGGGTGGTTATCTGGAGGTTGTCCAATGGGCAGCTGTCCTAGATGAGCAATTTTCTAAGGGGTAGTTGTCTGGGGGCTAGATAGACCAGGGGTAGATATCCTTAATTCAAAATACAGGATGAGGCATCTTACAAATGATTTGTTTGAAAGGGCATAATTTTGCCTTTAATCGTAACAAAGAAAAAAAAGGGCAAATGTTCTGGATCTTGATGGAACTTTACCTGACCCTGTCAGCATAGTGAGTAGCATAGTTCCAGACAAACACACCACCCCAATCATGACCAATGAAGGTGGCTTGAGGGATACACTGTGCATACACAAGACAAAAGCATGACACATGTGGATATTGTTCCATAAAAACACACGGAATTGTACGTTTGTTATCAGAGTTAACTTCAGTGCTGTCCTAAAAATTACATGGAACGTGGACGGGGACAAGCGCTCTACGGCCACTTTGTATTACTAGTCAGTTCCTGGTTTTCATCCTGGACCCAGCACTATACCTACATGTACCACAAACCCGATGGCAACAATAGCCCTTACTCTATATAGTTGACAAAATAAAGCTCAAAGCAAATGTCAGGGGAGCAAATATCAGATCACCGTGCCACAAAGTGATACAACATCATTCTCTACAAGGCAACCTGAGATATTGGTAAAATCCACAGGATTGAAAGAAAAGATTTCATTGAATATTCTTATTTTTAATGAACCAATGGACATAATACAATAACTCCAGAAAGTTTGTTCTGGGGAGCGTTTCATCAAGCATTTTGTCAGTGATTTTTACCGACAACTTTTATAAGCTACTGAAATCCTTGCATCTGATTGGCTGAGAGCAAATTTGTCAGTAAAAATCACTGACAAAACGCTTGATGAAACCCTCCCCAGGATCCTCTAAAGACAGTTTACAGTTTCTCTCTACTTAAACAATGCATTTTCTTCTAAACTTATAAATTTAAGTGTTATTTTCTATTTACACATTTTACAGACATGCATAATATTGAAGTAAATTCAACTGAATATACAGCATGTAGAACTTACCAAGGTATCCATGAATTCAGCCATATCCTTTAAAAAAGATAAGAGAGAGGCATGTCCAGAGTAAATTTCATGTTTTGTATAATTTTACTTTTTGAAATTTTCAACATACTTCTTTGCTAATCATTTTACACACTGATATAAAATAATTTTGAATTTAAGTGTTTTGAAATGTGTAATTAATGCGAAATTCAACTCTCTGTGCTCACTCGGCCGCGATTTTCCGCCAAGGCTGAGTTCACCCTAGTGCCAAGTTAGCCCGGATCCATTGCAATTTTCATCATGTCACAGATTATGAAATTAAATGGAAGAGTGATAAAAAATATTTGCAAACTATTCATCTGGGGAAGTGTGTTTACCTTTGGGCCCACTTGAACTTAGCTTCCATAAAACAAAGCCGAAAGACATAATCATATCTTACAGCCAAATTAGTCGTACACTCTTTCTTGTGCTGTGTGGAAATTGGTGATTTTGAAACTAGTATCAACATTATAACTATAAATGAATATATAAATGTAGTAATGAAAAATAAAATAGAAAAAAGAAATACATAGAGGGATAGAAAAAGCAAGAGAATGAGATAAATGTTAAACAAAGAGAAAGAGAGAAAGAAAGAATGTGTGTGAGAAAGAAATAATGAGAAAGAGTAATATATGTGTTACCTTACACATCCTTTCCATGGTGTATTCCTCAATTTCTGCATAAAATAAAAAGAAGAAAATCAAATGAGAAATACGTACACATACCTTTACAAAGTCAGTAAAGTGGTTCGATTAGTTATCACAAAGTTGATTCCGATAACACACATGGGGTGGTATTCTGAAAATTGTTGTAACTTTTGTTGAATCTTCTGGAGATAATACCTTGCTAATATTGTTGTAAGTTGGTATTCTGAAAATTGTCTTAAGTAGATATTATCTCTCTAAGGACCGCCTTTATATTATCTTTGACACACCCATTTTTCGACACTTTATCAATCAAGATGGATTTTATATAGGTAGGTTAACCAATAGGAGAACCCCTTATGTCAAACATAAGGATGGGCTTTGCGCGTATATCAATTTCGGGCATAGTTATTATATTACGTGTTTTATAATGCGCCATGAGCTATTGGACTGCAATTATTTAACATAATGGCTCACCTTCATCTGCTCGAACCAAGTCACATATTGATGTAAAATCATCGAATTCCACCTGTAATTTCTTTAAAATGTCTTCATATGAGATCTTGAATCACACACAGTCTCCATCTTGCTATTCGAGCATGTACTGTCTGATTCTGAGCTAGAAAAATTGCCGAGATCATGAGATACAACAGCTAGATGCTGTTGTACGTTTTGTTGTAGTTACCATGGAAGATAAGATACAAAGATAGAAAAAGGTGTTCGGGAATTTCAGTGTGAATGTAACAAAATGAAAATGGCTCATGGCCAGCCGACTGCTACAAGTACTGTATTCTGATTACCAGGTGGATTGCTGCTTTCTCCATAGCCTTTCATGTCCACAGCAATCACTCGAAAACCAGCGCCAACTACAGCTGGGATCTAAATGAATTAAAGATAAAGTTGAGTTCTGGTTATGATATTGAATTGTGAAAGAAACTGTCTTAAAGCAATTGGGAAAGGTTGATTATAATAAGAATTGGTGTATGCTGTAAGGTCTTTGAATCACCAAAATGATCAGAAATTGACTCAATCCTGCTGAGAGTCACATGTACTGCACACAGAAATGTGTATATGGGACTACACACAAATGTTCGGCCCGAACATTTCAGCTGTTTCTTGTCATATTTTCAATGTGAGTGCATTGAAAGAATATGTTATAGGAAAATGTGCACATGGATATGATTACAGAATTTCATGCAAAATGAGTTTTGCAAGAGAGAAATCACAAACTTTTACATCATTTTGCATTATTACATCATTTGGCTACATAATCCTCTCTACTACACTCTGAAGCAAACACAGAAATAATGAAACTTTTAATCTATAATCATAAAAGAGAATTTGCAAGTTCAGCCATACGACAAGGCTTACCTGAAATTTCCATCCGTACCATGATTCGGGGAACCCATGGCAGAAGATGACTGGAGGACCGCTACCGATGTCTACATAGTGAAATCTTACTCCATTCTAATATGAAAATAATGTGTAATGTAGAAAAATTTAAGAAATACCACATAAATGTAAAATTTACAAAGGCAAACAAATTGTATGTTTACTTAACATTCTAATTTTGGATCAAAAATGACCGTGGATCATCAGCCTCTATTTAATTTCTTTTTACACTGTATGTTTCTTTTGATGTGACATACAGAGACCAAACTGTACAAATCTATAAAATTAAGTGAAAAAAAAAAATTAATGTAGAGTAATTGAAACTTGTTTTGAGACTTTGCAGTGCCTGGACATAAGGAATTTAATTCAGAAAATAAGTGTTTGAGGGGACCCCAATGTAGCAGCAGTCATCTGGGAAAAATCCAATCTCTATTTAACATAGAACCCCCTCAATTTAAAAAAAATAAATCTGGACAAGAGACTAGGATTCCGTATAATGTACTTGTACTTCGTTTTGTATTCATTGATTCACTATTTTCTATTTATATTTCTATCTAAAATGTATTGTTTTTATTGTGTTGCAGGGCCCCTTTGTTAATCAGTTTCACAACTGAAAGGGCTACCCTGTGTACATAAAATGGAAATAAATAAATAAACTTACCCTCGTTGTAGCATAGGAATGAGGAACCCTGTCATGACGGACAGACAGAGGTTTGGCTTCCTGGCTAACCTAGGAATCATAAGATAGAAAAAGTAGAATTGTGACTTGAATGTACTTGTATAAATGCTCTTGAAAGTGAGAAATGAGAAAAACGTTTGCTTGTACGTATGAGTTACAACAAAAAATACATGCTTAATAATGATTGGGAGACAGGTTTATTTTACAAGCAGTGCAGCCCAAATTTCTAAAGAATATTTCACATTACACAATGATCATTGCCTACAGACTACCAATCCCTTCCGCACCGCCATGTTTTGGGGGCAACTGTCAGAAATGAACTTTTTATGTGACTGAAAAATAATGCTTTAATGTTTCAACAATAAATAGGGCATAAAATATATGCCCGTTACAAGAAAGGTAACTGATTCTCTTTCAAGAAGAAAAGTGGTACATAGACCTTCTTAGTCTAAACACATTGTTCATAACTGATATTCTTAGGCAAGATTTGCTGCCCATGGCACAAGAAAGGTTAACGTACATCAATGCCAGTGACTTTTTGCAGTTCCTTGAGGGCAGCAGATGGATCTTTAACAAGGATGGTTGAGAATCCCAGATCTTTGGCGGCCTTCACGTTTGGTTCAAGGTCATCCAGGAACACTGCCTGTTATGTTGAGAAACATTTGATTTAGTGGCAGTTATAATTGCTGGTACACTAAGAAAGCAATCATATGAATGAATGAATGAATTTATTTCACAATACTGCAGAAATCTGCCATGAACATTACAATTAAAAGTATACAGAGTTCAAATATCGAATACAAATATAATAATCAATAACAATTTCAATGTAATCAAGAGTGAAAATTACATTAGTCAATAGAAAAGGCACTATCATGGGAAAACCTAAGGAAAAGCACAGCTTGTTAAAACTAGGTTCCCAAATTAAAGACAATTATAACTTACATTATTTAATTATGTAAAGATATAGATATGACCATAAAGAGATGAGATAAGAAGAAATAAACATAAACATCACTAAAACATGAAAATAAAAATAAGCTTATATATGCAGCTAATTTTGGCCTATTGGGTTTATAGTAGAAGAAAATCCAGATACATATCATAGTGAATATGCGTAAGTATGATCAAAAAGATGTCTTGATGGAAGGGTTTTGTTTTTGTTATTTTAGACACAGGCAAAAAAGCAAATACAATTGCTGTGAACTTATACGTGCATATCAGTCACCACATGACTTATAAGTTAAAGGGGTGTTGCTAGACATCCTGAATGGGACCATATTTGCCAGAGAGTAAGCTGAAAATAATTATCCCCCCCCCCAAAAAAAAAAAAAAAAAAAAAAGAAAGAAAAATGGAGAAAAAAAAAATGTGCTCAGATTTTTGCATTTGCTGACAAATAAAATAAACAAAACGGTAGTCTGATTTTCAAACTTGTGAACAGATGTTTAAAAAAAAGATGTTCACCAATTTTTTTGATTTGCAGACAGCCTATGAAAATGTCAAATTTGGCGATAGAAAAATATTAATGGGGAACCCCCCCCCCCCCCCCAGCGAAACTCCCAAGTCCTATCAATACGACTTCATGAAGAAATTTTTTTTTTTTTTTCAACACTTTCAAAATGAGGATTTATGAGCACTAGCTTGTTTCAAACATGGAAAAATCCATCATTACACTCCACCGATCTATTCACAAATCACTACAAAGCATCCTTGGTTCATTTCATAAACTTTCCATGACTTGCCATGGAACACTTGATATGAAACAAAGTCAGTGAAATATGTGAAATGTCTTTGGTGGCAGTGGCACATTAAAAAAAGATGTTTTCACAAAAGTACATCCTACTGCATTTTTAACAATGTTGAATATCAGTAATCATGTTTTTCATGATCTTCATCAAAATGTCAACTTGGCATCGACAATTTTAGTTTGCTTTGATTGCCAACCCTGTTTTACAAACCTCTTCTGCCTTGACTCCCAGTTTCTTGAGGGCCTCTTTGAAGATACTTGGATCAGGTTTACACTTCCCAAGGCGAGAAGATTCCACAAAGTGGTCGAAATAGAAGGAGGTAAGTACTGTCATTGTACCAGCGCTTACCGCATTACGCTCCCGGTCATCGATGAAGTTGTTAGTCAGTGCTGCCGTTTTTATACCTTATATAAAAAAATGGAATATCTGGTTACCAACGCTACTTGTCATTTTTCCATTTCCTATCATCATACGGGTGTCGAAATGAAGAAGTCTTCAAAAAGAATTAAAACCACAATTTTTAAAATTAAGTTATGCTTATCTGGTGATTATCTTTCTATCTAAAATTCAATTTACTCACAATATTATTAACTATGTTTTGATTGACAGTATGAGCTGTTATTCACTGCATTCTCCCTCACTCAAATGCTCAAATATTTTTAGTTTTGTAAGTAAGTAAATTGTGACATGTCAGCTTTTTGGCTGCCATGTTGACTTTAGAAAAGAGCCTTGTGAATTCCATTACATCCTGCAGGAATGACCTGGGCATCGTTTCACGAAACCATCATAAGTACATGTTCACTAACATCCCACTGAAACACATATTAATTTTAACCCTGTCAGGACATTGATTATTTAAGGGCTAAATAGATCACATTCTGTTCTTCAAATTGGCAAAAATAATATTTTTCTCTTAGTGCTACATGGTTCTAATAAGGTGTAATGTCTTTGAAAATAATATACATGGTTACAAATTTTGTCGAAAAGTTGAAAACATTGCCAATTTTGATGAAAAAACAATGATTTGACATCTCAATGTG
Source organism: Heliocidaris tuberculata (assembly GCA_025618425.1). NCBI lineage: Eukaryota > Metazoa > Echinodermata > Echinoidea > Camarodonta > Echinometridae > Heliocidaris > Heliocidaris tuberculata. The sequence continues at coordinate 30,417,462 of CM046846.1, read as the reverse complement.
TTGCAAATTTAAAGATTTTATATTTTATTCTCGTTTTTAAAATTCCTGGCATCATATGCAATATGGTCATGCAACAAAAATGGACACAGTGTGTGTAGAAATTTTAACTCTTTCTATTCATGCATCTGGTATATTTTTTAGAGCTCTGAATCAAAAGTTATTGAGCCAAACCACAAAATGTGGTCAATTGTCTCAAAAGGGTTAATACACGCGTTTCAACGGGATGTTGGCGAAATTATACTTATGACGATTTTGTAAAACACTGCCCAGGTTCTCGCCAATGCATAACACCAAGGGTGCTAATATTAAGCATGGGGACTTCAGAAAAAAATATTCACATGATTCTGTTTAATTTATAACTCTCACAATATTTTCAATGATATAAAAAAGCTCCTAGTGTCCATAATATGTAGAAGAGGTTTTGTATCATAGCCCCACAATGTCAAGTATTATTTTTAATGCCTAAAAACTTCATGTCTTGGCATTCCCCAGCTTTTTCTTTTCTTTTCTCTGTTAAATCCATGACCCTTTACCTTTCAATGAACACAAGAACCCTGATAAAAATATCTCAATGTTAGGCTAAAAGAGGATGGGGAGTGGGGGGGGGGGGGGGGTCTATTACAAATGGATCCATGGCCAGGCTAGCTGAAATCAAATGCTCAAATATTTTTAGTTTTGTAAATGGGTAAATTGTAACATGTCAGCCAAGGGCAAATTCTCCTAGACAAACGTACTGGCAAGGGTAATAACTATGTCAATGCATACTTTCAACCTGGAAAATTGCGTTGGTACTCCCAAACCATCTACCGGTACCTGGCCATATTTTACTCAACTTGGACCCCCAAAATATATGCCAATTCACACTTTCAACTTGCTTGCTTTAGTCCTCTAAAGTCACCACCCCCACCCTGCATGCTGTAAGGCCATATTTCTTTCAATGTGGACTAAGGGTAAACAATGTTCTGCTGAGAAGCCTGGGAGTGAGTGAATCAATCAATCAATCAATCAATCAATCAATCAATCAATCAATCAATCAATCAATCAATCAATCAATCAATCAATCATTCATTCATTCATTCATTATCTATCTATCTATCTATCTATCTATCTATTTATTTATTTATTTATTTATTTATTTATTTATTTATTCATTCATTTATTCATTTATTAATAAAGCTGTTTTTCACCAATTGTCTTTGTTACCATTTTGTTTGAGAACAGACACAGCATTCAGTATACCAGGCACCAACCCGACACTCATGAAAGCATCAAACAAGTTCCTGGCATTGAAATCCTTGGGGAGTTCTTGCTTCTCTTCCTTGGACAGCGCCTGACAGTCCTTGGCGAACTCATCAACAAACTGGTATGGAAGATAAAAAAAATAATAACATAAAATAGAATAGACAGATAGATATATATCTTTTTTTCATATATAAATTATAAAGAAAAAAATAAGTAAATAGATGAATAAAAAATAAATGAATAAAAAATATAAGAATAAATAAATATATAAATAAAGAAAGAATGAATAAATGAATAAATAAATCAATCAATCAATAGCCAGATAGATGAAAATTTTTTTTTTTTTTTTGAAAGATAAATAAATAGACAGATAAATATTGGGAGACAAGTTACGCCAAGATAGATCATGGGTGTATTCAAGCTAACAAAGCTCTGTATCCCTTTTACAAAAGATAAACATTACAAATCTAGCATGGCTATTCATAAAATGCGTGAAATTTCAATCATTTGCAACTTGAAATTTAGGATGAAAAATTAAAAATCTGCAGTGCACAGCCAATGTGGGACTGTTAGAGCCTTGTACCAGAACAGGTAACCAATTAGTAAAAAATATTTTTATTTTGGAGTAAACAGAGAAAGACAATATAGTTACATTTCCCCGGTAAAAACCAGACATGCGAGCAGGCCTGTCTGTATGGAGGTTCCGATCGCCCACTGATAATGTATTTACTTTATCTAATTCAATGTACAACACAAATCCAGTTGCTTAAACTATATTCCGAGGGGATTTCCTTTTGTATCTTAAAAAACTTTAAATTTTCAGTGTGCAGTAATGAGTTACATGTAATACCTCTAGGGCTTTGCAGCAAATTCAAGGAAAAGTAGGGGGACAGAATTTATTGGTTGCTAGGTACTTGAGTCTCCTGTATTTGCATTTGCAGTTGGTACTAATTTATGCTGATACCTTTATCAATCATCCAATCTTTTTTTTAAAATCATATCTGCAGCGCATTCCAATCTACTACCTGTGTTGCTGTGAGCTCCCCTCGCTCCATCTTGCAGAAAGCATTATTAGGTGCTCCCTTGATCAAAGCTTTCTCTAGAAAAGATCTGCAATGAGAAAAGCAGATAGAAAAAAGAAATTATCACTTTTTGTTGATTAAACATAATTTCAAAAATGTAAAAATCATTTACTGCTATTATCTAATGTCTACATAACAGAATATAGTCTAAAATTAGTACAATAGAGAACAGTTAAAAAGAACATTTCAAAATGACCCTTTTTTTGAGGAAAACAGCTGTAAAAATGAGAATATCTAAGAAATCTCAACAAATATAAAACTTAGGAATTTTCAGAAGTTCAAGATCCTCAAATTCCACACAAATTTGTAGATTCTGTAGCATATTGCATAATTCATTCTTTCTTTCTTGTTATTTTTTATGCACCTCAGAATAGTTTTACAATGCATGTGAATTTTTGTTATTATCATAATCATTATCATTAGTAGTATTACATGTAGTTATGTAAATCTCAAGGCAATTCAGTTTACGTTGCTTGAATTAGATAAAGACAAGTTGAAAATAATCTTTTAGAAATAAAGTGACAATTAAAGTACAAATTTACAAGCACATGTATAATAAAATCCAACTTAACTTCCAATATGTGGTAATCAATGATTTCATGCACAACTTTCTTTCATTTTACCATTTTTACTGCATCGTAAGGTTAAATTTCATTTTATTGTCTCACACCCTCCCCAGGATACAGAGCTTCAAAAATAGTGAAAACAAATTCAAAACATTTATCATTTCAATTCAATTCAATTCAATTCATTTTATTTAATACTCCATAAAAACAACAAACAATATAATTATTCATAACAATACACAATAAATACAGTGAACATATAAACAGTATGGAAGTATTAGGAACTTAGCAGGAAGGCAGTGCCTTATATAAAGCTAAGTCCAATTGGAAAAAAAAAAAAAAAAGACCAAACAAAAAAACAAAAACAAAAACAAACAAACAAACAAACAAAAAAACCCAACAAAACGCACACATACACGCACACGCACACACACACACACATGCGCACAATAAATAATTAGTTATCAAGTAAATGACGTTTAAGACGTCTTTTGAATATATTCAAAGATGGGCTTAATCTAATATGGTTTGGCAGATCATTCCATATTTTAGGTCCAGTATAAAATATAGATTTCTGAAAAGATGTTAAACGTGCCTTAGGTAAATGATAATTATGTAAGTTTCTGGTTTCATAATGATGAATTTGTTCATTAAGATTATAGTAATTTGGAATTGATGCAGGAACCAGATGATAAAAACATGAGTACATGTATATTGCACATTGATAAATATACAGATCATGTATATTCAAAACATTAAAACGAGAAAATATTGATTTTGTGTGTGCATAATAACCACTGTGAGATACTATTCTAATAGCTTTCTTCTGTAATCTGAATAGTCTAGACATGTTTAGTTCACTACAGTTTCCCCACACAGATACACAATAAGTCAGGTAGGGTAGAATGAATGAAGTAAAAAGTAACAATAATATTTCTTTAGGATATGAACGTAGTTTATATAGTATACCAATGTTTTTTGCTAATCTATTACAAACAATGCCAGTGTGTTGGTTCCACGTTAATTTTTCATCTATTGTTACACCAAGGAACTTAACATGTGTAACATGCTCTATAGGTATATCTTTAATAGTTAAGCAAACTGCGTCACCATTTAAATTCTTATTAGAAAATATCATAAAGTTAGTTTTCTTTAAATTTAAAACAAGTTTATTAATTTCTAACCATATAACAATTTTATCAAATTCACTTATGAATTGTTGTTTAAGCATATTAATGTCTGTATCGGACATAAACACACTAGTATCATCAGCATATAAAATCATATTTAATTGATGAGAAACATTACAAATATCATTGACATATAATATAAACAACAAAGGACCCAAAATCGAACCTTGAGGTACACCACAAGTAATTGTCTTAAGCTCAGACTTAGAACCATCTACACATACAAATTGTTTACGTTTGCTTAAATAACTTTGAAACCACTTATGTAAAACACCTCTTATACCATAGCGATACAATTTATCTAATAAAATTGTATGATCAAGTGAATCAAAGGCCTTAGACAAATCCAGAAATAATCCTATAGTAAATTCTTTTTTATTCAAGGCACTTAAAACCTTATGTAGAAATTCTATGAGAGCAAAAGATGTAGAATATTGTGGCCTAAAACCAAATTGATTGTCACTAATGATATTGCACTTTTGTAAAAACAACATTAAACGAGTAAAAATACATTTTTCAAGAATCTTAGAAAATGTAGAAAGCACAGATATTGGACGATAATTTGACACATCTTCTTTTGCTCCATTTTTATAAATGGGAATCACCTTTGCAACTTTTAGACCGTCCGGGACAATTCCCTTGGTTATTGATAAATTGAATATTGCACATAAAGGATAACATAATACATGTATGACTTTTTTAATAGACATAGTATCAATATCATCATAGCCAGGACTTTTGCCATTTTTAAGATTACATACAATATCAATTATTTCCTTAGGTGTACATGGTTTAAAGAAAGCACTTAAATTATTTATTTGTATGTTACTCAGGTAGTCACCAGATCTTTTACATGATGCAGAAAGTTTGGGTCCAATATCAATAAAATACTGGTTAAAAGCAGAACATATTGCATCTTTTCCAGTTACTAAAATATCATTGCACTTAATAGAAGTTGGCAGAGAATTCTTCCTGCAACCTACACCCATCATACCATTAATTATATTCCAAGTGTTTTTCATATTACCTGCGGCTAATACAAACTTATTTTTAAAATAATCTTTTTTCGCATCTTTTATCACTTGAATAACCTTATTTCTGAATTGTTTATACTTCAAATGCCGATATGATGTTGGATTATTAACATATTTTTTATAAAGTAAACACTTCTTATTACACAATTTACGCAAAGATGATGTAAACCAAGGTTTGTGTTTAAATTTCTTTTTATATACAATACGTTTAATCGGAAAACAGTCATTATATATAGTTTGCACTTTATAAATGAAATTATTGTATGCTGTATTTGGATCATCATCAAGAATATCCCAACAAGTATTACTAATTTCATCAACAAATTTTATACAATTTTCAGAATCAATTGCATTTTCAGAATCAATTTACATGGAACTTCAAAAACATAACCAATTTACTATGCCTATGGCATTGGCTGTGCTGTCATTGTCACTGACCTTGTGATTTGTGTGCAACCTCAAAATTTTCAGAACCTGGGGGTCATTTCAAGAAATCAACTCCATGACAGTCATAGCTCTTGTCAGCAATCTACGGAAATGTCATGGACCTGACAAACCATTTCACAAACTAAGGCATGATAAACAACAACTCAGCGATATCAATACTCATCGGCTAAAAAACACAGTCTTTAGCACAATCAATCAGATTTGTTGCCAATTACCCAAACAGAATTTGAGGCTCAGTATTAACCCAAACTACTCCAAAATGTATAAAATGGCAGCATAAGTTACCCTAAACGATATAGATATCACCTTATCATGAATTAATGTGTTAAGCCCGCTGCACACTATACGATTCGATTTTGGAAATAAATCGCAATAGCATCAAATATGGGCATTTTACCAAATACTATCTACCTGATTCGGACTCTGAACAATATTATGAAAACTAAACAAAGGACTCTGGAGCACTGTCAGCCTTATACCCCGAATAAGTGTCAGATCAGTTTCAAATCGTAGAAAATCATAGGACTGTTCTTACGTTGGCCTTTTCTCCAACTGGAAAGCTCGCAATAGGCCGTATTTTCGATTTTACTATCTATATGAATATTCAGAACCTCAATCAAAAATATTCCATGATGTGTCTGAATGTTTTTATCAAATGCTATTACATTTTCTTTTGAAATCAGATCGCAGACAGATCGTATACATGTAGTGTGCGGCGGGCTTTACTTATGGCATCTTATATTCTATAAAATTGAGAAAACTCGAGGATGCTTTTGCAATGTATGAATCTCGATTCGTAAGTAAGAGGATACCATGATTGACAATTAATCGAAAGAAGACCCAAATTTTGTTCATGTTTGAAAAACTAATGAAATTGAGATATTGTGTGACCCAATTTTCAAATGTCTATTCATGAAAATTATATAATTTTTATAAGCGCTTTGCTTAAAAATTGAAAAATATGGGGGAAATGTGATAAATTGTCATTCCCACAATTTCACCCGTTGAGGGTGGAGATCGGTGTGGTAAAGGACTGGTTATTGTGTCAGCATTGAGGGTGTAATATGGGATCGCAATTGCGCGATTATACGGAGACAGTCCAGGTGGTGAACTACTTCTATGGTAGACGGATGCGAGGACAAATAATATTAATCTCATTTACTTGTTAGGGAGTCAAAATGCCATAAAATCACATTGTCCATCTGCACAATATTCTAATATAAACATTGACAAAAACTACTTGATAAAGGAAATGCTCAGAGATCGGGAAGTAAATTTTCTTTAAATTTACAGTTTCATGTTTTCTTTTAAAGCCCATAGACTAACTGAAAGCTGACATGTGCTGGCATTCTAAAAAGATACGACAGGTTTGGAGCAGCAACAAGTCACTTGACGCAGAAGTTGTCACTGATCTTAGTAAAGACTAATTTGTGAGTTAAGCGACAGCATCAAGATGTCACTGATCTCATCGTTATGACGGTTTGATGAAACGAGCCCAACAGCAATCGCCACTGATCATACAGTATCTTCATATTTCAATTCAATGTAAACAACATGCTAAAGTAAACACTTGCACATTCACACCCAGGCACTCAGCTCAGAGCTCTGTGTACTTTCGAACGCTTATTTAATCTTACTCGGTGATACAGATAGTAAGTTTCAGTGAACAAATACGTCAAACACTATACAATATATATACTCAGGTCTCAGCCACTTAATACATGTACAAGCTTATGCAGATAAGCCTGTACTCCAACATAGGCTATAGCTTTAAAGGGAAGCTTGAGTTCTGGGAAAGGTAAAAATCAATTTGTGAGCTTTTTCATTCTTAATTATGTTAGTTTGGAAGATTATCATAGTACATTAAGATATGTCCATGAAAAGGATTGCTCTTCAAATGCTCTCACATTCAAAATATATATATATTTTTTTTTTCTATAGAACGTAATTTATTATAGTCTTATTTGCAGCTAGATTAATCTATAATAAATTATGTTCACATTCAAAATATGACAAGAAACAGCTGAAACGTTTGTACCGAACCACTTATACATGTACAAGCTTATCTGAAGATAACCTTGTACTCCAGAATAGCTTTTATGGGTGAATAGGCTTCAATAGCTTTTGTGTGTATCACAGCGGGCCTTTTTCCAGTCTAGACAATTCACACATGAGAGGAAAATAATTATTCAAAATTTCATTTTCAATTCTGGATCCCCAAATTTGTGGCACAGTAAGAGTTGAAGAGTACCTGAATCAGGTAATCTAGCAAATTTAAGGAAATTAAATCTTGCTTAGAGCAATTTTGTTGTCTGTTTTTGACTGCTGCAACAGTGAATGTTGGACACAGTCCCACAGAGGCAAGGGCCTATGACTAGGGCCGAACATTTGTGTGTAGTCCCATGTGTACATTTCTGTGTGCAGTGCATGTGACTCTCAGCAGGATTGAGTCAATATCTTATCATTTTGGTGATTCTAAAACCTTACAGGATACACCAATTCTTATATGTGATATATAATCAACCTTTCCCAATTGCTTTGGGACAGCTTCTTTCACAATTCATTCTCATGAACACAACTCAACTTTATCTGTAACGGCTGAATAGGCTTCAAAAGGTCTCGTGTGTATAAGCTGGGATTTGTCCATTCTAGATCCTTCATACATGGGAGGAAAATAATTATTCAAAATTACACTTTTAACTCTGAAACTCCAAATTTGTAAATTTGTAGCATAGTCATAGACAGACAGAGTTGAAGAGTCCCTGAATCAGGTAACCAAGCAAATTTATGTAACATGTGTAAATTACATCTTGCTTAGAGTGATTTTGGTGTCTGTTTACACGAGTGAAGCAGTGAATTCGCGCCACAGTCCCACATAGGGTAGGGGGTCCAGACAGCCCAATCAATGGATAGCCCGATCCTGAATAACCCGACCACCTACCCTGGACAGCTCGACCAGGTCGAGTTATCCAGGGTAGAGTGCCATGGCGGATAGCTCGACCCACTTTTTTTCCTGTCACAATTTCATGAACTAAATTCACTCATTTAACAATAAATTCCATCAAGTGCTATACATGGGGTCGCGCGAACTCGGCACTGCGCAGCGACTACATGTATGTTTCAAGAGTTGAAGTCCACACTACGCACTGTACCCTTTTTAGCCTTAAATTTCATGTTTTGTAAAATTTTACTTCTTGAAATTTTCAACATTACTCCTTTGCTAATCATTTTAGACATTGATATCAGATAATTTGAATTTAAGTGTTTTGAATTATGTAATTAATGTTAAATTCAACACAAGTGTTTGTGATCATGGTGATCAATTTAACTCTCTGGGCTCACTCAGCTGCGATTTTCCTCCAAGGCTGAGTTCGCCCTAGTGCTGAGTTAGATCCATTATAAATAAATGTATACAGTCAAGACATTAAACACGGCAATTGTGGATTTTGAGAGCAGCACTGTTCAAAAGAATTTATAACTTACATATAACTCGTTAATTTTCCGTTGCAATGAGATAATTTTGACGGACCGCCAGAGGCTTGAGCCTAAGTTGGTTATATGCCCCAAGAATCACTGTACTGATAGAAATACACCTTGTAATCACTTATACATGTACAAGCTTATCTGAAGATAACCTTGCACTCCAGAATAGCTTTTACGTGTGAATAGGCTTCAATATAGCTTTTGTGTGTATCAGCAGGCCTTTTTCCAGTCTAGATCATTCATACATGAGAGGAAAATAATTATTTAAAATTTCACTTTCAATTCTGAATCCCCAAATTTGTTGCACAGTAACAGTTGAAGAGTCCCTGAATCAGGTAATCTAGCAAATTTAAGAAAATTAAATCTTGCTTTGAACAATTTTGTTGTCCGTTTGTGAATGCTGCAACAGTGAATGTTGGACACAGTCCCACATAGGCAAGGGCCTATGAGTGCCTTGTAATGCATCTTTACAATAATACAAAACCCTCACCACTTATACACGTACAAGCTTATCTGAAGATAACCTTGTACTCCAGACTAGCTTTTATGGGTGAATAGGCTTCAATAGCTTCTGTGTGTATCAGCAGGCCTTTTCCCAGGGTAGATCATTCATACATGAGAGGAAAATAATTATTTAAAATTTCACTTTCAATTCTGAATCCCCTAATTTGTGGCACAGTAAGAGTTGAAGCACTCATAGGCCCTTGCCTATGTGGGACTGTGTCCAACATTCACTGTTGCAGCAGTCACAAACAGACAACAAAATTGCTCTAAGGAAGATTTAATTTTCTTAAATTTGCTAGATTGACTGATTCAGGGACTCTTCAACTCTTACTGTGCCACAAATTTGGGGATTCAGAATTGAAAAAGAAATTTTAAATAATTATTTTCCTCTCATGTATGAATTGTCTAGACTGGAAAAAGGCCTGCTGATACACACAAAAGCTATTAAAGCCTATTCACCCATAAAAGCTAGTCTGGAGTACAAGGTTATCCTCAGATAAGCTTGTACATGTATAAGTGGAGTTGAAGAGTCCCTGAATCAGGTAATCTAGCAAATTTAGGAAAATTAAATCTTGCTTAGAGTAATTTTGTTGTCTGTTTGTGACTGCTGCAACAGTGAATGTTGGACACAGTCCCACATAGGCAAGGGCCTATGCTATGCCTTGTAATGCTGTATCTTTACAATTACAATAATACAAAACCCTCACCTACCTCACTCACACTTATGTGAGGTTATATTGGAGATAACCTACCTAAGGAATGGAAAGGGTTATATTGAAATGTAAATATACATTAAAAGGTCTATTGTGATTCTTGGGGCATATTAATATCAACTTAGATCTCTACCTCGAGTCTCTGGCGGTCCGTCAAAATTATCACATTAAATATATATTGGCATTGCAAGTACAATTTATTTTTTCAGTGCAAAGCAACCTAGTAAAAAAGTCTACAATTGCCGTGCAAAATTAACGTCATGACAGTTTACATCATTCATGACATTAGATAATTTACCACTTAACTTAAGGAACTTCAATGGCAATTTATTGTAAAATGAGTGAATTTAGTTCATAAATCAATGAGAACAAAAAGTGGGTCGAGTTGTCTGGCGAGGCACCCTACCCTGGATAACTCGACCGGATCGAGATGTCCAGGGTAGGTGGTCGGGTTATCCTAGCTATACGAGCTCTGTGGCTTATCAATCTGCTACTGGCCACAGAGCTATACAGCCCATGCCTATACTGCGTGTGGAGGAAGATATCAACCAAAAAATCTAGATCTAAATATCACCATTTCCCACATACTGTGAGCCATGCAAACCACCCTCGGAGTTTGCTAAAGGGGTTACCTTCCAGGATCAACTAAGATTGTAAAAATTGAATGAATAAAAAAGAAAAAAAGCCACAAAATTGGCAGGTGTGATCAGGTTTTTTTACCTTGCACTTGTAACTTGTATATATGGGACTACACATGCAAGGTAAGATTGGTGTAGTCCCATATATACAAGTTACACAGTGTAACTTGTATATATGGGACTACACCAATCTTACCTTGCATGTGTAGTCCCATATATACAAGTTACAAGTGCATGGTAAAAAAACCTGATCACACCTGCCAATTTTGTGGCTTTTTTTTCTTTTTTATTCATTCAATTTTTACAATCTTAGTTGATCCTGGAAGGTAACCCCTTTAGCAAACTCCGAGGGTGGTTTGCATGGCTCACAGTATGTGGGAAATGGTGATATTTAGATCTAGATTTTTTGGTTGATATCTTCCTCCACACGCAGTATAGGCATGGGCTGTATAGCTCTGTGGCCAGTAGCAGATTGATAAGCCACAGAGCTCGTATAGCTAGGTTATCCAGGGTCGCGCTGTCCAGCTTAGACCCACGAGGATACTCAGCTATAGACCGACGATGACTCACCCGGCAAACCAAGCCGCTCACCGTATTGTCGAAGGGCGTTCTGCGGCGGCTCAAACACTACTCCTCCAAGGTCAAATAACACGGCCTTCTTCTTCATATTTTGTGCCATATTTGAGGTCGATGAAAAAGCACGATCGGTCCAGAATAACCAGTGTTTTGCGTTATAGCTAAAAGTCCCACAGCTCGTGTACCTCCCGGGGTGTACCTATGCTCCAAGTCCAAGAATGACGGCTCTAACGATCTGCAGAGTCATAATATATGGCCAGCATGGCATGACTCAACAAAATTATGTCTGTGAATCGAAAGGTCAATGCCAACGTAGCTGATGCCAACGCGACGCGACCGTACCGACGCGCCGTAAACAAATACACGCACGTGTTTGCAAAAAGTTATGGTAAGCCGTATGGAGATAAATTACAACTTGGAAAACAGTGTCTTGCCTCCTATTTCCAGTGTTACAAACTATATATTTCAATATATCTAGATATCTAACTTACTATAAGAAAAAAGAATAGGGGGTAACTAAAGCTAAAAGATGCCAATTGTAGTATATTTAGGTAAAATATTCCAAGAATGTCAAAACAACCCAACCAGTGCAGTATTTACAATTGGCGTGCCGTATGATCAGAAGTAAACTGGATAAAGATGGTGAATGGAAAGCTATATATATGCATATTTTACAAGTAGAGATCTTAGTTTATGGAATATATTGCAGGTAAAACACATATTTGAAAAAATTCCCTTTAATTGGAATTAAGGCAAATGCATATAACAGATGAAAAGAAGAAGGAATTAGATATAGGGAAGGAATTTTATTTTTACTCTCAGATAAAATTGTCCCCTAACAATTATTAGTTCGAAGAGATTATATACAAATATTCTCAACAGTAAATTAGAAGTCCCCCCCCCCCCGTAGTCAATAGATTAAAAGAATCATTTGATTTGTCTATTAGAGACATTAAAAAAAATTCCTTAGACCAAGGAAATGTACTTCAAATAGTAATCTTAGTGAATTCCAACTATTCAAAATGTTACATGGGATTATTTACACGAATCATGATTTATATCGGTTTGGACTGGCTCCTAGTAGTTTAAGCTCCTTTTGCAAAAGGGAAGAAGAAACATATCGTCACCTATTTCAAGAATGTGAACATATTCAGTTGCTATGGGAAATCATGGGTAATGTGCTGAACTTGCCGATTTTAAAGGAATTAAACTAGGAGAGAATTTTATTTGGTGTGACTTTGGGCGCCTGAGGGGAAAATGTGTTTATTGAATCATGTAATATTGTAAATAAAATATTTGATATTTCAATGTAGGAAGAGAAATATACCTCCTAACAGCAAAGAAGTAAGAGAAATATTGGTAGGAAATCAAGTTGAAGAAAACAGATAGCACTAGATCGTAACACCCTGTCATTACACTTAAAGAAATGGGAAGCTTTTGATGTTGGATGAAGGCATTGGGAGTCTTTTGGATGTGAAGTGCAATATGTTAATTAAGAACTATAGATGGATTGCACTTCCATCCCTCCCAGGGGACTTTGCTTTAATTTTTGTTATTGGTTGTCTGCACATTCTTATGCTTATTGCAAGTCACGGAGTGCGGAGAAGAGCGCTCAGGGGTTGGAGTGCGGAAGGGGGGGGGGGGGGGGCTGGAAGGGGTGAGGTATTGTGTTGGGATGTGCGGATATGTATGTGTGTCTCTCCCCCCCCCCCCCTTTTCTCTCTCATATTTCATTTCCCCTTTTTTCCCTTTCTTTCTCCTTAATTTTTATCTTTAATACATTTTTCGTTCAGTGAAAAAAAAGAAGGAATAGTTATATTTATAAGGTATATTTTCAATTGTATAAATTCTTTGTGCGTTCATGAATGTATACATTTTTTGCAGATAAGGCAAAGGTATATTTTCAGTTGTATATCTGTATAATTTCAAGTAAGCTGAATTACAAGTACATGTATGTGTAAATTCTTTGTTCTTCCATGAATGTATACATTTTTCCATATATATATATATATATATATATATATATTTACTTGTAAATTGTTTAAGTTTCCGTTTCACTTTATTCATTATTGTAATGTTTCTATATTTGTATATCTGTTGATTTCACTGAAAAGAAATGAATAAAAGAATACTTAAAACAAAAAATGCTCATATTCATGAAGACCTTTTAACATTATATTTCCTGCGATCTGAACCATCCACTTACTTTATGTTCCTACCCACGAATTATAGTTCGCATAATGACAATCGATCTCACTTTGGGGTCAGATTTATCTGGAAAGGGGGGGGGGGGGGTCGTAGAAAGAGAGGTAGGAAAGATAATCAAATCAAATCAATTTATTGAGTTGAAATCCACAATTTTGGATTATCATCAACATACAAATACAGAGGAAGATTCAAAATAGGTTACAGATGATCAAAACGAAACTTCAATCATTGTAAAATAACAAAGAAAAAGAAAAACAAAACAAAAGTAACAAAAGAAGAGTAAAGTACAATGTTATAACTAGGAAAATGCAATATATATGTGGGCCTCCTGCCAAACTCCTCCTGCTTTTACAGATAATTTACCTCTTTTGAGGCTGTATTATTTCTTATTCTTTCACTGTGTATATTACTGATGGAGTTGACACAGATCTTGCTTAGTGTCATAGTCCCTTCTCTGCATTGTATATTTAAACCTCTTTAGTTCGCCCATATCTTTACATGAAGGCACTATGGTATATATGAAATAGTTTTTCTCTTTGTTCTTTGTATGATGGACATATAATAAAATTCAGTTTCTACAGCTGATTGACAGGTGGGACATAAACGTTTACTAACTTCTAAATTTTTGTGGCGTCCCTGTTCAGTCATTAATTTACTACTGCTTATTCTTATTCTTAGATAGTTTTTAATATGTAACTTGTCTATATCTAATAATAAGTAGTTTTCTAGGTTATACGTATATTTCAGGTCCTTATATGTTCTAGGTTTGCTCCAATATAGGCCTACCTCACTGTCTTAATTGCAGTTTATTGCCAATACATTTATAATAGGGAGCAGTGGCGGATCCAGGAATTTGAAGTGGGGGGGGGGGGGGGGTGGCGCCAGCGGTGAGGGAGTGGAGGGTGTGGGAGGGGGTATCTCCCCTCCCACGGCAAAAATCACAAAACAGAAAAATTAAAAGGGGCACGCACCCTTGGCGTCCCTGCCTAGATCAGCCACTGATGGGGAGGAGGAATAGGTGGAGGGCACTAAGAAGAGTTGAAGAGGTAAGAGACCGAAAGAGAGAGAAACAGAGAGAGAGAGAGAGAGAGAGAGAGAGAGAGAGTGACAGGGACTTATACAATAGTGAAAAAATCAATTTCCATGCAATCTATATTTAAATTCATTTATTTCCATAAAAAAGTAAAATAAGACAATCAATTATAGTAATATTTTTTTTCTTCACTTAAGTATCCTGTATGAAATTTTAAGATAGAATTTATAAAATAAATTAAGACAAAAGTAATAAATCACTATTTTCGTGGGCAAACTGGCAATTTTCTGTTATTTAAAAAAAAGTTCCGCAATCATACTGGTTCATGTATGAGGAGGGAAAGCTGGACTTAGAAAACTGTGAACTGCAGCAGTTCACAGTTCTAATATATCTAGGGTAAAGCAGCTGTGGGTTAGATATATAAGATGTAAAGAAGATAAAATATCATCAATATGCCTAGGTACGATAATCGTACCTAGGTCTGTTGGTAACATTTTTCACAATCATTGTGATTTAAACAATGATTATGAATAATGAAAATGATATGAATAATCACTGTAAAAATAGGAATCCGACGACAATATATTAAAGGATGTCAACAATGGTGTGTGCAAGTACATTAAAAAAAATAAATCTAGCAGCCCCCCCCCCCCAAAAAAAAAGAGGTGGTGTGAAACTAATATTGCCTCATCTATCAGAGAATTCCACGTTTATTATATTCTTCCCCCTTTACTAAGAAAATAGGGCAGCTAAGCATTTTTTAATCACTTAACATCCCTATTTTGATGCAATAGCCTACATATCATTTGTTTTAATTTGCTGATGGATATAATTAAAAATTTTAGAGAATGCAAACAGAAGACAAGGAAAGAATCTTCATTTGTAGATTTGTCTGAAGCTGCTGATAGAAAAATACAGTTACAATTCAGAGAATACAAAATAAATTTAGACAATAGCTTGTATGTTTAATTACTTGAATATGTATATTTTGCAATTAAATTACATGTCCATATATTGCGATAAATCTGACAAAAATTACAAAAAATATTTCAGTCCACAGAACAATAATAAACTAATATACAAAATCATACCAACAATATATTCTTTGGCTGTTTATGACAACACTGTGCATTACCACTGAGACTATGACTGGGGTGTCGATCCGTGTTCATGATGGGGGGGGGGGGGGGGGGGGATGAATGGTCACGGGTGTGGAGGGGAGGGAGGGTGTATCCCCCCTCCCAAAACAAGGACTTTTTCAAGTCATGAATATATTCTTTGACTGTTTATGACATCACTGTGCAATCCCACTGAGACTATGACAGGGGTGTCGATCCTTGTTCATAATTGGGGGGATGACTGGCGAGAAAGCGAAGCGACCGAGTGGGGCAGGGTGTGGAGGGGGGGTATTACCCCATTGGTTTTGTGTGTTTGACTTTGTGTGGGAGGAGGGTATCCCCCCTCCCACACCAAGGGCTTTTTCAAAATTTGTCTATAAAACTTGCATTTTAAAGCATCCAAAAATGGTTTTTAATGAAAAGAAGGAATGCACGTATCTATGCCAATGAACGGAACCGCTTAATTGAGAATAACAATATGAGGGAACAAATTTTAGGAATTTTCTTTGATATTTTCGCATTGAAATTATGGCATTTCTTATTTCCTTACTTCTAATCATTAAATAATGTGATGGTATTTCAAGATCAAACATAATGAGTTTGGATAATTATTATTTTTAAGTTAATGTATCATAATTCTTCTTATTTTTTCCAAAAATATCCCCCCCCCCCCCACCTCAAAATTTTGGGGGATATATATTCCCCACATCCCTCCAGGATCGACACCCATGGACTATGACAAACTTTATCAGATAATCGTGAAATATCTGGAAGCATAATTACATTAACAATTTACATGATGCCCAGGCTATATAGCCATTATCACAATCCAAACATACATATTTACTATGCTCATTATAAAGAAAAGAGAGTTCGTATTTGGTAAAATAAAGGACGCCCCATGTATTTTATAAAGTTTGTTCAAGCAGTACACATCACTAGAAATATCTAAAGATACATGGGGGGGGGGGGGGGGAATTGTCACGATATTCATGATTCATGTCAATTTACAATTTAAAAAATATTATTTCCATTATTTTCCTTCTTATTCAGAATACTTGACAATGTTCTCATGGGGGTAAACTTTACTAAACTTTAGTAAACATTATAATATTATTTGTATTCAATCAAGGCACAATCGTTAATCAGAATGAAGGAAAAGGAAAAATTTCAAACACTCAACTCTATACACTACATAAAAGATATTGCTTAAAAGCTACACTTGACTGTAAGAAACCATTGAAATACATACATAAAGTGGAAACTTGTTATAAACAGTTCTGATATAACAAGATTCCTGATATAACAAGGTAGTTTTGCTGGTCCCAGGTCTTCACGTTTTTTCTTTTTTTTTCACCCTGAAGGAGATCCCTGATATAACAAATTAATTGTCATGCTTCGAAAGAAGCTACAAATGTAAATGAGTATGGTACATGTAAAAATATTAAATACCTCATGTACGTACAGTGGAAACTCAGTATAAAGAGATCTGATATAACAATATTCCTGATATAACAAGGTAATATTCTGGTCCCAGCTCTTTATATACTATTGTTTTTTTAACCTGATATCACAAGATTCCTGCTATAACAAGGCAATTTTGATGGTCCCAAAGACCTTGTTATGCAGAGTTTTCACTGTACCAAATACATAAATGCATAAAGACATACAGTACTTATGTAATGTGTTATGCACTACACAAGAATGGTTTATTATTATTATTAACCCTTTCAGGACAGGAATTATTCAAGGGCTAAATTGATCACATTTTGATCTTCAAATTGGCAACAATAATGTTTTTCTTTTAGTGCTACATGGTTCAAATAAGGTGTAATGTCTTTGAAAACAATATACATGGTTAGAAATTTGTTGAATAGTTGAAAGAAATTGCCAATTTTGATGAAAAACAATGATTTTAAACCTCTCAATGTGTTGCCAATTTAAGGATCTCAAAGCTTATTCTTGTTTTTAAAATTCCTGGCATCAAACGCAATATGGTCATGCAATAAAAATGGACATAGTGTGTGCAGAAAATTTTGCTCTTTCTAATCGTGCATCTGGTATATTTTTTAGAGCTCTGGATCAAAAGTTATTGAGCCAAACCACAAAATGTGGTCAATTGTCTTGAAAGGGTTAACATTTATTACCTACAGCTGGGAAATAACCTCGAAAAGGATTATATTGCCCTTCCAAACAGTATTTTCTCATTATCAGAACCTTCATGTTACAGCAATCTAAATCAATGGTCTCTTGTCCTTCATCTACAATCTCAAAATGACAATGATGCCTTTAATACTTTGTAATTTTTGTGCATTCAATCTCCACATAATTGATGTTCATGATTTGAGGTATGTTTAATCGGCAGCATAGTCTTCTTCAACAATGCCTGTGATTGGTCCATTTGGTATTCATCCAATGTCACTGGCTAATCACAGATCAGCTCACATCATATCTGCATCCTTAGAGACTGGAGGGAAAGATTGGTCGGTTGTAACCTTTGTGGACCTTGTTCAGCCAATCAACAAGGATCTTATTGAGCTTCTTAGGCCTGGAATAAGAAAAGGGGGCATGACAAGGCAGTGATCAATCACTCAAACTGAAAATGAAATAAAGTTAGAGAGTTAGAAAAAGCATATAATCTCTCTATAGCTGGAAAAAGGTAAATGCAGTATCCAAATCGAAATCCCAATTTTGAGATATCATTTCAAAGTCTGAAGAAAAAAACGAACAAAGTTAAACTTGATAATCTAAAGTGGTTCTCAAAAGAGATACAATGCAGTGCGAAGGAGATACTATGAAGTGTTATATAAATCCACAATATTATTCTTCACAAGCAATTTCTGCTAGGGCAATTTCAATACCATAGTGTATAGCCTCAAAAAACAGGTTTTAACAAACTATATACTGCCAATGTACCGGTAATGTTACGCATTTCAATATGCAATATGCTTGTTAGTTTTAGTCCAAAATTATTGCATTCAGGACATAGATGTGACTGTGTAATATCATGCTTATCTGTGCTTACTGTTCAAGGGGGGCCCAATGTCCACTGTCATCAATCTGAGCTCTGGTCAAGTTTACCACCTGTTCAAATAAAAGGAAATGGAATTAAAAAAAACATGCATGTCCAAACTTAACCCTAAAAAAGCTGGGTTGTATTTGTGCTCTCTCTCAGCCAGGGGGGGGGGTCGAATCAACCACCCCCTGGGATCTTGGCCATGGAGCAATAAAAATTTCAGCAACTTGGCACACATATAGAATATCTTACAAAGAATAACCCTGTTAAGTTTCATATCTATATCTCAAACGGTTTTTTAATTATCGCTAATTGATTGTTTACATATTCACAAATTGAAAATTCTGCATTGTGTACAATAAACATGGAGAAATGATTTTTGACACTGCGCAGTACCCGTTGGTCTAAATTTCATAAATTTGGTATCAAAAGATGTGTAAGAATGTAGACAATTCAGTCATGAAAGCTGGCGGTGCAAAAATAATCCTCAAACATATCGCGGGGGGGGGGGGGTGGAATCAGCCCCCCCTGCCCCTTTTAGGGTTAAAGAGAACATAATAGTATAATAAAGTCTAACATTAAAAAAAAATTGTTTAGTCTTCTCCTGTGATTAAATTATGCAAAGTATATTCTAGACTTGGGGAAAAACAGCAATGTGTGATGTTCTACAAAATCCAACTGGGTGTTTGCTTTCATATTCAGTTTGCTGCCACTATCACCTAGAACTAATTCACATGATTCTCTTTATTATAACTCTCACAATATTTTCAATGATATAAAAAAGCTCCTAGTGTCCATAGTATGTAGAAGAGGTTTTGCATCATAGCCCCACAATGTCAAGTATTATTTTTAATCCCTAAAAATTTCATGTCTTACCATTCCCCAACTATTTTTCTTTTCTTTTCTCTGTTAAATCCATGACCCTTTACCTTTCAATGAACACAAGAACCCTAATAAAAATATCTCATTGTTAGGCTAAAAGAGGATGGGGGTCTCTTACAAATGGATCCATGGCCAGGCTAGCTGAAGGTGGCAGGACTGCATCCCATGCACAGGTCACCATCAATGCTGGCATGTACAGCTGTGGAAAACAAAATAAGATTGGGTCTCTTAAGGCTACTTCATCCCTTTTGCAGCCCTAAATTTTGAAGTTGTGTGAGTATGCAATAATTTACAAAAGAATTATTATTAAAAAAACTTGTGAGGATGTGAAAAGGACTATAATTTGCTTTTAAGTAAGTGATACAAACAATTTGGTAACGCTTTTTTTTTTACTCGAAAAAAATTTTAATTTTTAAAATCATTTTTTGACTGTTACTAATACATGTACTTGCGTTGCTTTCTGAATAGTTCCCTCTGCGACAAGGCAAGATTTTCATTTCTTACAAAGGAGTTAGAGCACTCATTTTCTTTTTTGATTATAATATGTCATTTAATTAAATATTTCACTATCATCAAATGAATTAGTATATTCCTCAAGGTATTTTCCCGATACACCCCATTCAGGATTGTTATATAATATTATTGATGCACTTATTTATTTTTATGTTCATGCCTATGGACGCATAGATGTATTTATGTTTATGTTTGTAACCTTTACGACTTTCCATATATGAACAGACAATATGAACCTATGAACCTATGACCTTGTGACACTGAAATTTCATAGGCAGTATCTACAGGATGTCTACTAAACATGTGCAAAATTTCGCAGAATTTTGTGTAAGTGGTATGCTTGAAGTACCTTTAAGTTGCTAAAGGTGAGGAATAATCACATTGATTCTTCAGGTTGTGGGTGGGTAACTAGGTACTTTTATGAAGTCCAAAAGTACATTCACTTGAAAAAAATAAAACTTAACCACCAACAAACCTTGTTGCATGCCCAGGACAAGGGCACTGCCATTTGATGCACATTTAAAATGAGAAATGTATATTTGAAAAAAAATTGATGTTCTTTCACTATATTAAGACATAACATTTTAATCCATACATTGGCTAACTGCTAAAAGTGATATGTTAAAGATTCTCTATATTCTATAATATTTCTTCAAATCATCATTACAAGACTAACAAAAAAAAACAACAACTAAAATTGACCTCAATTTTTTTCGTGCCATTATGCCAGGTACACAATGATCTTTTCACTCTGTAATGATCCTAGAGCTTATGAGATCATAAAGACTTAAGACTGACTGTCAAAGGTAGATTTGTAATATTTGTATTTGTACAAAAAACTACTAGATCAAGGTCTTGGTTCTGACTAGGGAATGACAGAATAACATTTAATCCACAGTCTGTTACTTATCCACTGAACCACAATGCCTAACATATATGATAAGATATTTCCTACCAGATATCCATTACTTCAACTGACTCTGGAGTGGCAAATGTAGATCAATGTCTTGGTTGTGACTAGAGACTGACAGAATAACATTTAATCCACAGTCTGTTACTTATCCAATGTACCACATTAATTTCACAAAATGCATGCCCACTAATGAAAAACTTTCAGCAAACATTTGAAAATCCTCACACATGAAATAAAAGTTATTTGTTTTCATTAAGAGCCATACCTTTCTACCAACTGCCCGGTGATTGAATTTCCAGTTGGCTTCTGTTGTACGATACCAATTTATCATACTCCTGTGAAGACAAAAAAAATCAAAACATGAATATCTTGATTAATGCTGTCGATTGTGACAATTGCAAGCCATCACACAACTGTTTGAAAATAGCAAGCATATTAATGTATCGTGTCACTATCCCCTGTCAGAGGTAGATTTGTAATATTGTATTTGTACAAAAAACTATATGAGACATTCAAATAGTTAAGCATTAACCCTTTAAGGGCTAAATTGATCACATTTTGTTCTTCAAAATGGCAACAATAATATTTTTCTTTTAGTGCTACAGGGTTCTAATGAAATGTAATGTCATCTCAATGTGTTGCCAATTTAAGGATTTTAAGGCTTATTCTCCTTTTTTAAAATTCCTGTCATCAAATGCAATATGGTCATGCAACAATAAAGGACATATTGTGTGCAGAAATTTTTGCTCCTTCTACTCACACATCTTGTATATTGTTTAGAGCTCTGAATCAAACCACAAAATGTGGAGTGATGTCGTGCGAAAGGGTTGAGAATACAGAGAAAACTTATCATATATTAATCCCAAGGCTAGAAAACCTCTGTACATGCCAAATTATTTCATGCGAGTGTGTCAACTAGTCTAAGGATGAGTCGCCTTCTACTTTTATTTACAGAGCAATTTCGATATTCAAATTTTGCTATATCATCTTACAGCAGAATTATTAAAAAGATGGTATTTTGAACAAATGCATACCAGAATGAAACTCAAAGATATATTGCAAAATATTATTTCTGTACCTTTTCCCCTTTAAAGATATTATACAAAATAAACCAATTTTGGGGTATAATTTCACCTATATTGCAACTCTATGTAATATCAAATCTGCCCACCTGGCTCCACATGTTTTGAATTGTTTGACATAATACTTGAGGTCATCTTCCGTCAGGAGAGTACTGAGTTTGATATCATCAGCTATACCCGCCAAGATACCACCTACATGAGTGAGGAAGAAAGGAAGAACAAAAATACGACCACTGAAATACATGTATTACAAGAGTTGAATTTAACCCTAAAAGGGCTGGGGGGGGGGTGGAATCCACCCCCCCTAGACATTTCTCGCGATATGTCCGCAACGCGCAAAGCAGTCACCGCATCGCTTCATGACTTTTTTCTTTCGAATCTCACGCATCTTTTGAGACCATATTCGCGATGTCCAGGCATGCCGTTCCGAAGTTACTCAACATTTCGTACTTGCATGTCGGACCAAAAATTGCTCAAAAATGTGATTTCATGTATAATTTCAATACAAAATGTGTCTTCAGCCAAAATTTAGAAATCTATGAATATTTTTACATTTACTGATTAAAATTAATTTATTTTATACTATTTATGATCGTAAAAGTGTCCTGGACAAATTTCATCCAAAAAACAATAAAAAACAAAAGATAAAAAAACAAAGAAATACATAAGAAATTTAAAATACAATAAAATACATAAGAAATCAAATTTGATACCGAATTTTTTTCAAGTATATTTGCTAAGAATACTGGAAAGAGTGTCTAGACCAAAAATTCGAATTTTTTGAGCTTTATTTAATGATTCTGAGCAAAATTTTGATTTCATGCATAAATCAGCATAATAAATTAATGTGAAATAATTTCGGAGCATTTAACTATACAGTTTTGTAGATTACGTTGTGGACGACGTGCATGCCGATTTTCGGCGCGATCGCGCCGTCGACGGTCGAGATCTCAGGGGGGGTGGATTCCACCCACCCCCGGCTGTGGCATAGCCAAAATATCCTGGCCCTTTTAGGGTTAAAACAGCACTTAAAGAAATCACTTTCACACCCCTACAGATGAATTACAAAATAATTTACAACACAGAAGATGTTTTTATTTAAAGGTCATGTAGAGTTTTGGTAAGCCCTAAAAAGTGTTTGTCAGATTTCTTCAGTTTTTGTTGATAAATAGCAAGATACTAGCCATACCAAGACACTGTGAAGATGTCGCCTCCTAAAGTTTAATATTAAACAAATAAGAGGCAAAAACTAATTTATGTGCCGGGACAAGCACATGAAATCCCAACAAAGGCAGCATGTGATACACTATACACACACGTGTAAAACCAATGAGTAGCTACACACAGTGATACACATGCTGTCTCTATGCGAAGCCCAAGATTGCTGTGCAGGGAGCCGTCGGGTTGGAAGGGTCCTAGCATAATGGCAGTGATCGAGCATTCCTTACAGATATTTACACTGAAATTCACCAAAATCATAGATGGAATACCAAATGATCTCTTGTAGACATCTTTTGATATAAGGAGAACAACATGAGACTATATTGTTTCTTTCCAATTTCCTTTTTGCTACCAATACTGTACATGAGCTTTAAACTAACATATTCCTGGACTTCTACATTTATTTAATAATAACCGAACATTAGATAATTCACTGAAATTCATCAGAGATTCTATGAATGGATGGGTGGGCTGATGAGAGGACATTTCATTAGTTCATTGTAGGTGAGTCATCTGTAGACTATTTTACCTCTTCACTGCTACACCACGGTCTGTGCTTCTTGCTACTTGTTTCCATAGATTTTGATAAACTTAACCTGAGACGCCTCATTTATATCATTGTCTGCTATATGAAATGAATGGTATTTTCAGCTCTTACATTCCTGACAAAGGATAACATTTGACAAAAAAAAGTCTGTTCCAAAACTGATATATGACATGAATACTATTTGACTGTACAGGAGACAAGACAGTTTCATTTTTTTACATTAATGACTTGTACAAGTAAGATCATTCATATTTCTTTCCAGTCTACATCATATTATCCTAAAACCCAATTATAGTACAGAATAGCAACCTACCTCTTGCTCTCACTCCAGCTACAGTGAACCCAATTTCTTTGAGCTGTTTAGATATGATAAAGAGAGACAAGTACATGTAAAAACAAAATCATAACTTTTTCCTTACAAAGGGAAGCAATTCTGACAAAGTTGGTGAAGTCTATGTGACCATTAAATGTGTCTGGGTGAGTGAACTTGTATGTTGGACCGGTTGGCCAACATTCCAAACTAAACAGCTGGATTTGCTTCTATAGAGTGTTTTATTTTTCTCTCTCTCAAACTTGCCGAATTTCTTCATGTCAATTTTCAAACTAGCACATCAATGATGTGGCGCTCATCCGGCATGCAGCAAAGAAATTGATGCAATTTGTACTTTGAACACAGTAGACATTGTAATGAATCGATGAAATGTACATGTATTGGTTACATGCATGTACAGATGATGAAGTGCCTATTGCAGATCTGGCTAAATGTGGTTTTGGAAGGAGACAGTGACATGTAGATATGAATGAAAGTCTGGAAATTGACAACTCAAGTTGCACGACTTCAGTTAAAAGATTTTGGGGAATGTAAATTTTAATAGTTTTACTGTGTGACAGAGAAATTTGAAATAAAGCATAAAGTTAGTCAAGGTGAGGTATCTCTACCAACTGTGAAATCTTTATTGAGAGAGATTTGAAGGTTAAGATTTGTAATAAAAGAGAAAAGCACTGAATGACATAAGTTATGCATTGGTGTAAAAAAAGAATTTTAAGGTTGGGACATTTAAGGGTGGCTCCAGTGCATTGTCCCTCACTGTTTCAAGTCTTTATTAGCTCATAACCCGCTATTGTTGACCACTGTCACTTCTGGGTTCTCGGTTCTGTCGATGATGTCGACAGAAATCATGTAGAAAGGTATAGCTTTTGAAATAATCCAGCAGCCATGGGTTTCATAATGGACAGGGCAAAGAGTTAAAATAAATTTTGTATAAATTACCATAAATAATTTTCTAGATAAAATTTCAAAATTCCGAGTAGAAGTTCAATGAACCTCATGAAAGTCTTCCTCAATAAATGAGGAAGAAGAAGCAAGTTTTGTGATTTTGTAATAAATTTCGCATAAATTAGCATAAATAATTTTCTAGACAAAATTTCAAAATTCCATGAAGTTCAATGAACTTCATGAAAGTCTTTTAGATGGAAGAAAAAAAATCAAAATCAGTCAATAAATGAGGAAGAAGAAGCAATTTTTGTGATGTTTTAATAAATTTTGCATAAATTTGCATAAATAATTAGCATAAATTATTTTCTAGACAAAATTTTAAAATTCCGAGTAGAAGTTTAATAAACCTCATGAAAGTCTTTCAAATGGAACAACAAAAAAAATCGAAATCGGTCAATAAATGAGGAAGAAGCCATTTTTGTGATCTTTTTAATAAATTTCGCATAAATTAGCATAAATAATTTTCTAGACAAAATTTCAAATTTCCGAGTAGAAGTTCAATGAACCTCATGAAAGTCTTTCAGATGGAAAAAAAAAATCGAAATCGGTCAATAAATGAGGAAGAAGAAGCAATTTTTGTGATTTTTGAATAAATATCGCATAAATTAGCATAATTAATTTTCTAGACAAAATTTCAAATTTCCGAGTAGAAGTTCAATGAACCTCATGAAAGTCTTTCAGATGGAAAAAAAAAATCGAAATCGGTCAATAAATGAGGAAGAAGAAGCAATTTTTGTGATTTTTGAATAAATATCGCATAAATTAGCATAATTAATTTTGTAGACAAAATTTCAAAATTCTGTGTAGAAGTTCAATGAACCTCATGAAAGTCTTTCAGATGGAACAAAAAAAATCGAAATCGGTCAATAAATGAGGAAGGAGAAGCAATTTTTGTGATTTTTGAGAAATGCGCATAAATTAGCATATTTAATGAGTTTCAAAATTCTGTGTAGAAGTTTCGAATCCCCCACCTAGTGCTATCATATAAAGCAAACGGAATTAAAATCGGGTAAGAAATGGCGAAGAAGAAGCATTTTGAAATTGTGGACGGACGACAGACGACGGACGCCTCGCCACGGCATAAGCTCATCTGGCCCATTCGGGCCGGATGAGCTAAAAACTGCTTTTTCTTTCAGTCTTTTTTTTTCTCCATAAACTATGGAAATGTTACAAACAACTAATGCATTATAATGAGAGAAGTGAGACATTCTTGTCTTTATTATAGAGTCGTACAGGGGGTGGGGAGAGAGAATTTCCAAGACAATAAGTATCAAGAGAAATGCTGCATCTACTTCAATGGCAACCTTTCGAACCCGGAAAAAATTAAAAAATTCATGCGCAATGTATACCTGTAACTTGTAGATGTACCTACCTCCAAAGGGCGTCTAATGAAAGCCTTCACAAATTTCTCAATATTGGCCTCTATCTCAGCTTCAGCCACTCCCTGTAAAGAAAATACACCTCTCAGCAAAAATGAAAAATGAAAATGATACATGTAGTATTAAAGGGCAATCCAACCTTTGCAAATAGCTGATTTGTGTGAAAGGAGAAAAATAAGAGAAACAGGACAGTGAAAGTGTGAAATGAATCCAATAAAGAATAAGATATGAATGTTTGAAAAATGAGATCATTACATCTACGTGAATCTCATATTTGCAATTTAGTGAGTCGATTGTGACATGGTGGCGGTCAACTCTCCCGTTTGGCGTACACCAAAATATCATTTAATTCCTGTTTTCTCCTGAGAACCTTTTCCCTCGTGGCAGTACTAAAAATATAATCTAGACAGCGTATTGTTACAGGTCCTCCACAAAGAAAAAGATCCTACTGAGTTATACATCTTGAAAAAATGACATTTTTAGTAATTTTGTGTGTTGGAGCGAATGGGAAAGTTGACCGCCATACATCACACTGGCTGTACCGATACAGCCAATTTGAAATTCCCATATGTATAGTGATTACAACTTTTTAAAAAATAAAATCCTATTTTCGTTCAAATTTTCACCAATCTGCTTCTCTGATTTTTCTGCTTTCACACAAATCAAATTATTACAAAGGTTGGATTGCCCTTTAATAATAGTATAGGTTTATGACAAATCTGAAAAAAGTTATCACCATCCCAGGTTTAGCTCAGCTACCATGATAACGTTAACATGCATTAAAAGCATTCTAGGAATATTTCCTACTGGATATCCATTACTTCACCTGGGTCTGGAGTGGCAAATGTAGATCAATGTCTTGGTTGTGACTAGGGATTGACAGAATAACATTTAATCCACAGTATGTTACTTATCCACTGAATCACAATGCCTAACATATATGATAACATATTTCCTACCAGATATCCATTACTTCAACTTAGTCTGGAGTGGCAAATGTAGATCAATGTCTTTGTGGTGACTAGGGACTGACAGAATAACATTTCATCCACAGTCTGATACTTATCCACTGGACCACAATGCCTAATATACAGTGCATATAAAAAATAAGTATACCCAACTATGATAGCTTCTAATTAAAAGGTTATAACCAATGTTACTTTGAAATTTATTTCATGATGAAGAGTAACTTGTCTGTCCAGTGGTACCTCATTCATGACATTTCTGCCATGGATGACTGAGCACCAAGGTTTTTAAAATTGTAGTCAAAATCTCCTTGTTCCAAGTTTGGGCTGATGTAATGAATGTGGGTCAAGCCTTATGAATGTGCTACTTTAGTCTAAAATGATTTTAAAAGTTGAATTCTCCTTTGCGCTTCAATGCTTCATTGTTTAAAGGGATCCAGTGTATCTAAGCTGTCAAATGACCTTGTTTCAATCCATATGATAATCTGAATTTATTTTAAAAGCCTTCTAACTTCTTGTCTCATGATAACTAAAAAAACTCTCTGCTCATTTGTCCACTGCACCATCTCACCTGCATAAGTTGCACACAGTGTTTTTCTCAAATAGCACATGAACTAAAAGGTTTACTGACCTTAAACACTGAAAAGAAAACAAGGAAATGTGCATGTGTTGAGAAATACCAAAGTAATCGATAGTAGACTTTCAAGAAAAAAGATAGCTTCCCAAATATATGTTGTCCATTTTCAATGACTCAGTAAAAAGGTTTACCTTAAACAAGGGATGCGGATGAAGCCAATATTTTGTTATCATGGCAAAGAAAATATTATGAACTTAGCTTGTAATATGCCCTTTCTTGAGTTTCAGTTGACTTTAACACCTTTTCTTTTCAAATGCACAAAATCAATTGAAAATAACTCAGCAATTGTTTTCCAACTAAAGTAACTAATGCATAATTGGTTTGACCCACATTCTCTGCTTCAGCCCAAACTTGGTACAATTTTGGAAAAGCCTGCTGCTCAGTCATCCGTGGCAGCAAAGTTATGAATAAAATATCATTACACATAATATAAGTTGCTCTCTACCATGAAATAACTTTTAAGGTCACAGAGGTTATAACACTTTAATTAGAAGCTACCAAAGTTGGGTTTACTTTTTTTGATATGCACTGTATATAATAAGATATTTGACAACTTTTTAATTTTTTGAAATTCTTTTTCTTTTCTTTTTTTTTCTTTTTTTCATTTTTTTCTTTTTTTCTCTTCTTTTTTCTTTCTTCCCCTCCTTCTTTTTTTTTTTTTCTTTTTTTGTTTGTTTTGTTTTGTTTGTTTGTTCATTTGTTTTTTGTTTTGTTTTGTTTTGTTTTGTTGTTATTGTTGTTTTTTTTTTGTGGGGGGGGGTAACACAGACAACAGAACAGACTGCAAGAGAGGATACTTTACCTCTTGATGGAAGTATAGCTGATAGTCATACAACCCTGGGTCCTTCTTCATCTTCTCCAGAGGGTTGCTTTTGTTCTGAGATGGAAAGAAAGGGGTACAGATACCACCCACAGCACTGTTCCACAAGAGATACAAATAAATAACTCGTTAGACATTCAACACTCAACTTTTCCTAAGTTTTTTTTTCCAGTTTCTTTTGCAATACACTTTTTACTCTTTGGCAAATGCACAGAGAAACACACATTGTGAACTATGATTTTACTCTCTGTAAAGTTCACTGTTTGACAAACCTATCTCACTCTGTGTTTGTTATGCAATAGAAATCTTAAAATTTATGGCTTTATGCAAACATCAATCGTCAGAAACCTTACATTAAGTCTGTCATCCACAGACAGGGACAATTTTCCCAGGTCAATAGGCCCCTGGAAAACTACCCCTTTGGTAATTACCCCAGGGCAATAACACCGAACCTCCCCCTCCCCATCCCCCACCCAAGAAAACTACCACCTAAGAATTACTTGCAATTACCACTACTGGAATGCTACTGAGTATGAGGGTGGTTATCTGGGGGCAGCTGTCCTAGACAGGTAATTTTCTAGGGGTGGTTGTCCGAGGGCTAGATATTCCAAAGGTAGTTATCCTAAAATCAAAATACAGGATGAGGCATCTTACAAATGAACCATTTTTAAGGGGCATAATTTATCATTAATTATCACAGAAAAATGGTAAATTTTTAGGAGCTTGTAACAACTATACCTGACCCTGTCAGCGTAGTGAGTAGCATAGTTCCAGACAAACATACCACCCCAGTCATGACCAATGAAGGTAGCTTGTGGGATACACTGCAAACAGACAGAATAAAAGCATGAAATATTTGGACGTTGTTCCATTTTTACATAAGGAAGAATTGCATGTTTTGTGTCAGCGTATAAAGTCTTGGTCTAGACAAAGTGCCAGTGTTATCCAGAAAAAAACAATGCCGGAGAAACTGCACAGCAGCCTTGAGGAGTTAAAATCATTATTTTCACCAGCTGAAGAGTGGAATATTACAATAAACTGGAGTATTAAGGTTCAAATCAAAATTTTAAAGTTTTAATTACACATACATGTATATAGACAAAACAAATCCCCCCATCCCACCCCCCCCCCAAAAAAAAAGAAGAAGAAGAAGTCAATTTGGAACATCTGCTTATTGAAAAAAAAATGACATACTCAAATTACAATATTTTGAGCCAAGTTTGATTATTTCATTCATTACTATTTCAAAAATGGAAAAATATTCATAATCTAATAGGCTTAATACAATGGTATGGCTTTCTTCACTTGTAAATACCAAAGGTATTTTGAACAAATTACATCAGAACTTACCAAGGTATCCATAAATTCAGCCATATCCTGATAAAAAAATGACAAAAATATAGTTTGGCAAAATCAATGTGTCATCTTATCCAATTACTCATATACCTGCATTACCCTTTCTTTGTCATCCATATATGAAATCAATTTAACCTTTGATAAAAGCTATTCACAAACGATTTATCAAGGAAATGTGTTACACCTACAAACTAATAAAAGTATCAGGACTAGACACTTCTACTAAGCCTTTTCATTTTCTATCATATTCTACATGAATATCATTAAAGGGGGTACCCAATGCTGAAACAATGTTAGTTCATTTAAAAGATCATGATTTTATTAGCAGAAAATCATCTGCCTTAAGTTTTTTTAAAATTCGTGTTGCCAGAAAAATCCCCGAAATATGGTAAGACTTCAGGATATTTTGGCCCCTCAGCTGTGTCCCAATTTCAGCTAGGTAACCACAATGACGTCAAAGTGGTTACCCAGGTTCGCGTATTGCAGATGTGTTGCGCGCTAGACTGTACAAAATGCATTACACCTTGCGCGCATTTTGCTATAATTGCGCGACAAGGTAACCACTTTGACGTCATTGTGGTTACCTAGCTGAAATGGGGACACAGCTGAGGGGCCAAAATATCCTGAAATCTTACCATATTTCGGGGATTTTCTGGCAACACGAATTTAAAAAAAAATTTAAGGCAGATGATTTTCTTCTAATAAAATCATGATCTTTTAAATGAACTAACATTGTTTCAGCATTGGGTACCCCCTTTAAGCATATTGTATCACATGCAAACACTACCCAGTATTCCCTTTTCAGTGTAACTATTTCCCACTTGGAAACAGAGAGAGAAAAAGAGGAGGAAACTGGGAGGGAGAGAGAGAGAGTGTATGAGAGAGAAAATTAATCCTGAGAGAGGGCAATATTTTTATTACCTTACACATCCTTTCCATTGTGTATTCCTCAATTTCTGCACAAAATAAAAAGAAGAAAATAAGATGAAATATTATGTTCACATGTGTACCAAATCAGTGCACCCTTACATTTGATTACAGTATCACAGAGTGGATTCGGTTAATATGCACGTTAACAATTCCCAACCAAAAACCGGTGTCATCTCTTTCGGTTAGAATCTAATCCAAACAACCAAGATACAGACAAGGAATGTATGATGAAGTCACATATCTTCAACAATAAAAGAAGAGCATGCCTGTAAAAGAATAATAGCATACTTTCATTCTAAAGAAGCCGACTGCTGCATGAACATGTATCTGTATTTGTCACACTACCCCCACATACCTGGTGGATTGCTGCTTTCTCCATAGCCTTTCATGTCCATAGCAATCACTCGGAAACCGGCAGCAGCTACAGCTGGGATCTAAACAAATGCCAGGGTAAACAAAGAAGGTAAACGGATGTAATCAACAACATATGTTTGAATTAAGATTAAGTTCACAGCTTGAATTTTATTGTGATGTAAAATTATTGTTATATACTAGTGAAAACACAATCATAAGTAATTACAAATTACAAGTCATCATGTAATCTTAAAAGAAGGCTACTTTAGAACCAGTTAAACATATCTTTATACAATGTGGAAGTTAGTCAAGTTACTGAAGCAAGTCTCAGTTTGAGATATTTGGTATTGGACCAGTCTGAAGTAACCAAAGCAAGTTTTTTTTTGTATACCGGTAAGGAAAGTTTTAAATATGTTAAATTGTAGAAATAGAATTTGCAACTTGAGCCATACAAAAAGGCTTACCTGAGATTTCCATTCGTACCATGATTCGGGGAACCCATGGCAGAAGATGACTGGAGGACCGCTACCAATGTCTACATAGTGAAACCGAACTCCACTCTGATATGAAAATAATGTAATTCAACGTACAAAAAAATCACCATTTAAAAGTAAGATCAACAAACTATTTAGGCAAACAAAACATATACTCTAATTTTGAATCTAAAACAAGGGGAATCATGAACCTTCAATCCTTTTAACTAAATCTTTTTGTTTTAAAATCACATAAACACCAATATGTACAAATCTAGAAAATGAAGTTTAAACAATAACATAGAGTAATTTGAACATGTTATGAAAGTTTACAGTGCTTGGACAAATGAAACTTTTAAAGAAAACTTGTTTTTAAACCATAGAAGCATCCATCTGGGAAAAATATATCAAATATCAATTATAAACAAAACGCCCCTCTACCATATTTTTAGAAATAAAAAGTTCAGAAGGGGAAACCATATCATTTTTATTGGGCCTTACACATTACAATAATTTCTATGGCCTCTACAGTAAGGTAATGGTATTGCCAACTAGATGGAAAGCTTCTGTGATTGTGATTGACAAGATCAACTTACCCTTGTTGTAGCATAGGAATGAGGAACCCTCTCATGATGAACAGAGAGAGGTTTGGCTTCCTGGCTTACCTTTGTATTGGGAGGAAAAGAAATCAAACAAGACTTTGACTTGAATGTATAATTTAAATCTTGCAGGCATACCCAAAACAAGCTCTTTGCTTCATGTTGCAAAACACCATGCTTTTGAATAACATTCATATTACTCTGTACATATTATTGAATACTTTGTATAGTGTAGAAAAAATATGGCTGGAAGAAAATAGATATTATATTGAATTGAATGTAATTGTATAAAGGATTGTGGGAAGAGAGAAAAAAATGAGCATTTGTTTGAGAGTGTGCAGTCACAAATATTTTAAGTATTCAAAATGACCCAAAATACATAGATAATACAATATAAAATAAATAATTCATTTATGTTGTCTTGCTTTAGCAGGATAACTCCTTCGGTGGGTTTTACAATGTTACACTCAGCAGCTATGCAATGATCATTGTCTACATACATCAATTCCGGTGACTTCTTGCAGTTCCTTGAGGGCAGCAGATGAATCCTTTACGAGGATAGTTGAGAATCCCAGCTCTCTGGCAGCCTTCACATTAGGTCCAAGGTCATCTAGAAACACTGCCTGAAAGGTTTAGAAACATTTGATTCAGCGGCTATTAAAATTGCTGGTATACAAAGAAAGCAAATATATGATGTTAAATCAGCAACTAGGAAACCTATGATTTTAAGTCCTCAGCAAAGGACTACAAAATTAGTTGAGGACTTATGTTTATTTA
This sequence comes from Heliocidaris tuberculata, assembly GCA_025618425.1. Taxonomy (NCBI): domain Eukaryota; kingdom Metazoa; phylum Echinodermata; class Echinoidea; order Camarodonta; family Echinometridae; genus Heliocidaris; species Heliocidaris tuberculata. The sequence continues at coordinate 30,383,888 of CM046846.1, read as the reverse complement.
ACCTGCTGATGATGGTGCCCGAGAAATCTTAGGTGGGGTCTATGGAATATGTGAGAGTAAGCAAATTCATTCAACAAGTTTATAAACAACTTCAAAAGGCTTTGCCAAAACATGTTAAAGACTTTTATAACAGCGTACTTCTATTAAAAATTCCTTTTACACACACCTCTTCTGCCTTGACTCCCAATTTCTTGAGGGCCTCGTTGAAGATACTTGGATCAGGTTTACGCTTCCCAAAGCGACAGGATTCCACAAAGTGATCAAAGTAGAAGGAGCTAAGAACCGCCATGGCACCAGCACCTATAGAGTTCTGCTCCCGGTCATCTATGTAGTTGTTGGTCACGGCTGCTGTTTTTATACCTTACATAAAAAAACAAGAACAAAGGAATAGCTACAGAATTATAAATGTTGCTAGTCATTTTTTCATTTCCTATCGTCAAACTTGTGTAAAACATGAAGAGGCAAGTCATCTAAAACTAAAACCAATTTTTTTTATACAACTTATATTTTTAATTTCCATTTTAAAAATTACTTATTTAAGCTTCATCTTTCTCTCTTTGATTCAATTTCCTCATAACATTATCAATATGCATTAAGAAAAAATTTGAGCTGCTTTTTATTGTATTCTCCATCATTCAAATGGTTAAGTTTTAATGAAGGTAAACATAGCAACAAGTCAGCTCTTTGGCTACAATGATTACTTTATGACAAGCCATTACTTTCCGGAGGGTTATATTTTTACAAATTTTGCAATTGTTTTTTTAGGACAGTGAATTCAACAACAAGTGAAAATGAGCTGGCAATGCAAGTGTGAACATTAATTTTAAGTTCACGAAAAGAACAACTCCTGACATTGTCTGTGTCCCCATCATCAGCAAAAATATCTGTATGTAAAAATTGTCTTTTACAGTAAATAAGCCTTTTGAATTCAATTCAATACTACATACAGCAGTGACTACTGTATTTCACAAATTGAAATGGTTACCATTTTGTTTGAGAGCAGACACAGCATTCAGCATATCAGGTACCATCTTGATATTCATGAAAGTATCAAACATGTTCCTGGCATTGAAATCCTTGGGGAGTGCTTGACCTTCTTCCTTGGACAGTGCATGACAGTCCTTGGTGAACTCATCTGCAAACTGGTTTGAAAGATAATTAACAACAACAACATTATATGCTAGGCTACATCATGGATGGAGTTTATATTGTGCTGTTTCCCATTTACCAAAGACAGGAACATGATCACAAAATTTGGGTGATGTGACATTTGCTCAGACTGCAACACTTGGCCCGAGCTTTACTTCATCAAAGTTAGGATAGGTTAAAGATAAAGTGGAGTTCTGGTCATGCAATTACATGTACATTGTGAAAGAAACGGTCTCAAAGCAATTTGGGAAAGGTTGATATGCCTACGTAACCATTGGTGTAAACTGGAGTTTTTGGAATCATTGATATTGACCCATTGTCACCGCAGCTCACATGCACTGCACATCGAAATGTGTATATGGGACTGTACACACCTGCCATGAATGTTTGGCGGCTTCGGCCCGAACATTGCAGCTAATTCTCATCATAATTAGAATATGAGGGCATTTGAAGAGCAATTTTTTTCAAGGAGCTATTTTAATATGATATTCTTAACAAACCGACATAAAAAGAATGAGAAAGCTCACCAAATATTTTTCACATTTCCCAGAACCCGCCCTTCTCTTGAATGTTAGGATTAGGTATACTGACAAACAAATGCCTATCTTAAACCCTGGAGTCAACAGTATAATACTGTTGACTCCAGGGTTTAAGATAGGCATTTGTTTAGTGTAGAAAATTGACCGCAGTGCTATTCACACAGGAGCATCCGAGCATATGTCCTAGAACCAAAATTTGGCAGGGATAAGTGAGATACCTTAGAAGGAAAAAGTATAAAATTTCAGTCATAGGCTCCAGAAATCTATAATGAAGGCATACCAGTTAGTTTTACTCGTGTTGAGAAAAAGAGTCCCATACGTGTTGGAGCCTTAAAACATGTTACAAAATATAAAGCTTTAAAAAATTCTTGAAATCCCCAACAATAACACATTAATAATTTGCAATTCACAGCTGCAGTTGCACTGTTAGACCCTCACAACTGTATGCAAACAATAAGCAACAACAAGATATGCAACACTTGTTGAATAAATCTATGAATCTATGAACAGCAATATCCAGTTACTATGGGCTACATTTTGAGGGGGATTTTCTTTTGTATTTACTGGGTAAAATAACTTCAAAACTAATTTTGTCATCAAACAGGACTCAATACATGGAATTGCAGCAGATTCAAGGAGAAGGAGGCAGAGTTTATTGGTTGCTGGGTAATTTGACTCTGCTTCTCCTGTATTTGTGTTTGCATTGGATACTGAAGTTAAATCTTGGCCTATCCCTTTATCATCCGATCTGTTGTTGTTCTTATCATACATTAAAATTATTACCTGTGTCGCTGTGAGTTCCCCTCGCTCCATCTTGCAGAAAGCATTATCAGGTCTTCCCTTGATCATAGCTTTCTCTAGAAAAGATCTACAATGAAAACAGAAGATGTAGACAAAAGAAACTGGGGTTGATAAAAGACATTTCAAACGTAGGGATAATGGTTTATTACCTATCATTTATAAAAGTCTGTTGTAGTTAGCATTATGATACAACACAGTCATAAAAACCTTTCAAATGATCACTGGAAGGTGCTTTAGGTGAAAAGAAAATATTCAGAGAAAAGCAGCACTTGGTAAAATTAGAAAACAGTAGGGATAATTCATCTAACAAATGTAAAAGTTGTTAATTTTTGAAGGTGAGCTTATGGTCAAGACCACTGAAACATCGAAATGTAAAGTGCATTTCATGTGATTATCTTTGAACAACATAAACACAAAATTACTTGAACAGTGCTTTGAAAATAAATTTACATACATAATTTTACATGTATGTAGCAATTAAACAAAAACAGTTAACATATTATAAGCATATAATTCAATAATCACAGATTTCAAATATTCATAACTGTCTTACTATTGGTCTGAAGTGAAACATTTTACATTTCTACTGCATCTTAAAGGGGGTACCCAATGCTGAAACAATGTTAGTTCATTTAAAAGATCATGATTTTATTAGAAGAAAATCATCTGCCTTTAACCCTTTCGAGACAATTGACCACATTTTGTGGTTTGGCTCAATAACTTTTGATTTAGAGCCTTAAAAATTATACCAGATGCATGAGTGGAAAGAGCAAAAATTTCTGCACATACTGTGTCCATTTTTGTTGCATGATCATATTGTGTTCGATGCCAGGAATTTTAAAAAAGAGAATAAGCTTGAACATCCTTAAATTGGCAACATATTGAGAGGTTCAAAATCATTGTTTTTTGTCCAAATTGGCAACTTTTTCAACTTTTCGACAAAGTTCCTAATCATGTATATTATTTTAAGACATTACATCTTACTAGAACCATGTAGCACTAAAAGAAAAATATTATTGTTGCCAATTTGCAGAACAAAATGTGATCAATTGAGCTCTTAAATAATTCCTGTCCTGAAAGGGTTAAAAAAATTTTAAATTCGTGTTGCCAGAAAATCCCCGAAATATGGTAAGATTTCAGGATATTTTGGCCCCTCAGCTGTGTCCCAATTTCAGCTAGGTAACCACAATGACGTCAAAGTGGTTACCTTGTCGCGCAATTATAGCAAAATGCGCGCAAGGTGTAATGCATTTTGTACAGTCTAGCGCGCAACACATCTGCAATACGCGAACCTGGGTAACCACTTTGACGTCATTGTGGTTACCTAGCTGAAATTGGGACACAGCTGAGGGGCCAAAATATCCTGAAGTCTTACCATATTTCGGGGATTTTTCTGGCAACACGAATTTTAAAAAAACTTGAGGCAGATGATTTTCTGCTAATAAAATCATGATCTTTTAAATGAACTAACATTGTTTCAGCATTGGGTACCCCCTTTAAGTAGATCTCGATGTACTGTGATTTTTTTTTTATTCAAGCCAAAAGAAAACTAAGATTGAATTTTATTTTATTGTCTCACATTCTCTCCAGGATATAAAGCTTCAAAAATAGTTAAGTTAAAAGATTTTATCTAGTAACTTCAAAAACATAATCAATTTGCTAAGGCATTAGCTGTGCTGACATTGTCAATGACCTTGTGGTTTCTGTGCAACCTCATTTCAGAACCAGCAGAAATCACCATCAATCATTATTGACACGACCAAACAGTCCCAATATCTTCATATTTCAATTCAGTGTAAACATGCTAAGGTAAACACTTGCAAAATCACACCCATCCCAGGCAATCAACTCAGAGTTCTGTGAACTTTCACACGCATATTTATCTTGCTCGGTCATGCCATGGTAAAGTTAGTGAACAAACACGTCAAAGTCTGCTTAATGTATCACTCAGCTAGATCTACGCCGATACTCACCCGGGCAAACCAAGCTGCTCCCCGTACTTTCGAAGGGCATTCTGCGGCGGCTCAAACAGCACTCCTCCCAGGTCAAATAGCACGGCCTTCTTCTTGGTATTTTGTGCCATATTTGAGGTCGATGAAAACGTCCGATCGGTCCAGAATAACCAGTGTTTCTGCGTTATTGATAAAATTGTCACAGCTCGTGTGCTTGTGCTCCTAGAATAGACGGTTCTGGCGATTTGCAGAGTCATGGCATGGCAAAATCACAGAGTTTAATCAGCAAATGTCTGTGAAAGGTCAATGCGCTATAAACAAAATACACATGTTTGCAAATAGTTATGGTAAGCCAAATGAAGATTAAAAAAATAACAAAACAACTTGGAAAACAGTGACCAGTGTACACAACTCCGTAGAGTATTTACACTTGGAGTGCGCCATATGAACAGAAAAAACAGGAGAGGAGGGCGGGGCTCGCTGGTGGGTGTGGCACGATCGCGGGCGGGTAGTTGAGCGTAATAAGGTCGGGAGCATAGACAGTGCAGGGAGCCGGAGGTGCTGGGGTGCTGCAGCACCCCCAGGATTTTTTGAGGGGGTGTGCAGCACCCCCTAGAAGGTGCTGAAGGGGGTGCTGGGGGTGCTGTAGCTAAAAAGTAGTTAAAAAGAGACCCCAAAACGGTGAGGACCTTTTTTTAGCTTGTCAGAGATTTTTGGATTTAAAAAGAGACCCCAAAACGCCGAAGACTTTTTTTTTTAGTAACAAAATCGTTCCCAGGCGGCCTGAGCATAGACAAATTAAAACTTATGAAAACCTTTTAAAACTATATTTCCTGAGATCTGAGACTGAGCCACCCACTTACTTTTTATTCCTACCCTCGAAGCATATAGGCATATCTAGCTTGCATGGTTATATAATGACAATCGATCTCACTTGGGTCAATTGATTTCTGAAAGCTTGCTTTCTACGGAAAGGGGCTTCATTGAAAGAGAGGTAAGGTATTATTGGGGATGGTACTAAGAAGAGTTGAAGAGGGAAGAGACGGAAAGAGAGCGAGAGAGACTCGGAGAGAAGGAGAAGACTTATACACAGTGAAAACGGCAATTTCCATACAATTTAAATTTGTAATCATTTATTTCCATTAAAAAGGGGGAAAACGGCAAATATAACGTTCTCATTCTAGATTTTTAAAAAGTACGACAAAGGATCTTTAAAAAAAATATCCTATAATTCAATGAAGACAGAATACTTTCGATAAAGGGCCTAGGTTTAAAGGTTTCTTTATTTTTCCACATGAGGTCTTTCGGTGTTTTACATAACATGTAATATATCTAAGTTGTTATAACATAATTTTCACATAAATGGAAAAAAAATAAAGTACAGTAATCACATATAATAAGCAATTATACTATCATAATCATAATTTCAGTAAAATTAGGCATATAGTAATAATTAAAAAGTAATGCAACTTGTATTTTACAAACCCCTCTGTGAGGAAAAAATACAAATTTATGCAAATAATTACTATATATATATATATATATATATATATATATATATTCTACATTATCTTATCCACACCCCCCCCCCCCCCCCCTCCTCCCTTACACTACAAAATAGAACAGTCGTGACACTGGTATATGTACAAATCATTATATTGGAAATACATGTAGTATCCTACACATATCAAATAACATTAAATTTTGATACATATAAGATATGATGAAGATAAAATGTTATCAATCGGCCTATGTCATCATGGTCATACGATCGTGATTTAGACAATGATTAATTTGGAATAATGAAAATGATATGAAATATTGTAAAAATAGTAATCTGGGGACAATATTAAATATGCATTATGACCAAACTGTTTTAATTAGCACATCCAACATAATACCCCCTCCTCATACACACAATAGGTGCACACCACACTAAATCGCGATTGAACGACTCGAAAATACCTTTGACAAAAATTAATGTTCGTATATGTTATGATTACTGACTTTTTGCTAGATTATGATTTATATTATCAACACATTGTATTTCTGCCGGTGTATGAATAATGTGTGTCGCATTGGCCTTCTTGTTTTTATTTGTCTCCACAGAAATGATCTGAAAAGGCCCTCACACGACCGAAAGCTAATGCGAATTAGGTAACATTAGCGCACACGTTTCTTGTATACTTTTTCACAGGCCTTCAGATATTGTCGAGGAATTTAGCAAGACAACCGAAAATTGACATTTCTTTCAAATGTTCATTTTGCAAATGCTATTTTATACCCTTTATCTATGTAATGGTACGATGGTAAACAAGTCATTACAATACAGGGGTGTTGAAGAACGAAATGAAGAACGACAACAGAAAAACTCAGAAACGAAGATTGAAATTAAGATTCGGTGCGAGTTTATTCAAAGAAGTAAATCAAATTAAAACGTATATCGTCGTAGAAATTGCCCCTTCTGGCTTGATCTTGTATAGTTTGTTTGAGAAAAATCATTTGGCAAGATAATTTATTTCGCCATGTCGACTAATAAAAGTTGATTAGTCGACATGGTAAGTTTAAATATCTTTACATGTCGACATCATATGGATATAAAGTCGACTTCACAAGATGAAATATCTCGTCATGTCGTCATGGCATTTTAACTCTTCCGTATTAGAGAGACGCGGCGAAAACGGAAAAAAAAAAAATCATATGACCGGGACGTGCAGGCATTTAGGAGAACCAAGGAGTTGATAACTTCTTGGGAGAACCCAGTACACAGTATAGAACACAGAACTTCCTTAGGAGTTCTGTGGTATAGAACCTTATTCTTCAACACGGGAAAACCAACCAGCCAATCAAAGGAGCGCGCACCAAACCACTCCAAAGAGTCCTAGCCAATAAGAATAAGGCCCAAACCAGATGGGTTCACACAACAATAGAGCACGTGCCTAGGCGTGGCCTAATTGAGGCGGAGCTTAGCGTCTCCCAAATATGTATAATCACACAGGTGCTACGGAAGCACTTTTTTTTACTTTGAAATAACAAGGGGGTAATATCAAACAAGATTTCTGTCAATCTTTCTAACTCTATGTCCCTCTCAACAGCAGTGCCGGATACCAAAGCGGCAATACCGCCCCCTTTAGGTTTTTATATAAGCTTTAATAATACTTTTTGATAAGACAACTAACATAAATTTGCGTCCCACTAGATCTATAATGGGGCGCAATATTTAACAAGAGGCTGATGAAGCCTAAAAAGCGAACAAAGCAACGAAAATTAAATACGAGAAACGCTATATTAATTTTATAAACTATAATTATCTCATATTGGGGTGCGAAATTACGATATCTTGAGCTTGGAGCAACAACATTATGCGAGGAAGCAAAGCCACCGAGCCTTAGAATTTTTTTTGTATTTTAAACCCTAAAAAATATATTTGTTAATACATTTAATGCGGGGGGGGGGGGGGGTTGCATAATCCTTATAATGATAACATTTTTCATTTCCTTCTCTTTTTCTTTCTCTCTTTTTCTTTCTTTCTTTTGCATTTGTTGTACCCCTTTCAAGTGCAGCCGGGGGCACGTGCCCCCATGCAACCCCGTAGTATACGCCACTGAATCTCTGCATATGAGGGCTAATGTAAGTTTCCCATCTATTTTAACACCTCTTTTCATTTAATTTAATACTTTTCTCATGCAAGGCATATACAGACCTTCTGCAACATGGTCTCGGGATCGCCGCCCTGATACTTCATACCTCTATCCAGTGGCGTAGCTACAGGGCCCAGAGAAGACGTGCCCGCCAATCGAATGGCAAAAAAGAAAAAAGAAAAAAAGAAAGAAAAAGAGAAAAATAGAGAAAAAGAAAGGGGGAAGGAGGAGAAAAGAAGACAGAAGGACCGCTTCCCGCACCCTCTCCCTATAATTGTGTTCATGAGGTATGCAAGTATTTATACTTGTATATGCAGAGCCCTGTTGAAGACCAGTGCCTTTTTCTCTTTCTTAATGTATTTTCTGTTTCATTTTATTGTAGATCTATATGAATTCTGTACTTTTATGTAATTATTGCAGCTGAGCAGGCTACCCTGGATAAAGATTCGAGATGAATGAATAAATAAATAAATAATAAGTAATCAGTGACCTCGTAAAGTCGCAATGAAATTTTCCGAGTAAGACCGGTGCCCCCAATGACGCCAGTGCCCCCTCAATGGCTGGACTCAAGCTTACGCCACTGCCTCTATCGATTTGAAGAATTTACTCTTAGATATCACAGTAATTCGGTAAATAGGCTCTACGCCTGGGTCTTACACCATGAAAATCCATAGCTGTTCCTTGAACTATACACAAAAATAATGTCTATCTCAATAAATAATGTCACTCTAAATTATCTTGTCTTCCTTCGTAATGATACGGACAAACGACATCAATATTATTAACCTGCACATGACCTTTGACATGTTTGATGGCTATACATGAATCTCTTTCGAAATGCACTCGGAATCTGGTGTGTCTCAAGGCTCTAATGAGTGGTGGGAAAATTTTGCAAAACGTACGTCTGAAGAGGCTGTCTTTGAAGCAGTAAATGAAGGGGTTCACTGCAGAGCTCAAATTGGCGATGAAAAAGCAGAGTTCGAAAAGAATGATCTGGCTGACAAGGCTCATGTCGGCAAAGGTTCTGAGAAAGAACCAGATACTGGTAGGAAACCAACCAATGCAAAACATACCCACAACAAAGACGGTGGTTTTGGCGGCCTTGAACTGATGCCGACCTAGGCCCTGCCATGCCTGACGTGGAGGAGGAGGGTTAAAGTCGGGGTTGACTGAATTCTGTTGAATGCGTCGCGAGTGGTTCACGGCGATGCGGAGAATTCGAATATTCAACGCGATCAAAACGCCGCCAATAAGGAGTATGGAACTAGCGCTTCCAAGAAGAAAACAACGTGCAGATACAGATTTATATCTGACTCCAGTGCAGAATTGCGTTAAGGTGTTGTCTTTACTGTTACCCGACTCGATCACTGAAATGATCCCGTAACTCACCCCTCCAATCCAGACGACCGCGATGGCGATACATATCCTTTTCGTCGTCACCATGGCAACGTAGCGAAGTGGTCTCGTCAGCGCGAGCAGACGATCTACAGTGATGAGAACAATATGCACAATGGAAACATAGACTAAGACGTACAGCCAGGCTGTGAAGTATCCCGACTTGGCAACAGAACAGGTGATGTCATCTTGTACCACCCGGGAGTAAAGCTCGAGGGGTGTTGCTACCAGACCAATGCAGAGATCGGATACAGCAAGACTGGTGAGGATGATGTAGCTTTGGGTTCGGAGTCTGGGCTCCTTGTAGGCAGCTACGATCACCATTGCATTACCGAAGATGATTATAAAGAGGAGAGGGATAAAGAATAGTAACACTAGAGCTTGGTGGAGGGGTGGGTTGTCCAGTGCATAAATAGTATCTTCAGGGGTAGGTGTGGTCACTGTTTCCATTTCTGACTATTATATTGAAGCGTCCAAATTCAACTGAAGGGATGTTGATAGTGTAGGCTCTTACAACGATCACTGCGTGCCTTAATTCCAGTACTGTGGTTGGCAAAAAGTATTTTTATGTTGCAATACACTGCTCTGAAATAAATACAACATATATCGGATTTGTCTGCGACAATTCATCCCTCATATTTTAACCCCAAATCCATTTGATAAAGTAGTTTTCCGTCGGATAGTAAACTTTGTTCGCTTCATTTAACGTACACCAATCAAGGTCTTTTCATTTTGTTCTCTCTGAAGCTGACGGCGCCTCCAAAAGCTATTCAATTTCAATAAATTATGATCGAAATTTGGACTTCATTGATCATGCATCAAAATGATGAATAATGATGACTAGAACCGAAACGAAAGTATACCGTATACATTAGCATTATGATATCCATTTTGAAAGGAATAACACCGAGGAGAATGAAAGAGGCAGGAGTCCAGGATTTGCGTCAAGTTAAGCGTGAAATTCGTTCATTTTGTTTCTTGGAAGCAGAAAAAAATGCCATCACCACAAGGAACTGCTTCCAAGACGTGATCCTCTTTAATTATGATAATGATAACAACTGTTCCTTATAAAGCCTTCACCAGAAACAACTGACCAAAGCGCTTGCAGTATTTAAATATCTGCAGTAGATAATTATGACACGAGTCGTCTTCTCATTATAAATACTTGCTGCATTCTGAGCTTACAGTTTCTCATGGAAAGCCCCGCTTGTCTCTATGCATAGAATGAACCGCATCGCCATTATGGTCAATTAGGACTATATCATCACCAGTGACGTACGAGGAAGGGGAGGAAAGGCGAGCTTGATGGAAAATCCCAAAAGCGAGCACATAATGTTTAGGTATTTATCTTGAACTGGCAATTAGAAGACTATTCGTGTATCCTTGAATGACGAGCAACTGCATAATAGACTGGTATAAATCAGTGGTATAACTATAGGGGGAAATGTGGGGCACGTGCGCCCCCCTCCCCCATATATGGCAGAAACAAACAAACAAACAAACAAACAAACAAAATAAGAAAATGAAAGGGTCAAAGGGAGATGGGGGAGAGAACGAGAAAAGATGACTATAGGACCCCCTCCCGCACCCTCCCCCTAATCGTTCACAGCGTAAGACAGATGCCCCGGGGATGCCCCCCCCCCCCCCCCCCCCAATCAGAGTCAGACGCATTTGCCCCCTTAACAACTGAACCCACGGTCCACCACTGGTATTAAGAATATGTCGGATTTGATTTTAGTCATTAAGTCTGCAAATTTCCTTTGAGTCATTTCATGAGGACACTATACTATTTTTTTTGGGGGGGGGGGAGGGGGGTGGGGTGTGGTAATCCATTAGGAGATATTTTCTTGATTTTGTTACTTCAGTTTCACATATTTTTAAAGCAATGTTCAGAGTATTAGTTTGTATCGCGACAGGACAAACTTTAAAGAGAAAATATTCAAAACTGATAATCTGATATTGGCGTTCAAATAATTTTCGTAACGAACCAAAGATTCGATGGTTCATCTCCTTTTTTGATTCGTTGGAAAGCTGTACAGTACAGGAGAAGGAGATATAGGGCCCACTGACTTCCCCATTTGAATACGTATAGATATTGAAAAATTACTGCAAATACCGGCTAATGAGCAAGCCATTGCTCGCTTTATCTGGCAATGAAAGCGTAATTAGCAGGAGTGAAAGTTAAATACGCATTATCGTTATAGGCCTAATTGACCAACCCAGTCAGTCATGTGTTCTTCTGTGCTTATCGGAAGCGAAACGATAATGGCCGATTCGGTCTGATTCATTCAAACTAATTGGTTTTAGAGGGAGGGTGGATGATTTATGTGGCCATTAGCGTAGGTATTTTTTCCAACTTGGGGGGGGGGGGGGGGTGTTCCATGACAAGCAAATGTGCCGACGATAATGAACAGGATCCAAACGACACCACTCATATGCAGTGCGTCCCCCAAGTTAACAGTTGTGAAGAGTCTTCCCAAATAAATATTTCAAAATATTTTCAGAACATCTTCATTCTTGTGGATAGCTTAGGGTCTCGTTTATGAGTGACACACACACACACAAAACTTTGACGTAAGTTACGCTTTATTGAACAAAAGCCACTTTGTGAAAGGGTGCAGAATTCTGACTTTACAAGAATTTGTATATGTATCAATCTGAGCAGCAGCAAACCAATTTGATTGGCCTATCCAGGACTCTCCTCGTGGGGACTGCTGGCTTGCCCAGCTGTCAACAATTATTTGTCATACCTGAAGTGGCTTTTGTTTGCAATTGCATGATTTCCCCCCCCCCCCCCCCAACAAAAAAAAAAACAAAAAAGAAAAAGAAAAAGAAAAAGAAAAAGAAAAAGAAAAAAAAAAAAAAGAAAAAAAGAAGAAGAAGAAGAAGAAAAAGAAAAAAAGAAAAAGAAGAAAAAGAAGAAGAAGAAGAAGAAGAAAAAGAAGAAGAAGAAGAGGAGGAGGAGGAGGAGGAGGAGGAGGAGGAGGAGGAGGAGGAGGAGGAGGAGAAGAAGAAGAAGAAGAAGAAGAAGAAGAAGAAGAAGAAGAAGAAGAAGAAGAAGAAAGTTCAGAACCGTAGAGAGTTGACAGTTGGAAAAAGTCTCCACAAACAGATATTTCCAAATATTTTTCATGAAAATTTCATACATGTGGATAGTTTAGGGTCTGTTCTATCAAATGACACCAAACCATTTAACGATATTTTATGCCTGCCAGTAAGTGAGGCAAAAGCCACTTTTGTGAAAGGTTGCAAAATCCACACTTAACAAGAATTTGTATTTGTCCTGGCTGCTACCAGCGAAGTTCATAGTCGTAGAAAGGCTTAGAAATTGTCATATATTCAGTCAATTTATGACTGAAGAGACTTGTTCTCCGTATGCCACATCAAACCTTTTTGCCTGGGTGAACAAGCCAGCTTGAATTTAAAAACTCACCAAAAAAGTAATATTTCATAACACTCAATAAAATGTTTTATTGATCACTCAAACATAAAATGTTGATTGAAAACCTTCAATTGTGAATGTAAGAATATATCAAGAAAAAAGCCTGTTCTTTCATAAAATGTCTTTTAATCTTCAGAATATGAAAATTTATAATAATAGAGAATATCTATTAGCGCATAATAACTCGGATAGTTTTCTATGCTCTTTACAACCATTTTGTAAATACATGCATACATATACATCACAATAACATTTCGAATGATAACATAGAATACGTAAAGAGCAATTAAAACAGAATTAATCAATTAAGACATCAATCATTAGCTAATGGTACGATTACCTTGTCTGTATTATGAAAATCACCCACCCAGTGGAACCAACCAGCTCGAGCTTTCCATGACTAAACTTCATTAATACAAACCAGAACAAATACCAGTTCTTATCAAGTGTGGATTTTGCACCCTTTGACATAGCTGGACTTTGCTCACTCGAGCGTAAAATGTATTTTTTGTGTGATTTGATAGAGCAGCTATAAGCTATCCATAGGTATAAAAATTTCCTTTAAATATTTTGAAATATTTATTTTGGCTGACTTTTTCAAACTGTACACTTTTTTGGGGGGACGCACTGTAGTCACCCAACCATTACTAATATTGTTACCGCTAATACGGTGACTCCATCACTATCACTACTACCGTCATTTATACGCCAGTTATTTTGCTCCATCATTTGTATATTCAGCCCCAATACAACTAGTCCTATTACCCTCATCACTTTCACCACCCCACTATCAATAATGCATACATATCTCTCTATCACCACCTTATTAAAGGGAAATCCAACCTTTATAGCAAGTTGCTTTGAAAGAAAGAGGAAAAATCAGAGAAGCAGATTGGTGAAAGTTTGAACGAAATCGGACAAGCAATAAGAAAGTTATGAATTTTTGAAAGTTGTAATCACTATGCATATGGGAATTTCAAATTGGCCGAATAGGTAATGTCACTGTGATGTAGCTGTGGACAACTCCCCCATTCGCTCTAACACACAAAATGACTAAAATGTCACTTTTTTCCAAAATGCATTACTCAGTAGGATCTTTTCGTTCATGAGGACCTATAACAATGTGCTATCTTCAATATATTTTGAGTACTGCCCCGAGGGTAAAGGCGCCTCGAAGAAAACCGCAAATTAATGATATTTTTGTGTACGACAAATGGGAGAGTTGTCCACAAAAATGTCACAATTGACTCACCAAATTGCCAATTTGAGATTCGCATAGATGTAGTGATCTCATTTTTCAAACATCCATAACTTTCTTAGTCCTTGTCCGATTTCTTTCAAACTTTCACCATCCTGTTTTTCTTATTTTTCTGCTTTCATACAAATCATCTTATTCCCAAGGTTGGATTGCCCTTTAATCCCCTTCTCTTTCTATGCTTCCTTCTTGTCCCCTCTATTTATCTTCTTGTGCCCTCCCCTTTCCTTCACCCCTTCTGTCTCTGTCTCTCCTCTGCTCATGCAATCTCTCTTCCCGTCTTCCCTCGTTATCTTTTCATGCTGCTCCCCTCCTCTCTGTGTCTATCTTTTCTTTCTCTCTCTCTCTTGGCCTTGACCTTTGCCTCTATCTCTCTCTTTATCTTTCTTCTAAATTTGCCTATCAATCAGTTGCCATATTTTGTAACTGACTGGTCAGGTCTATATCAAAGAACAATACAACAAGACTTGGACTCCTTTCACACATATTAGCAAAGGAGTAGGCAAGTTCATCCACTGTCAGTCAGAAGAGCATATCATATGCCTCTCAAAGATCAAAGATAATGGGCTCACATCCAGCCCAGGCTAATATTACTGGAATCAATGTATTAGGGGGTCCGCTCGCTATTCATAAGAACTGCTATTCATAGAAAACCGCTATTCATTTAACACGCGTTACGAATAGTGGTCCTTATGAATGGATGTCCTTATGAATAGCGAGGTAATTTGTCTATGGTTTGCTCGCTATTCAGACGGACCGCTATTCGTACAAAACCGCTATTCATTGAGTCACGTGTTATGGATAGCGGTCCTTATGAATAAGTGGTCCTTATGAATAGCGGTCCTTATGACTAGCGAGGTTACCCCTGTGTTAGCATGCCCTCCCTATAACGTAGTTAGGTTACAGTGGAAAATTTATTTACAAGAATCAATGAGAAAATACTGATCATCTGTGAAAGAAAAGTAAATGGAACTTTAATCAATGTTTATTGCACTGACAATTGATGAAAAACTGAATATAAAACAACTTAAATTGTCTTTCTGCAAGAGAACATATACAAGAGAACAATATTACAAAGAAACTTAAGAAAGCTAAAAATTAGAAACTGAAAGATGGCACATTTTCATAATCTGTTTGATATATCGGTAAAATCTATATAGAAAGTATACTGGGTAATAATAATAATAATAATAATAATAATCATAACAGTTTCTTATAAAGTGCTTTAACAGATACAACTGACCAAAGCGCTTACATTATTATTATTACAGTACCCTGGTCACTGGATTCAAGTACTATTCTGCACACTTCAGTGCACAAACTCCACGAACTGGGGAGCATTCCAGCTTGGGTACTTTTCATGCCAAAAATATCAGAATCAAGGAAATCGTTAGTATCCCAAGAATATTAGAAAACTGCCGGAATAAAATTTACAAATAGTCCCTATAAACTATCTAAAATTATCTGTTTAAATAGTTAAAGTTACCGGTAATAGTTATAGTTAAAGGTGACAGGATCAAAGTCAATAGAACCTTTGACAGTACACAATGAAATACACATCTCATAAATATATGTAACTGGACAACTCCAAGGAACTGTATACGCCATAAATTTCACGGCCATAGATTTTCACAAATCAGACTAGCCAAACTATTTCGCGAGTGGTTGAATTCGCAATCGGGAAATTCTCACATCTACAAACAGCAACGATGATGCATTTTCGCAAAGCTAAGTGGTGAATAAATTTGAGACCCACTCGTGAAATAAAACCCCACTAAATATTTGGCGTATACAGTATTTGATCATTTAATGTCCCATACATACATGATTTACATCGAAAGTCTCATTTTCCTTGACACTTGGTATGATCAAAGCTTCAGTAGTTCTATCACCTATACAATCTTCAAGAAAATCAAAATCTATGTAAAACATGTGATAAATACTCTGGACTTGCCAAAGAACAGTTTTATCCATAGGAGTACTAAGTTAGATTTCCATATGTCAACTATGTACAAGTATCTGATGTGATATAATTTTTTTATCCCTCATTTCACAATTTTATACAAACATTACATAATTACTCACAGAAAAAAAAAACATGGGGAATTTTAATCATTTTCCCTCCTTTTCTGTGTAGAATGAAGAAAAATCATGGTTTCAATTATTTCTAGACGAATGCCACAATAAGATTGTCATCTGTTCTACCTAAAAAATGTCAATTACAATAATGCAAATTCATTTTAATATATTTCTAAACATTTAATGACCTATGAATATTCATAACTGAAAATACATTAATAGAATACAGTACTTAATGATACAGGTTTTTACTTAACTTACATACATGTAGGTACCAACATCTGATGCAATTTTAAAATGATCCCATTGTATAAAATGTAAAATCTTATCCCGGGTGGAAATTGAATGAAATTTTACTAGGGCTACATGTAGGCTAACCTAAATAAATGGACTATGTGTTATGTACTATACTTGATCCACTGCAACAGAAATTGAAAGAAGAATAAAACTAGCAAGTCAAAAGTGAATTTTCGACACAGATACAGAAAAATGGAAGATATTGGCTTATAAACTCAACAACATCTCATAATTATGACAGAAAGTAAATCCCAGGAAAAATTCTGAGTTTAATTTTGATTACCTATACATAGCACCCCAGTTGTAGAGGATGAATAGATCAAATATTCAAATGGATATTTACATGTGATCATGTCTATCTCGTTGTTATTGGGGGGGGGGGGGGGGGGGGGGGGAGGGGAGAGGGAGTATATTGAATACATATACAGAAGAAAATTCCATGTACATTATATGTGATTTGAGTATCTACTGTTCACTACTGAAGAGTTCCCACACCACACATGTATTTCATCTGTTAAGAGTCAGAAGGGCATTAACCAATAGCACTTTACATAGAGTCAACACCCTTCTAGCTCTCAGCAGAGAAAAGAGTTTTAAGAGAGATATCTAGGCCCTAATACACCTGTTACACCATATTGGTGAAGCATATACAATGCAAGTAAAACTGCAGATACTACATGTATGGTCTTACCAAGATGGGTATCATCAACCCATGATGTGTGTCTAGTTTACGGTAGATTTGGGTTTTCTCTCATGCAGAGTGGAGCCATCATGCAGGATATGACATTACGGTCCTACTAAGATGTATTCTAACATCAGATGCCTGTCCAGTTATTTGTGCAAGTCAATGGTTCCACATCTTTGATAAAGATGAATATAATCAAAGCAACTATCATAAATTATTATCTGATAAATGAAGGTCCTATAGAGATCGTGTCAACACAAGATGCTTGTTTAATTTTGTTCAGTCAGTGGTTCCGCTGGTGAATAATATATCACTTATAACAAAGGTGATATCCAGGAATATGATGATCATAATATGATGGGTGTCAATACCAATTTACTTAAATGACTTGTCTTTGGTTCCTCTAATATACATGTAGCATGCATCCTCATGTAGATAATCTCCAAGATACAATGGTCCTACCAAGATGGCTCTCAATACCAAGATGAGTGTCTGCGCAAGATGCCTGTCTAGTTAATAGTACAAACCAATGGTTCCAATGATGAAACTATATCATGTAAGATGGAATGCAGATAATGTCTGGGATAAGATGGTCCTACCAAGATGGCTGTCAACACCAGTTTCCTGTCCAGGCATGATCAAATATCAGTGGTTCCTCTGGCTTTCACCATCATGGTGTTAATACAGGTATTGTCTGAGAAATGATCATCCAACCAATCACAAAGTAGAAGAGACAGATGGGGTACATAGCAAGGGCTTTTCTGTGAGATGGCTGACTGTCGGCTAAGAAAGCCATAGAAGCTGTGAAAAAAAAAAAAGAGAAAAAAGTAGTCAGGTCTCACTAAATTTAACCAGTCACAAAAATAAGTTTTGAAACTGCAAATACAGTAAATAAATATTATACACTCACTTCCCTTGGCATACAAAATGCTGAAATTAAAGACAATGGCCCGAATTCACAAGGTTGGTAATAGATTTGTACCATGGTTTATGCAGATTTTGTGGTATAAGTGCACTTGATTTCGCGCGTACACTTAAAGAGATCCATTAATAAATGTGCGTGATTAGCAAAGTGCGCAAATTTCACGCTAGTTGCCATGGTTTAGATCATGGTTTATGTAAATTAATTGAAATAAACTGTGCGTAAATTTACATAAACCATGGTCTAAACCATGGCAACTAGCGTAAAATTTGCGCACTTTGCTAATCACGCGCGTTCATTATTGGACCTTTCTAAGTGTACACACGAAATCTCCATAAACCATGGTACAAATCTATTACCACCTTTGTGAATTTCGGGCCCATAGGGTCATCAGTATTTGGCATCACCTGGGCATGGGAAGGGGGGGGGGGGGGGAAGCAAACTGAACCAATGTCACCCTCGGGTCTCTCCTCCCAGTATTAACCGACTGGGATGAGCAAATGTACCACTTCACCGGGGTTTCTCCCTGCTACTTATACGAAGAGTGCAGTGGGTTCTTAGCGTACATTGGTGGTGACTCTCCTACACATGGGGCCTTCATTTAACATCCTACCCGAAGGATGAAGTGTAACCTAGCCTGCGTCTATGAAACGGGGGATTGGCATGTTAACACACAATGCAGGTTTCCGTCATCCGCCTGGGTTGGATTCAAACCAATTCAAGTTCAAGTTCAAGTTCATTTTATTTCACATCTCTTTAAAAAACAAGCAATATACAAAGTAAAACAAAGTAAGTTTACAAACAGTGCAACAAAAACAAAATGACATGAAATGTATTTACATACTAAAGCAACGCACACACATACACGCACACACACACACACACACCCATACAAACAAAACAACAAAATGATAATGGTGACCAACGTCTGTAGTGCAGCAGATGTGGGGGACAGACAGGAAGCCATTGGCCTATCGAGGTCTGTCCCCCTATTTACTACACTACAGACAAAGGACTTACAATCAATTTACATTAATTGGTGGGGGTAGTTGGCAGGCAATAGTTCTATATAATATTTAGGAGAGTGAGTTTATATTTCCGTTTAAATATCTTCAATGAACGACTGTCTTTTAGGTCCTTTGACAAGCTATTCCAAATATGGGGACCTTGGTAACACAAACTAGCTCTCGACGCTTCATATCTAAGGAATGGAATACACAGATCTTGTGAATTTCTACAATTGTACTTATTAATGCTATAATTACACAAAAAATATTCATTCATTACAAGATGGAGTAAATTATTCATAATAGATCATTGGTTCAACAGGCAGAGGCTTTTACTGATTGAGCCAACTCACATCCTCACACTAACAAGCATGTAGTAAAAGATTAATTAGATTTATTATTTTTATTATATTTGTTTACTCAAGTAAATTTGGATAAATAAAGTGCAGTTTACAAGCAACAGACGCATCTTATTTATATCTTATATATAAGACCTATATAATAGATATTGGCTGCATATTTGCAGGGGGGGGGGGGTCATAGTTGAAAATAGTCCCTTAATGATCATAAAACTTTGCCATGCCCCGACTTCCTCTCCAGGCATAACACAGTTTCAAGATGACCGAGGAGCAATTATAGTTTCAACCTTTGCCCCTCAAAGAGTCAATATTTTTTTTTATATCTGGGCATCGTTCCAAGAAACCCTCAGAAATACAAGTTTGCCGACATCCCAAATGCATGTGTTACAATTGAAATGCATTGCAACAGCCTGTCGGCAAACTTGTACTTTCGTGAAACGATGATCAGATTCCCAAGAGACAAACAAGACTTACCTAATGTGGACCAGATGAATGCGACGATAACAAGGATAATTCTAACAGCAAAGAGAACAGTGGCATGTCCGGTGGGTATCATTAAGAGACGACATACGCAGAGACTTATGACAAGGGGAAGCAAACAGTACCCAAGTACACAGACGCTTTGAAAAAATGAGCTGTAAACATGAACATAAAATGAGTGAAATGTAATAGTCATTCATGGATTAATAGTCCAGCAGATTGGTGAAATAATTGTGCACTTTTTCATAAAAGCATGAAGTTTGGCATGCAGGTAGATTTTTCGATGGTGAATAATTCTGGATATGGGACCACCTAAAATCCGGGCCCTGAGGCCCGTTGTCCCCATATTTAAAAATAATGGACCTCTTAGGTTATTTTTCCTAAATAATTGATTTAATCTTATCTAGTTTTGATATATATTACGTATTATGGAGGATTTCCGGGCCTCAAAATTCATACAAGTGCTTTAGGTGCCCATAATTTCAAATGAAGGGCCATCCCATTTATCAAAATGTTAGAAAGTCACTGATCTGATTATAAGTAAATTGCTTCTAATTATAATCAGTCAGACATTATGGCCCGAATTCACAAAGGAGGTTTGGTTTAAACCATGGTTTAAACTTCCTCCTGGGTTTTTTAAGTGTACGTGCGCACGGAATCGGATCCAATCATATATTTTCTTTGAGCGCGCATGGGCAATGTGCGCTTATTTACGCTTATTTTAGTACGCTTACGGGGGTGTAAACCTTACCCATGGTTTAAACCTCCTTTGTGAATTCGGGCCTATGTCTTTGAAAAGATATGTGGTACAGGTGCCCATTATGACAAAAATGCCCAAGAAATGCCGAATTAATCTATGGGAAAAATTTAAGTTTTTAAGTCTTTGATTTTTATGTTCTATGATAGACAGCAATTTTGAAAAGCCCATTTCTGTGACACATAGGCCCATCGATGGCACATTGAAGACAGTTCTTTTTTCCCCCCCTCACAAGAGGATGGCCATATTAAAAATGGCTGCTGAAGTGTTAAAATATCCTACATGTAAATATCTCTTGAATTTTGGCTTTGCAGGCAGTATACTTCTGCCTGTGTGCCAGTGTGATTTAAGATGTGACTGTATGCATTTTAAAGTTACTCTTTGTCTGAAAGCTTATAACTTTAGTTAGTACCGGTATGCTAGAAATGTCTATACAAATATTCTAACTCTGACATTAAAAATATGTTTCTCTTCTCATTGTAGTGGGGCGGCATAGCGTCGAATTTCAGCCCGACTGCATTTTATGATAAAAGCACTAAATTTCACACACATGTAGATGAATATGTTCTAGGCAAAAGTGGATATTGAGACATCTCAAATTCTGCTCCTGAGGCCTGTTGACCTCATGTTTCATAATGGCCGTCACAGGGTACTTTTTCCTGAATATTTAGTACCAAATTGACATATTATAAGAAATTTAAGTTTATTAGAATATATTGAAACAATATTAAAGATTTCCAGGCCTCTAAATTCTGAAGAGAAACATTAAGTGCCCATTTTGTCATATAAAGGTTGATTTTAATAATAAATGATAAAGTCACGGAATGTGTGAAATGATTCTAATTGTGATAGGGTAAGCACTACATCCTTCAGAATTATCAAAATATGTATCAAAGGTGCCCATTATGAAAACAGGGCCCAAAGTGTACTTATGTGTTTAAAAAAATTACAAGCAAAACTGGATATTCAGACATCTCAAATTCAGCCCCGAGGCCTGTTGTGCCCATTTGTTAATACGGCTCATTTGGGTCCCTTTTCCTATATAATATACATGTAGTTTTAAATCGAAATGAATATGTTGAAATCATATTCCAAATTCAAGGCCTCTAGATTCTAAAGAAAAAAATGCTTTAAGTTCCCATTTTCAAGTAAAGGCCCAGTTTATATATACGTGTATTATACAATTTATTGAATTGTAGAAAAGATGTAAAATGTTGTTTATATAAGGAAACATTACCTCCTGTAAAATTTGACTTATTGTTGGAGTAACACAGTTGGACACATGTGCCAATTATTAAAAAGGGGCCCAAACTATTTTAATATGTAATAAGGTAGTCAAATAATTATGTTCTAAGCAAAACTGGATATTGAGCCATCTCAAATATGGCTCATGAGACGGGGTATGCCCATTTGTTTAGAAATGACCTTTTCAGATTTAATGAAATATGAAGAATTTATGTTTCCAATTATCAGGCCTCAAAAGTCTGCATCTGAAAGGTGCTTTAAGGGCACATCGTAGCTAAATCAGAGTCCCAATTCTCAACGTGACACTAGAGCATTAGGATGGGGGCGGGGGGGGGGGGGGGATACCCCTCTCTCTCTCTCTCTTTCAGTTCATTTGTTTTCCCTATCATTAGTGCCTAGCCCATAGCTATGCCCATGTCCAGTTATTAGCTTGCCATCGTAAGAAAGACAATTAATGGAACCCAAATATAGGGCCTACCAATTTCGTGGCTCTTTTGTACTCTCTTTTATATTCGCAACCTTGGAACTTAGAAGTTTAATGAATACAGGCTAAGATCAATATCTGACAGAAACTAATTTGTCGCCGAATAGAAAAAAAAGAAGAAATCAAATACCACAAAAAATAGCATCAAATTCTATTGCACAGTTTCGAGTGCTATATGACAGGGTCCTAACACCAGGGCCGCGTTGCATAAAACTTACCATTAACGGTAACTTTGCCATCAGTGGTAACCCCCATGGAAACCTTGATTTTGATTGGCTGGTGAGTGATGTTATACATGTACACGGCAGCAAAGATCATGAATTAGGGAAGATAGGACACTCTCCCGATTTTGTACAGGATACGATGTAACAACCAGGGAAAGGGCACCCAACAGCGTTGGGTAGGTAAACTTACGCATTGACTGTGCACAAACCAATTAGGGAAAATGACCCAGGGGGGCTGAAATACTGTAACAGGAAAAAACCCAGGCATCTCTATGAATTCAGAAGAGTGAAAGGGCTTAATTAAAGGCAAATCACATTTATCTTCAATAACAGTAACATACCATAGTAATTAATTTTGCGCTAGTAATGACCAGCAAAAAATGCGTTGAAAACATTGAAATAGGTGGGGTTTAAATATGATTCTTTTAAAATGGTCCCTCACTTTTTTCCTCTCATTTGTAAGGGATTTTTTTTCCCCCCTAATGTTCTGTCATCTTGATCATACAAACTGCTCTTCAGGATTTACATGGCATTTTCCAAACCCAATCAAGCTTAAATATGTACTTCTTTAATTACTCTCTTTTATGTTATTTTTAAAGATTTGAAGCATGCAGCAATGTAAAAATAGTATATTCCTCAGTTTTTTGTCGACCCATGTTTGTTCGATCTATATTTTCTACTGGGTGTCATTAATCTCCCAATCCATTGAAATGAAATGAGTTGTTACATCAAAACTTCTGCATTATAATGGATAGAATGTGTTCAACAAGCGTGCCAACTTTTAGGAAAATCTGATTATCCTTCCATAAAAAGTTTCTTTCAAGTTCTCAATTCTCCCTTTGTCCTCTTGCAAAATACTTTCCTAGACAGAGTGCTTCGATGACTCCAAACTTTAAATAACTTTTCTCAAAAACGTTTTGTGGGGTTTCGTATTATTACCTCTTACATAAGTTGGATAGGAACAATCTATTCTTTTGAGCTATTAATCCTTTTAAATCTGATACCCCCCTCCTTTAGAATTGGGCCTAAACCTAGATTTAAAAAAAAAAAAAAAAAAAAACATGTCTGGCGACTTTATGTTGGTTTTGCTGTACAGGGATTATGGTTCACCTGGCATGCAATAAAATTGCCCCATGTCTAGACACATGACCTCAAATATGAAAACTGTTTTTCATTCAGAAGTTGTGGCACTACGTGAAATAATTTATAATGCATTTAACCAAGGATTGTTTAATGAATAACTAAACAAGCGAGG
Organism: Heliocidaris tuberculata; assembly: GCA_025618425.1. Taxonomy (NCBI): domain Eukaryota; kingdom Metazoa; phylum Echinodermata; class Echinoidea; order Camarodonta; family Echinometridae; genus Heliocidaris; species Heliocidaris tuberculata. Next base: position 30,359,920 of record CM046846.1, on the reverse strand, counting down.
GAGCAAAGCGACCGAGCAGTAGATCTTTTTGCAGTTTCACCCTGCAATAAACACAATTTCTTATGCATTACACCCACAGGAAAAATCACAAGGAATTATACCAACGGATCGTGACACTTTCTTTCAACATGTTAGAATTCTGAAAATTGATTATATAAAAGTTTATATAATCAATTATATATATATTTCATATATAATTGACTATATTATATTTGGGGTGTAATACTAATGAAAACCCTGAAAGAATACATGGGCTTATTCAAAGAATTTAGCAAGGCAATCAAAAGTTGGGATTTCTTTCGAATATTGAACCAAAGTTTCTAAAATGCTATTTTATGCACTTTATTCTCCTTTATCATTTTTATTGGTTGCGCAAAAATAGACAAGAACCTGCTAAAACATGGAGGCTAGGAAGCAAAGCAAAGAGAGTTTTTTCCCCCTAATCATGGAGCCTGATCGGTAAGTCACAGACGGACATTTGACAAATTTTGAAAGTTTGAAGGCCTGTAGAAAATAAGTATTCAATTGAAGAGAGCTATTTTGTTTCCTTGTGAAGGGCATCACTGAAGTGAAGGAGTTGAATTTCGATAAAATTTGGTTGCCATGATTGCCTACTAAAATTACATTCTATAAAATATTCAATGTCACAGACGGACAAAATACTTCAGGCTCTTAACCGAATTCACGAAGGACCATGGTTTAAACCTCCCCCGTGGAGCGTAAATAAGTGTATATAAGCACATTACTGTCTGCCCATTGGACATTATGGACACGCAGGAGGATAAACCATGGCTAAAAACTGGGGTCGTTATGTCGGGGGGGGGGGGAATTGTAAGATTCTCCGGAAACATTATTGTGCGACGGAGCAAAGTGACTGAGCTTTAGAAAGTTCCCATTTCAAACCTATTACAAATGCCATTTCTAATATGCACTTTCACCTGTTTGGAGGCTTATGACATTTCAATGAAAACTAACATTTTAGATACATTCAACATAATTACACCCGAGTTTGATTTGTTAGTCCCTATAGTATGTAGGTCTATACCTAATCTCGTGACTAGAATACAGGAAGAATACAATATGGTAGCCATTTTGAAAGATGACCACCATGGGCCCCAGGAACAGAATACGGGGTGGGGGGGGGGGGGGGTGAGTTTCCAATTTAGCTTATTACACATTCATCTGCATTTATGCCAAATTTGGTGCTTCTATCACTAGAATCACAAATACGATTAAGATCATAACACTGAAAATCTTTTTTTACACATAAGCATAACTTCCCTCAACTTTTTTTTCAATGGGCATCTGTGGTACAATTTTTCAATTTTAAAGAAGATCATGTTTCCCTGATTAGTATCATTTTACACATGTTCTTCAATATAATAACTTTATCGTATGTTAATCATGTCAATAGGCCCTACATAAAATGTGCTGTTATTTGAAAAAGACAGTGACTTTGTAACATTTTGATGAATGGGATGGCCCTGCATTTGAAAATAAGGGCACCTAAAGCACTTGCATGAATTTTGAGGCTTGAAAATCCTACATAATACTTAGTATATATCAGGACTAGATATAAATAAATCAGTCATGTTGGAAAAATACCCTGAGAGAGTCATGTTTTTTCAATGGGCACAATGGGCCCCAGGGCCCAAATTTTAGGTGGCCCCATATCCAGAATCATTCAGCACCAAAAACTCTACCTACATACCAAATTTCCTGCTTTTATGAAAAAGTGCACAAAGTGCACAAATCTGCTGGACTAATGTATATTACATTTTAGTATGAGCAACTCAACAACTGATTTTATTTTAAGCTGCATTTTCCTGATAAAAAGTTATGTATCTGTAAAGATCATGGACAGAATCTATATCAATAAATTAAAAATAGCCAATTTGTACATAAAAACAGTGATTTAAACTTTCCAACAGGGTGCAAATTTAAAGTGTACAAATCACCTATAAAATTAACCTCAAAACACTTTATCTGGGCTTCTATGGATTAACAGTTAAGGAGTATGAGGAAAATAAAAGATCACATAAAACCCCCTTGCACGGAACCAAACTGCCGAGTTTTCGGTTCTGCGCAGGCCCATATTCTATGCGAGTGCGGTTGTGTCGCCTCGTCTCCTCACAAGTCGCTGTAATGTATATTAAGAGTGTGCTTCAACTTGCAATATCTCTTTATAGAATGATAATAATAATAATAATAATAATAATAATAATAATGATAATAGTAGTAGTAGTAGTGGTAGTAATAAAAAATAATAATGGTAATAATCGTAATTATAACGATGGTGATAATGATGATGATAATAATAAATATACCGGGTATCAGGTACATCTAATATATCTAAGTTTTAATTATTTTGATGTCACACACTCCAGCTATTCCTATTCTTATCAGATTTACATGTAATGATCTTCTTATTGTAATTTTCATACTGTGTATGTCAATTATCTTTTGAATTTTGTTTCTTAACGTGTTTCCTATGTGTATTTTTTCTGTTATCGTATTTTTTTTTATCATTGTAAATCAGACACAATTCAGCCATTTGGCTGCGAAGTTCGATAATAAATAAAACCATTCAATTTAAATAGAATTAACATTTGAAGCTCATGTACAGAGCAAAATATCTTTTGGTGATTGCTACACTTTAAAAATTGCAGTCGTTATTTTTGTTTGACGAATTCCTAGTGTCAAATGACATGAGGGAACGCACACATAAAATGGCCACAGTGTAAACAAAATTTTTAATCTCCTTCTGCTGATGTACCTGGTTAAGTTTTAAGGAATCTAAAGTTACAAAGCAAAACCACAAGATATGGGCAATTGTCATAAATGAGTAAAGCCCATTGCAAACATCTGTCTGCAATTTCGGAAGAAAATGTAATAGCATTTGATATAAACAATGAAACACATGAAATATTTTGATTGAGGTTCTAGATAATCAGTTCTGCTCGGAATCGTAGTAATGTCGGGAGTATTCCCACGATTACCCACGATATGAAAGTGATTTGACCCTTATTCCGGGTAGGAGGCTGACAACACACCACTTCCCATGTTTAGTATTGATATTATTACCCACGCCGATGAAATCGGTAGGGTTATGTAAAGGGTTCCGTATGTTTGTATGTTTGTTTGTTTGTTTGTTTGTTTGTTTGTTTGTTTGTTTGTTTGTGTACAAGATAACTAGAGAACGGGTGAACGGATTTGCACCAAATTTTCAGGGATTGTTTGGATAGTGACAGGAAAGAATCCATTAAATTTTGGTGATGATTGGTTGATCCCTGCAAATTCTGTGAGACTTTCTAGTTTTGACTCTGTAGTATAGTATATGTAAAGATCACCGTTTCGGAGCCGATACCGATATCCCAACAAATCGCATCGATAGCTTAACACTGGTAATGGCGTCAGCACCATTCTCAACGAAGAAGAAAAAAATATTTTTAACTACTGATTTATTAGTCTAGAATATCGTAAAATTGCCCGAGTAGTCCGGTGATTCTAAAAGCAATCCTTATTTGATCTAGAGACCGGTAAGAAACTTCACAGAAATGGATAGTATTGATAGGAACAGTAAGTTTAGATTTAATTTCTCTCGAGTTTCTCACTTGCAGCAGAAAATGCTGCGGTAGCCAATATGCAGCTAGACGCCGGATCGGACGGCCCAGCGCGTACATGGCGAACGGCCAAATTTCGGGCATCAGCTCAGATTAGCCGTGACGCCTTACTTTTGCATTGTGATTGTTGATTTAAAACTCATCCTAGTTAATAATGTGGATTCTCTGGGTCTTTTACTACGGAATATCGAACATCATATTTATTAAATCTATCTGGAAAGAGACCGGTAAGAAACTTCAAAGAAATGGATAGTATTGATAGGAACAGTAAGTTTAGATTTAATTTCTCTCGAGTTTCTCACTTGTAGAAGAAAATGCTGCGGTAGCTAATGCAGCTAGACGCCGGATCGGACGGCCCAGCGCGTACATGGCAAACGGCCAAATTTCGGGCATCGGCTCAGATTAGCCGTGAAGTTTCATTACTTTTGCATTGTGATTATTGATTTAGAACTCATCCTAGTTAATAATGTGGATTCTCTGGGTCTTTTACTACGGAATATCGAACATCATATTTATCAAATCTATCTGGAAAAAAAACTAGGTAGGATTTTTTATTCACTCATTCCGCCCCTTTAAAAAGCAAAGGTAGATCTAGTTCCTTTCCGTGTGCTCTAGATCGAATGTTGGACTAAATGTTGGCCTAGATTTAATTTCAGACCTATATGAACATACTACCTCATAACACCTGTAAAATTACACTTCGAATGATGCCTACTGACTTTATTTCTCACGGCTAATCCCCCAAATTTCCCGTATCTAGCATACAAGTAGCAACACCAGCACCAACACCGAACGTGAAATGAAAATTTCTTAATCCCTAGGGTATAGTGTTAGTGAACGGAATTTTGTACATGAAATTAAACACCGGCTGCCGAGCTCGGTTCAGCAGACAACATCTGACAAAAATTAAGCACCGGCAACCGGAACTACGTCAGAGAATCAGGGGTCAACACCTAACACCGACTGATTTTTTTCTCATTTCATAGTCGGTGTTAGATCATGATTTCGCGGCAAAATAAACACTAACCACAAACACCAACACCGAGCGTGAAATCACCCAATGTAGATTTCAGTTTTGACCCCATAGTATAGTATTTCAACTACTCTGTAGCACCGCCAAGGCGTGGGTCTGCCGCCTTTGACGGCCCCTCTAGTTATTGATATTATCATTCAGAACCTTAAAAAAAAAATTGTTTAAATGTCTATATTGAATGCTATTGTGATTAGTTTTCAAAATCAGATTGCAGTCCATTGTATAGTGTGCTGTGGGTTTAAAGAACTTCATAGCTTTGTTGTCTATGTATAATACAACATGTACATGTATGTATGTAACAGATTGAGATAACAGAATATCTTGCCACTTACATATTGCCTTTGAGCAATTTTGAGTTTAATGCAACCACTACAGCTCCAAATGAGATGAGAGCAAAGACCTCAGCAAACTGGAGATGCGCTGTAGCTGTTTTATCATCAGATGATGTTGCTTCATGAAGAAGGCTAGAGCAAGGAGAGTAAAGAAGAAAGAATTACCTCACGAGAATACACCTGACGGTGGAGTCATCTAGATGCCACCAAGTTAACAAACATGTATCAAACATTCCATTTCATGAGAACAGTTTCCAATCATAGTTCAATTTTAATAAGAATCTGTTCCATGATATCTTTCCTTGATTAAAAATACTTGATTTCACAATTCATGAAATGATATTTAAATTTCACAAGAAGAAAAATCTTTTATTTGTCAAAAACTATTAAATAAATGCAAAAGAAAAAAATGGGGCAAATCAAACCAACTATGGTTGTAAAAGAGTACTAGCAGGTGCAATGGCAGTTTCATTTGAATGCTCAGTTAAATGAAATGAGGTTCTAAACTACATGTACAGGCAATACAGTGATGGTTAAGGTCATGGGTTTTCTTGGTACAGTTAGATGGTCTAACAGCCTTAAAAGACTAATGCCATCTTCACATATACTGTGGTAGACCACCTAAACCTGGGTTGAGAGGGACAAATGTAGGAGGAGCAACTTGTCCAAGGATGCAAGCACCGAGCGAGGACAGAAGCCAGGATCTTTCGTCTGCGAGTCAAGAGCTCTCATCAATATATCACAGTGCTCCCATGACATCGATGATATCCCGTTCAAGTTACAGAGTCTGACATGACTACAATGTAACATGATCGTAATCCATTTTCACTCAATAAAAAGGAGAAATAACTTAAATGGCTGATGCTGGAGGTCATAGTGACTGTATTTGATATGCCTTCTCTTTGTGACCATATGGTGGGCTTGTCCGACTTATCTGACTCTTTCAGTTATTGAACCAAAACAGTTAGTCTGACCTTGGACTCAACTCACGACTGAGAAATGCAGATTTTACGGGGTATTGATGAGGCGGATATCCTTCTCAAAAAAAGATAAACGTGATAATGCAGCATTTCATCACCAAAGTCTACCATATTGTAGGGCTCGACACTAACAGGGGCACATGGGCACCTAAAGTCTTAGTCTGGACTCCCAAATTTCAATTAAAAAAAAAAAGAGATCTCATGCATACACTACAGACCCTAAAATTTTCAATCAAGACCCTATTCGACAAAAGTAAGTCCAGAACCCTGCCTATTGCTACATTAAAAAATTGTATGTTTGGGGGATTTTAAATGCCCTTCAGAGGTAATTCCTGAAATAAGGAGTTAAAGGGCAATCCAACCTTTGTAAAAAGCTGATTTGTGCAAAAGGAGAAAAATAAGAGGAACAGGGTGGTGAATGTTTGAAAGAAATCGGACAAAGAATAAGGAAGTTATAAATGCTGGAAAAATGAGATCACTACATCTATACGAATCTCATATTGGCCATTCGGTGAATCAATTGTGATGTATTCACGGGTCAACTCTCCCATTTGTCGTACATTAAAATATCATTAATTTGCGGTTTTCTCTGAAGCGCCTTACCCTCAGGGTAACACTCCAAATATATTGTAGATGGCATAATTTTATAGGTCCTTCAAAAAGAAAAAGATCCTATTAAGTTATACATTTTGATATTGACATTTTTAGTAATTTTGTGTTAGGCCAATTTGAAATTCCCATATGTATAGTGATTACAAGTTGTTAAAAATTTATAACTTTCTTATTGCTTGTCTGATTTCGTTCAAACTTTCACCAATCTGCTTCTCTGATTTTTCCTTTCTTATGCATGTAAAAGAAGTTCCAGTTATCCCAAAAGTCAGAGGCGTCGGTCTAAGGTAGGCATACTGCCCACAGAGTGCAAATGAGGATCAAGTCCATGGTATTTTGCCCCATACATCAAAGATTTTCAAAAACCTGATTGAGCTTTTTACCAAGTTGATAGCCCTTCTGTAACATGGATTGGATAAAATATAACAGATAATGATAGGTCAGATAATAAGTTTCTTCATATCGCCGCTGGTTTCGCGAAATGACGTATCTCCTGTACTTCAGCCTATGCGCGTACATGAGCTCGTGAAACCAGTGATGACATTTACAATATACTGGGTAACGTATGGGACACAAATTACAAGTGCACATATTGCTTGCAGGTATACTTTTTAGACATTAAAGGAAACCAAAACCCAAGGAGAGAATCAATGTTATTGGAAAGCGAGAATTCAGAGAAGCACTTTACAAAAAGTTTCATTAAAATTGGTTAAAAAATGAGAGAGTTATGGAAGTTTGAAAAGTCTCGTTTTACTTTCTATGGGGATCCTCAAATTGGCAAAATTGCTTCAAAATGGCTGATTTTGTGAACAACTCTCCATTTGTTTTGTACACAGATTTTCAGATTTTCCCCATTATCTCTCAGGGTGCTCCTTGTCTACTCCTGAACTTGACATATGTGGTGTAAAATACATTTTCCCACTATATGTTGAGCTCAGAAGGAGATTAACTGCACCTTGAAAGATAATGGGGAAAATCTGAAAATCTGTGTACAAAACAAATGGAGAGTTGTTCACAAAATCAGCCATTTTGAAGCAATTTTGCCAATTTGAGGATCCCCATAGAAAGTAAAACGAGACTTTTCAAACTTCCATAACTCTCTCATTTTTTAACCAATTTTAATGAAACTTTTTGTAAAGTGCTTCTCTGAATTTTCACTTTCCAATAACATTGATTCTCTCCTTGGGTTTTGGTTTCCTGTAACGATAGCTTACCTTCCTAACAAGGTACACATCACTAGTGGGCCCCACAGGTCCCCTGCAAGAAAGAAAAGGCAAACAGGAATATCTTAAAGAGGCTATATAGTCAAGGATTGTAATTCCGAACAGATTGTATTACCGAACGTGTACAGTTAAGCACCTAAAATGGGTTTTCATACGCTTGGGATTACGCGTATGAAAACCCAACTATTGAAACAAAGGTGTGTCTTTTTCCCATAGGTTTCACACGTTCGGAAATACAGTACCTTTTTCAAGGGACCAAAACGCCGTGTCGTTGGGAAGGGGTTCACTGGGAAGGGAATATCATATTAAATCTAGGTTGTCTTTTTAAAATTCCATCAACTTCTTTTTCTATAGGCCTTTGAACATTCATTATGTAAGTTTGACAGATATTCGTTTGATATTTAATTTGCTATTGTTGATTTTCTGAAAAGCGTTCGGACACTGGATCAACCACCATACATGTAGCTCTATTTGATAAAGAGAATAAAATTTGTCTACAATGTACCCTGCTTTTCGGTTTATTCACCTCTATAATCTAAGGCGACCTGGTTATCATGGAGAGGAATGACTCAACAAGAAGGAAGGCATAAGATAGCAAATACCTTACAAAAATGATTTTATTTAACAATTATTGCATGCAGAATGTTCAGTATTACATTCACCTCCAAATTCAGAATTTCCCTATTTCATCCTTGGTGTGCAGCCTAGGTGAAATATAAAGCCCCTGGAGAAATTCTGAATTTTTCAGTTCATTTATTACATTAAATTGATATACTATAGAAAACTGCTTCTACGGAAATACACATCATCAATGGAAACAAATTCTTTTCTTTTTATGATCCCATAAACATGAAATAAATGAAGATGACAATGGCTGAAGTATAGGGGGGTTTGGTCGTCTCGCATACATGTTGATCCACAAATTTGATTCTGTAACTGAGAGCAAGCATTTTACTGTGGAAAATTAGTTCATTTATCTTTGAACCCCCCCCCCCCCCCAGGAAATTTATTGTTTCTTCAAGTGGGTGCATTTTACAAAACAAAATCTATATGTTGGCGATTCTGTGCATTGTCTCTTGTATGACATACATATTTTTCCCATTTATTTCATCAAAAACAAAATTCTCTACATATGAACATTGACGACCGCTACTGGTTATTTCCGGTACCACTAAAATTTGTCAATGCTCAAATCACGAGATTCTTCAAATTTTGGATGAATTCGAAAGATATAAGACTTATTGCACATAATCATCCAGATGTTGATGGGTCAAATTACATATAAGCGGTTTTGTAAGTAATCTACACTACCAGTGGATTTGGGAAGATAGGCAATTCAATCATAGAGATTGACATCAAGGATCACACATTCATCTAACAATATCATTCCAGGATGTGCCTCTTTATTGAAAAGAAAATATAGCAATCCTTGGTGAGTGACTTGCTCTGATTTTTTTCCCCAGCTGAAATCAGGGTTCCCGCAGAAACATGAGAACAAAATTCCATGACTTTCCATGATCCACTTTTGTCTTATTCCAGTATCATTTTGGTATGGGCTGTGGCATCCAAGCAGTTAACGAATACCACTCAGTGATATATATTATGTCATGTCTGTGATGGAAGGCTGCCATAGCCACACACGGCCCACACCCATGATCAATTTCCATTCATGACTTTCCATGATTTTGGGAGATTTTTTTTTCATTTTCCATGACTGTGGGAACCCTGCGAATTGAAAGGAATGGTAAATATTCATTTTCCATAGTTTTAAGACCATGGTATTTGACTGGCTACATGCAGGTATCAAAGAACATTAAACAAGTTCTGACAGACGAGCCTCAATAATCTTAAAGGTCAAGTTGAGTTCTGGTCATGCGCAATAACAGAATATTGTGAAACAAACTTCTCAAAGCAAGTAGGAAAAGTTGATTGTGTCTACGTAAGAATTGGTGTATACTTTGAGGTTTCGGAATCATCAAAAAGATAAGACATTGACCAAATCTCACTGAAAAGCATATGCACTGCCTGTTCGGCCCAAACATTTCAGCTATTTCTTGTCATATTTCGAATACCAGGGCATTTGAAGAGCAATCCTTCTCAGGGGGACATTTCTGCTATGATGTTCTTCCAACCCGACATAAAAGGAATAAGAAATCTCACAAATAATTTTTCACCTTTCCCAGAACTTAACCTTCTCTTTAAGACCATGGTATCAAATAACAATTTAAACATTCTGAAAGGCTAGCCTCAAGATTGTTAACCAAATTAACCCATTGCCAACGGGAACCAGGTGGTCCCTGTATTACGCCTATGGGGATGAGAGAATTCTGTAGTCAATGGGTTAAATCGATTTAGAATTTAACCCTTTCGGGACAATTGACCACATTTTGTGGTCTGGCTCAATAACTTTTGATTCAGAGCTCTAAAAAATATACTGGATGCATGAGTAGAAAGACTGAAAGAGCAAAACTTTCTGCACATGCTATGTCCATTGTTGTTGCATGATCATATTGCGTTTGATGCCAGGAATTTTAAAAACGAGAATAAGCTTAATAATTCTTAAATTGGCAACACATTGAGAGGTTCAAAATCATTGCTCTTTCTCAAAATTGGCAATTTTTTTTCAACTTTACGACAAATTCCTAACCATATATATTGTTTTCAAAGACATTACACCTTATTAGAACCATGTAGCACTAAAAGGAAAATATTATTGCTGCCAATTTGAAGAACAAGATGTGATCAATTTAGCTCTTAAATAATTCCTGTCCTGAAAGAGATAAGGCATCATCAAATGGAAAGCATGTTGTAGATGTCATGGGGTCTTCATCATGTATGGTTCTTGAATATAGATCGCCTGGGCTTTCCATTCTGCACACATTTTACGCAAATTATAATTATATGTGACCCTCCACCACAAAACGACCAATAAGTTGCAATGGGAGTTTTAGAGTAAACAGCTGAAAAAGGTGGTTTTGGGGTGGAAATTTTGATTTTAAGTTTTTTCGTATTTCTGAAAGTTCCTTTATTAATCTATCTTCTGACAAAATTTCAGGATAAAATACATGTACCATGTTGAAATATGTTTTTACTCTCATTCAAAATGGCCATGTTTTCCTGAACATTCAAACTTTGTGTGTCAACTTGCTGGGATTATACTTCACATCGCTTTTCTGGTATAGCTTAAAAATATGCACTGTCTGATATTCAAAATCTAAAGAAACAAAGAAATATATCTGTTCTAAAAGTATAGGAAGTTTCACATGATGAATTTCCTTCGTTGGAGCATTGACTCATTGCCTTTCAGATTGGGGGCCCTAGCCCCCTGGAGATGGTTATCTTTAAGTTAATCCTTCAGTCAACACAAGGCCTTGGGCCAGTAATCTGAGCATCAGCACAGGCCAGGGTGGGCTTGTTCGTCTGGAGCTAGCTCGCGCACATCGTCGTACAGTTTAGTTAGTCTCTACTCATACTTGCACATGTTGCACATGTGCAAGTTAAAAAGAAAGTGATTTCAGTATCGTGTATAAATCTCTTTGAAAATGCTTGAAAATGAATCAAACATTTTAATTACAATTATCATCGTTAATGGGGTGAAATAGAAATGTGCCTAACATGTCTCTACGTCCGCTTCTGGCAATATAGGCCTAAAAATGCATGTTAGAACATAAGCCTACTGTACTTTTTTTTTTTGGCTATCTTGCTGTCCGTAATTTAAATTTATTCAGTGGGGTCACATAGCCCAATAGCTCTTATTTTTTTTATTATTAGGCCTAGGTAACAGAATGGTTTTCAGAAAAGATCCCCCCCCCCCCCCCATGTACTAAAGGTAGGCCAGCCTTTGTCTCTCGTCTTTTTTGTTTTTCTTCATAAGGCTCTGACAACTCTGCAGTCTAGGGAGCGAGACTACACCTTGTTCTGCGTATGTCACTGTACGTAAATTGACTCATTGAATTCCGAGTTTAGGCCTATTTCTACAACGAGGCAATACGCGTCCGTCGATCTCTCGTTGTAGCTCTCGCTCAGTTACTCGGATCTCAATGTTTCAATTTTAAAGTACTGAATAATACCTATCTTCACTTCTACGGGGTCATTTTCTACCGTTTGAAGTTGTATTCGGGTTAGCGTTTCGTTTTCGAAGTTCTGGTAATACATGTAACATCAAAAGCAAAATGAAGATATGAAATAAAGAAATATTAGTGTAATGAAGTCGCAATCAGACGACCTTCAAGGCATAAGGCCAGCCCTTAATCTCATGCAGCTGATAAACAGCTGTCGTTGTAAACGTACCTCTATACCGCGTGGGGGGAAATGTCTCCAACACGAGTCGCATCTGAAATATTTTTGTGTATTTTAATATAATATCTCCGGCATTACCTGCCCAATTTTCATGCTTTACACGCCATTTTGGTATACAAATCCTCGTTCGCAAACTTGGAGTTAAAAAAAAGGATATACTTTTTGAATGCAGAGATTTTTTTGTTCTCATAATCTTTTCAGTCAAGCTCTGCTGGCGAGTCTTATCAGCGCTAAAGCACGCTCAAGGACGTTCATGGCTTAAGGCACATGATAAGAGCTCAATCGCGCGTGCTGTACGTTCTGAATCTCAATGCGTCAAATCCGAGTTTTGGGGCTCTAACTCGGATGGCCTCTGACGGCAGAAACTCGTAATGAACCCAATCGAATTAGTACTTCACATTGTATGCCAGGGAGTTTTGACTCGATCTTTTGTGCGACAAACAATAGGACACAGATTAAGCGCTCTTAAATTGTCACTCTTCTTTAGAGCCCGTTTTTTCTATTGTTTTGGTCATTAGCCTGTCTGACACGTTGACATTCTCATCAATATTTAATTATTTACAAGGGTTTGCTTAGTCCATACAAGACAAGTTATATATCATTTTAAAGCTTAGAATCTAAGCTTTCAAATTGCGTTGACACATACGGAACCCAAATTTCCAAATTCCAACTTATTGGTCGTTTTGTGGTGAAGGGTCACACATATAAGAACAGCATCAAAGTTTCACTCTTTACAACTATGCACAACCAGCATACTCAACAAGTATATATTTAGCATTTCATTTCTTTATTTTTTTGAAGAGTACAGGATGGAATATGAAGTGGAAATAAATATTGGGATATCAATCTTACCTCACTGTACTGTACATGTACCACCACCAGCATACATGTACATATCAATCAAACTTAAGTTTGTGGTAAGAGCGTCAAGTACGTTATTCATCATGCAATATTTAGTGGATGCATGCAAGACTTAAAGCCTATAAACTAGTTCAGTAATTGTGCAGACCTGCATTTTAAAAAATCTATTTAGTAAATCATACTCACACTTGTAGGTACATTAACCTTTTGAAGTGGATGAATTATCAATCATACCAAGTAACTTGTTAGCCTACGCCTATATGTTTTTTTGTTTTTTTTTCAGATTATTCTTTTCACCAACAAACTGCTTGTGTTGATCAGTTTCAAGATAATATGCTATGAACATACTTTAATAATGAACTTCTCAGTATTTTACAAAGGTCTTAATACAGATCTAATTTATCTTCAGTGTCTTCTTCATTATCCTCCTCCTCCTCATCATTATCATGATGAAGATTTTCCTAATCCCTATCATCATCATCATCATCATCACCAACACCACCTCCACACCATTATCATTACCATCACCATTATCATCATCATTATACCATCATTATCATCATCACTATTATCATCACCATCATCATCATCACTATACAATCATCATCATCATCATCATCATCATCATCATCATCTTCTGTCAGCACCATCATGTACTCACAATCTCTGAGAAGAGCTTTGCTTTGCTTGGGGTAGAGAGCATGACCAAATTTGACACCTATCGCTCGAAGGTCCCGCATCTGACCAAAAAAAATAAATGTAAGAAAGAAAACAGGAGACTTGAGGTTGGCAATTTTCAGATATGGGCCCCGTTGCATAAAACTTACCATTAACGGTAACTCTGCTATCAATGGTAACTACCATGGTAACATCACTCAAAAGCCAATCAAAATCAAGGTTTCCATGGGAGTTACCATTGATGGCAAAGTTACCGTTAATGGTAAGTTTTATGCAACGGGGCCCTGATCTTAATTTCAACACACTAATCTGAACTAACTCTGGATAACAATAGAAAGAAGTCTCTGTATCCACATAATCGTGGAATGTTGCTAAGAAAATTACGGGTTGTATAGCCAATGATCATGGATTCCTGCTTGTTGAGTGACCATAAATTTGCCACATTATTTATCAAAATAAAAACAACAATAAATCCTAGGTTAAAAACATATAAACATTATTCCTGAACACTTGAATGAAAAGATTAACTAATATTTTGGGTGGGCACAATTTTTCAAATTAAATACAAAAATATTTTGTTCCAGGTTTGCTAGTTTACAAAGAACAATACAAAACGTTGAAGACAGAGAGAAGTTTGTGGGTAATCAAAGTACATGTACTGCTCAGGAAGAGATGAGCTAAAATCAAAAGGAAGACAGAGAGAGAGGCAAGAGAAAGAGAAATATAGGCGGAGATATAGTCAAAGAGGGAGAAAGAAAGAAAAAGAGGGAGATTAGGAAGAATGATAGAGGAAGAGCGATAGCAGAAGAGAGACAGAGGAAGAGAGGAAAATGAGAAAGTAATTATTTACCAAAGTGTCCCTGATGGGTTCATCTAGAGTTGATGGTTCTAAATCTTCATCTAGTGCTCCAGGAACAGTGATGTCACCCTCTACAGGGTGCTGAAGCTCCAGTTCAGTAAACTTGGCTTCAAACTAAATGTACCATGAACACAAAATGAAAGACAAGGAAAATATGAATACTGAGAAAAAAAGGAGAAGCAGCAGAGCTGTTTCATATACACATAATACATAGTGTAGAATATATTGTCAAGAATGTTCAAAGAAAAGATAAAACAATACTGGCCATTTCAAAGTTGAATTCATGCAAAACATGAGATATCTATGATCATGGCATCAAAACAAGTAGATTTTAAAGTCAAAAGACCTGGCATTTACATTGTAGACGGGTCAACTCTTACATGATCATATAAGAAGGTACAAATTCTGTCAGTTTTAAAAACAAGGGAAATGCCCAGGGCAGTCTCGCCTGCAATTTTCGGGGCACAATTTTCACTTGATGAAAAATCAAAGGTTGGTGCACTAAGGGGTGCTGCCCCCTCCCACCTCCTTCCCCCCCCCCCACGTGTTGGCCAGGTATTCCCATTCATATAACTTAAATCTCCTTCAACTAAGATTTATTGCACGGTGAAGTTCATTTGAAATCAAGCTGTGTGTTTTAAAGAAGCAGAATATGTGTACCGGTACATGAAATAATTGCCATTGGGCCACTTTTGGGGTGGTGACCCTCCATCAGACCCCTTGAAGATAATGATCTACTATACTTGAACAACTTGAAGTCTCCTTCCCCTAAGAATGATTCCTACCTGGTTTGGTCTACATGTGGCAATAGGTTTTACAGAAGAAGGAAAAATGTCTATTTGGTGTACAGGCTCTAGGGGGGAGGGCTTTTGGCCTCCCGCTCCATTCCCTCCTCAAGGGATAGGTACATTATTTGCATTAATTTAGATCTTCTTTATCTTAAGATAACCTCGTACTTCATACATGTTATAGAGTTAGATTTGAGTAGGTCTAGTCAGTAGAGCCTAGGCCTAATCAATTTAATCATATATATGCATGAGGAAAAATAAAATTATAGCAATTTTTCCAACTACACATTGGTGTGAGGTCGGTATGCACAGCAGATCAACAGGCCCGCTTCTGTCTCTAAGTGAAGAGCCGACCCTACCCAAATAAGAGGCTAATCAACGAGAGACAGAATTTTCGGTCTACATATAGTAAAGGATGGTGTTTTCGGCTGGGATGAGAATTCGGCTGGTACGACGTATGCATGGCAAAAATCACTTTAAAATGCATAGCATGAGAGCACATCACATATCACACACATACAATACATGTACATACAATACGTACCAAGTCACAGGGGAACCGCAGTAGCAATGAAAAAAATATCCATAAATATTACATTTTAGCGATGTAATCTGCAGTCCCGCTACCCCAATCTGAAAATTGGCGTATCTTACGTGAGTCTGTATGGAAAATGGGTTCCAAAAACTGAGCTGTATTTGGGTCTGAGCCAAAAGTCCTGTCAACGCGACAGGTCAGAATTCGATAGGATTTATTCTCCTCACAAGAAAATAAGAAATGCTACTTGCTGCATACCTTTACTTATATAATAAGTTTACATTAAAGAACAATTCCACTACAAATACAAGACTGATCATAATTCTGTTTCTATGGTAACAAAAATTTTTGTTAGCGCGACAGGACGGAACGATAGAGTGGTGAAATTTTGTAAGACAGATTCAAAGTAAAATTCTATCGAAGTTAAAATTGAAGAATAGCTACGTCTTGTGATTTTTGATTAGTATGACAGAGCACAAACATTAAAACATCAAGGTAAGATTTTGGCCCAATCAATTTTTTTTTAATTTGAAAATTGATGAATGGGTGTCAGGCGACAGGACGGAATGCGACGGGTGGACACTTTTGCACCATCTACAAAATGAATGGGGATTTAAAAATTTTTTTTAAATATCATCCAACTGTACTTTTTTCATTTAAACTATGGTAGAACTAAAATGTTAAGGCACAGGGAAGTGGCAAGCTTTATCATTAATCCAAATTGAAGAGATAAAAAATCACTGAAGAGGGTGGACACTTTTGCACCAAGTACAAAACAAATGGGGATTTTGAAAATAAATTTTTGATATTTTTGATAATAGTGACACATAGACTTTCATTGCGATACCCCTCAATGTCGCTAAAAACAATGTACAAAATTAATTCAAAATGTATGTTAAACTTCCAATTTTATGTTATACTCACATGAAATCGATTGCTTGGATGGATTTGTTGAAGTTCAATCCCCAGCAAGCCATCAGGCAATGTCCACAGGGTATAAAATTTCAACTTTTTACTGCCAAAACCTGTCCATCGCCATACCGCTTCACGACAGCGCTGTGTTTAGTTACGCACGGGCGTGACTTTTCAAAAAGTGCAGCGATTACATTCTGCCATTACGGACTGTGGGCAGATGATGCAATAAATCATCGTTTTTGGTACGTTGTAAGTTGGTTAACTAAATTTAACTTAAATAATGAATGCAATCAATCAATAGTTGAAGTTTTATTTAGTATAATTTTTACATGAAAAATAAATGTAATTTTGCGAAAAGCATGTAGTCGCACTTTTGTAGTCAGGGTTCGGTTCGCAACGCTAGAGAATGGGCAGCTCGTACAGCGCTGTGTATAGTTAGCGGACAAGTTGAGCAACAGCGTCGAGATGTCGCTGATCTTGTTGTTATGACGGTTTGATGAAATGACCCCCTGGAGTACAAGGTTATCTTCAGATAATTTTGTACATGTATAAGTGGGGCTCCCCATCATTATGTTGGCTACAGCGAACTTTCTAAAGCTGGTTTTCTTGAAGTTAACCAAAGATCAAAACAACTCGTATTGCATCACGTGCATAAAATATATCATACTAGGTCAAATCATTATATTCGATCCAACTTCAATCTTGTTACTGACTTACATAATTATGATACAAGAAATAGCAGATTCAACTTTAACTTACCAGAAAGAGTAGGTAGCATTGAAAATTCATTTTATTACATTGCCATCAAACATTGGAATACCCTTCCTAATTATACAGTGCGTCCCAGAAAAAACGAAACCGAGATTTATCAATGTTTAATCATATCTTAATCACAATTATGATTAATAAATGACACATATTTGTAAAGCTTGGATCCTCTACTTTCATTTGATGTCACTCATATGATACATACTTCACGCATGAGTGAATAAAGACAATATGAAGCAGGGCTACCAAAAAGTCGTTTGGCCAACGATATCTGAATTTCAAAGAGATAATCACATTTCTAGAAAGTTCATTTTCTGCCCTTTCAAATGACACCTCTATCGGGAAAAATGAGCCAGGATGACAAAGCTCTGTTGGTGTAAATTGATGCTTGCATTTCCAGGATTTATTAAAGGCTCCCAGATCGTCTCCATTCTGTTACCAGAAATACTCGTTGCCCTGTTGTTAACTGCATGGTCAAGTAGGTATAATAATGAATAATCATTTTGTACTCACCACTCCATTTTGTTGACGATCAGCCATGCATGAAGTGTTTTGTCTTGTTTGTTTATTGCTAGGACAGGCAGCCAGTGCAAACGGATTCGTTTAATAAATTATGGAAAAGCAAGCATCAATTTACACCAACAGAGCTTTGTCATCCCTGGCTCATTATTCCCGATTGAGGTGTCATATGAAAGCGCAAAAAATGAACTTACTAGAAATGTGATTATCTCTTTGAAATTCAGATATCGTTGGCCAAACGATTTTTTGGTATCCCTGCTTCATATTGTCTTTATTCACTCATGCGTGAAGTATGTATCATATGAGTGGCATCAAATGAAAGAAGAGGATCCAAACTTTACAAATATGTATCATTTATTAATCATAATTGTGATTAAGATATGATTAAACATTGATAAATTTCGGTTTCGTTTTTTCTGGGACACACTGTATAAAGGAAATAGAAAACTTTGCTCTTTTTAAGAGGAAATTAAGGGAATACCTATCACTTGAGAGTCAGAGGAGAGAAGCTAATGACATGGTATATGATTGAAATTGCCTGAAGAAAGAACACTTTTCTTTTCTCTGCCAGGTTCATGCTGTCTAAGTTTGTATATACTTTTGTTTTTGTACGTTTTAGAGATTCAACATATTCTTTATTCTTTTTGCTCCTCCTCCTCCTCCTCCTCCTCCTCCTCCTCCTCTTCTTCTTCTTCTTCTTCTTCCTCTTCTTCTTCCTATTGTTGTTATTATAATCATTATTACATGTTATAAATGTTGTTTTTGTTATTATCATTTTTATTATTCTTAATATTTTTTTCTTCTCAGTCTGTAAATAATACAAATTGAACTAATTAATTTGTATGTTGGGGACCCCACTGGAAATAAGCTCTCGAGCTCTCGAGCTTTCGTGGGTTATCCTGTTCAAGCTTACATAATTTTGATCTGATATTCTTTTATTGTTGTATGTTAGAGGCTTGGCAAATAAAATCAATCAAAATCAATCAATCAATCAGAATAATAATAATAATAAGAACAACACACACTAACACACACACACATTTTAACACATGGGACCGAAGAAAAGAAATCGTCGACTCCAGAACTAGTCTAGAACTCGATCTAGTAATCTAGTTAGCGTCACCTATCAGCTTGTTTGATAAACGATTAAGAATAATGAAATAAAACACCCTCAATTTTATCATTTTGTATTCAGTCTATGAAATATGTAAAATATGGTATACCTGTTGTCTATCTGCCTCTGCCACGTCTGCCATTTTGACTCTGATCGCTCCTTGAATCTGGCGACCACAAGTTCAGCGACCAATTAGGGTGTCGCCGAAAAGTCCAATCGAAAAGGATTTTTTTTTCTAAAAAGAAAAACTAGGCACAAGGGTGTTTATTTCCTAGTGTGGGAATGTGTAAAGGTATAAAATGGGCCCATGAGCATGATTATCTTTCGATTTGAATATTATGGGTCATACGAATGATGTATATAAAAAAAATATTGGAAATCTAACATTTTAATACACGTAATCGTGAGCGGCGTACTGTGGCGCAGGACTACTCGCAACTCAAATTGAAGTCCCGAATACAAAGTGCTATAAAAACTCGCTCGACATTTCTTATTCTTAGCTGATTAGTGCTTCAAAAAGAGGAGATACTCAGCTTTCTCGTGATATAGGTCGGTACTCGGAGCAAGTTGTCTGGATCTTACTGTTTTAACTCAATTGTGACCTACCGCAAGATATTTACGCTCCGCATCAACAATAGCGCCTAATCCAAATTTCGCATAACTCAAAATGAAGTCCCGAATACAAAGTGCTATAAAATGTCGCTCGACATTTCTTATTCTTAGCTGATTAGTGCTTCAAAAAGAGGAGATACTCAGCTTTCTCGTGATATAGGTCGGTACTCGGAGCAAGTTGTCTGGATCTTACTGTTTTAACTCAAAGTTGCCACCCACCGCAAGATATTTACGCTCCGCACCAACAATAGCGCCTAATACACATTTCGCATAACTCAAAATGAAGTCCCGAATACAAAGTGCTATAAAATGTCGCTCGACATTTCTTATTCTTAGCTGATTAGTGCTTCAAAAAGAGGAGATACTCAGCTTTTTTGTGATATAGGTCGGTACTCGGAGCAAGTTGTCTGGATCTTACTGTTTTAACTCAAAGTTGCCACCCTCCCCAAGATATTAACGCTCCGCATCAACAATGGCGCCTAATACAAATTTCGCATAACTCAAAATAAAGTCCCGAATACAAAGTGCTATAAAACCTCGCTCGACATTTCTTATTCTTAGCTGATTAGTTCTTCAAAAAGAGGAGATACTTGGCTTTCTCATGGTATAGGTCAGTACTCGGAGCAAGTTGTCTGGGTCTTACTGTTTTAACTCAATTGTGACCTACCCCCATTATTTATACGCTCCACTTCAACAATTGCGCCTTAATACAACATTCGCATAACTCAAAATGAAGTCCCGAATACAAAGTGCTATAAAAACTCGCTCGACATTTCTTATTCTTAGCTGATTAGTGTTTCAAATAGAGGAGATATTCAGCTTTATTGTGGTATAGGTCAGTACTCGTAGCAAACTGTCTGGGTCTTACTGTTTTAACTCAATTGTGACCTACCCCCGTTATTTATACGCTCCACTTCAACAATAGCGCCTAAATACAACATTCGCATAACTCAAAATGAAGTCCCGAATACAAAGTGCTATAAAAACTCGCTCGACATTTCTTATTCTTAGCTGATTAGTGCTTCAAAAAGAGGAGATACTCAGCTTTCTCGTGATATAGGTCGGTACTCGGAGCAAGTTGTCTGGATCTTACTGTTTTAACTCAAAGTTGCCACCCTCCCCAAGATATTAACGCTCCGCATCAACAATGGCGCCTAATACAAATTTCGCATAACTCAAAATGAAGTCCCGAATACAAAGTGCTATAAAATGTCGCTCGACATTTCTTATTCTTAGCTGATTAGTGTTTCAAAAAGAGGAGATATTCAGCTTTATTGTGGTATAGGTCCGTACTCGGAGCAAGTTGTCTGGGTCTTACTGTTTTAACTCAATTATGACCTACCCCCGTTATTTATACGCTCCACTTCAACAATAGCGCCTAAATACAACATTCGCATAACTCAAAATGAAGTCCCGAATACAAAGTGCTATAAAAACTCGCTCGACATTTCTTATTCTTAGCTGATTAGTGCTTCAAAAAGAGGAGATACTCAGCTTTTTCGTGATATAGGTCGGTACTCGGAGCAAGTTGTCTGGATCTTACTGTTTTAACTCAAAGTTGCCACCCTCCCCAAGATATTTACGCTCCGCATCAACAATGGCGCCTAATACAAATTTCGCATAACTCAAAATGAAGTCCCGAATACAAAGTGCTATAAAATGTCGCTTGACATTTCTTATTCTTAGCTGATTAGTGCTTCAAAAAGAGGAGATACTCAGCTTTCTTGTGATATAGGTCGATACTCGGAGCAAGTTGTCTGGATCTTACTGTTTTAACTCAAAGTTGCCACCCTCCCCAAGATATTAACGCTCCGCATCAACAATAGCGCCTAATCCAAATTTCGCATAACTCAAAATCAAGTCCCGAATACAAAGTGCTATAAAAACTCGCTTGACATTTCTTATTCTTAGCTGATTAGTTCTTCAAAAAGAGGAGATACTTGGCTTTCTCATGGTATAGGTCAGTACTCGGAGCAAGTTGTCTGGGTCTTACTGTTTTAACTCAATTGTGACCTACCCCCATTTTTATACGCTCCACTTCAACAATTGCGCCTTAATACAACATTCGCATAACTCAAAATGAAGTCCCGAATACAAAGTGCTATAAAAACTCGCTCGACATTTCTTATTCTTAGCTGATTAGTGTTTCAAATAGAGGAGATATTCAGCTTTATTGTGGTATAGGTCAGTACTCGGAGCAAGTTGTCTGGGTCTTACTGTTTTAACTCAATTGTGACCTACCCCCGTTATTTATACGCTCCACTTCAACAATAGCGCCTAAATACAACATTCGCATAACTCAAAATGAAGTCCCGAATACAAAGTGCTATAAAAACTCGCTCGACATTTCTTATTCTTAGCTGATTAGTGCTTCAAAAAGAGGAGATACTCAGCTTTCTCGTGATATAGGTCGGTACTCGGAGCAAGTTGTCTGGATCTTACTGTTTTAACTCAAAGTTGCCACCCTCCCCAAGATATTAACGCTCCGCATCAACAATGGCGCCTAATACAAATTTCGCATAACTCAAAATGAAGTCCCGAATACAAAGTGCTATAAAATGTCGCTCGACATTTCTTATTCTTAGCTGATTAGTGTTTCAAATAGAGGAGATATTCAGCTTTATTGTGGTATAGGTCGGTACTCGGAGCAAGTTGTCTGGATCTTACTGTTTTAACTCAAAGTTGCCACCCTCCCCAAGATATTAACGCTCCGCTTCAACAATAGCGCCTAATACACATTTCGCATAACTCAAAATGAAGTCCCGAATACAAAGTGCTATAAAAAGTCGCTCGACATTTCTTATTCTTAGCTGATTAGTGCTTCAAAAAGAGGAGATACTCAGCTTTCTCGTGATATAGGTCGGTACTCGGAGCAAGTTGTCTGGATCTTACTGTTTTAACTCAAAGTTGCCACCCTCCCCAAGATTTTAACGCTCCGCATCAACAATAGCGCCTAATACAAATTTCGCATAACTCAAAATGAAGTCCCGAATACAAAGTGCTATAAAATGTCGCTCGACATTTCTTATTCTTAGCTGATTAGTGTTTCAAATAGAGGAGATATTCAGCTTTATTGTGGTATAGGTCAGTACTCGGAGCAAGTTGTCTGGGTCTTACTGTTTTAACTCAATTATGACCTACCCCCGTTATTTATACGCTCCACTTCAACAATAGCGCCTAAATACAACATTCGCATAACTCAAAATGAAGTCCCGAATACAAAGTGCTATAAAAACTCGCTCGACATTTCTTATTCTTAGCTGATTAGTGCTTCAAAAAGAGGAGATACTCAGCTTTTTCGTGATATAGGTCGGTACTCGGAGCAAGTTGTCTGGATCTTACTGTTTTAACTCAAAGTTGCCACCCTCCCCAAGATATTTACGCTCCGCATCAACAATAGCGCCTAATCCAAATTTCGCATAACTCAAAATGAAGTCCCGAATACAAAGTGCTATAAAAACTCGCTCGACATTTCTTATTCTTAGCTGATTAGTGCTTCAAAAAGAGGAGATACTCAGCTTTCTCGTGATATAGGTCGGTACTCGGAGCAAGTTGTCTGGATCTTAGTGTTTTAACTCAAAGTTGCCACCCTCCCCAAAATATTAACGCTCCACTTCAACAATAGCGCCTAATACACATTTCGCATAACTCAAAATGAAGTCCCGAATACAAAGTGCTATAAAATGTCGCTCGACATTTCTTATTCTTAGCTGATTAGTGCTTCAAAAAGAGGAGATACTCAGCTTTTTCGTGATATAGGTCGGTACTCGGAGCAAGTTGTCTGGATCTTACTGTTTTAACTCAAAGTTGCGACCCACCGCAAGATATTTACGCTCCGCACCAACAATAGCGCCTATCCAAATTTCGCATAACTCAAAATGAAGTCCCGAATACAAAGTGCTATAAAAACTCGCTCGACATTTCTTATTCTTAGCTGATTAGTGCTTCAAAAAGAGGAGATACTCAGCTTTCTCGTGATATAGGTCGGTACTCGGAGCAAGTTGTCTGGGTCTTACTGTTTTAACTCAATTGTGACCTACCCCCATTTTTATACGCTCCACTTCAACAATTGCGCCTTAATACAACATTCGCATAACTCAAAATGAAGTCCCGAATACAAAGTGCTATAAAAACTCGCTCGACATTTCTTATTCTTAGCTGATTAGTGTTTCAAATAGAGGAGATATTCAGCTTTATTGTGGTATAGGTCAGTACTCGGAGCAAGTTGTCTGGGTCTTACTGTTTTAACTCAATTGTGACCTACCCCCGTTATTTATACGCTCCGCATCAACAATAGCGCCTAATACAAATTTCGCATAACTCAAAATGAAGTCCCGAATACAAAGTGCTATAAAAACTCGCTCGACATTTCTTATTCTTAGCTGATTAGTGCTTCAAAAAGAGGAGATACTCAGCTTTCTCGTGATATAGGTCGGTACTCGGAGCAAGTTGTCTGGATCTTACTGTTTTAACTCAAAGTTGCCACCCTCCCCAAGATATTTACGCTCCGCATCAACAATAGCGCCTAATACACATTTCGCATAACTCAAAATGAAGTCCCGAATACAAAGTGCTATAAAAAGTCGCTCGACATTTCTTATTCTTAGCTGATTAGTGCTTCAAAAAGAGGAGATACTCAGCTTTTTCATGATATAGGTCGGTACTCGGAGCAAGTTGTCTGGATCTTACTGTTTTAACTCAAAGTTGCCACCCACCGCAAAATATTTACGCTCCGCACCAACAATAGCGCCTAATACACATTTCGCATAACTCAAAATGAAGTCCCGAATACAAAGTGCTATAAAATGTCGCTCGACATTTCTTATTCTTAGCTGATTAGTGCTTCAAAAAGAGGAGATACTCAGCTTTTTTGTGATATAGGTCGGTACTCGGAGCAAGTTGTCTGGATCTTACTGTTTTAACTCAAAGTTGCCACCCTCCCCAAGATATTAACGCTCCGCATCAACAATGGCGCCTAATACAAATTTCGCATAACTCAAAATAAAGTCCCGAATACAAAGTGCTATAAAACCTCGCTCGACATTTCTTATTCTTAGCTGATTAGTTCTTCAAAAAGAGGAGATACTTGGCTTTCTCATGGTATAGGTCAGTACTCGGAGCAAGTTGTCTGGGTCTTACTGTTTTAACTCAATTGTGACCTACCCCCATTTTTATACGCTCCACTTCAACAATTGCGCCTTAATACAACATTCGCATAACTCAAAATGAAGTCCCGAATACAAAGTGCTATAAAAACTCGCTCGACATTTCTTATTCTTAGCTGATTAGTGTTTCAAATAGAGGAGATATTCAGCTTTATTGTGGTATAGGTCAGTACTCGTAGCAAACTGTCTGGGTCTTACTGTTTTAACTCAATTGTGACCTACCCCCGTTATTTATACGCTCCACTTCAACAATAGCGCCTAAATACAACATTCGCATAACTCAAAATGAAGTCCCGAATACAAAGTGCTATAAAAACTCGCTCGACATTTCTTATTCTTAGCTGATTAGTGCTTCAAAAAGAGGAGATACTCAGCTTTCTCGTGATATAGGTCGGTACTCGGAGCAAGTTGTCTGGATCTTACTGTTTTAACTCAAAGTTGCCACCCTCCCCAAGATATTAACGCTCCGCATCAACAATGGCGCCTAATACAAATTTCGCATAACTCAAAATGAAGTCCCGAATACAAAGTGCTATAAAATGTCGCTCGACATTTCTTATTCTTAGCTGATTAGTGTTTCAAATAGAGGAGATATTCAGCTTTATTGTGGTATAGGTCAGTACTCGGAGCAAGTTGTCTGGGTCTTACTGTTTTAACTCAATTATGACCTACCCCCGTTATTTATACGCTCCACTTCAACAATAGCGCCTAAATACAACATTCGCATAACTCAAAATGAAGTCCCGAATACAAAGTGCTATAAAAACTCGCTCGACATTTCTTATTCTTAGCTGATTAGTGCTTCAAAAAGAGGAGATACTCAGCTTTTTCGTGATATAGGTCGGTACTCGGAGCAAGTTGTCTGGATCTTACTGTTTTAACTCAAAGTTGCCACCCTCCCCAAGATATTTACGCTCCGCATCAACAATGGCGCCTAATACAAATTTCGCATAACTCAAAATGAAGTCCCGAATACAAAGTGCTATAAAATGTCGCTTGACATTTCTTATTCTTAGCTGATTAGTGCTTCAAAAAGAGGAGATACTCAGCTTTCTTGTGATATAGGTCGATACTCGGAGCAAGTTGTCTGGATCTTACTGTTTTAACTCAAAGTTGCCACCCTCCCCAAGATATTAACGCTCCGCATCAACAATAGCGCCTAATCCAAATTTCGCATAACTCAAAATCAAGTCCCGAATACAAAGTGCTATAAAAACTCGCTTGACATTTCTTATTCTTAGCTGATTAGTTCTTCAAAAAGAGGAGATACTTGGCTTTCTCATGGTATAGGTCAGTACTCGGAGCAAGTTGTCTGGGTCTTACTGTTTTAACTCAATTGTAACCTACCCCCATTTTTATACGCTCCACTTCAACAATTGCGCCTTAATACAACATTCGCATAACTCAAAATGAAGTCCCGAATACAAAGTGCTATAAAAACTCGCTCGACATTTCTTATTCTTAGCTGATTAGTGTTTCAAATAGAGGAGATATTCAGCTTTATTGTGGTATAGGTCAGTACTCGGAGCAAGTTGTCTGGGTCTTACTGTTTTAACTCAATTGTGACCTACCCCCGTTATTTATACGCTCCACTTCAACAATAGCGCCTAAATACAACATTCGCATAACTCAAAATGAAGTCCCGAATACAAAGTGCTATAAAAACTCGCTCGACATTTCTTATTCTTAGCTGATTAGTGCTTCAAAAAGAGGAGATACTCAGCTTTCTCGTGATATAGGTCGGTACTCGGAGCAAGTTGTCTGGATCTTACTGTTTTAACTCAAAGTTGCCACCCTCCCCAAGATATTAACGCTCCGCATCAACAATGGCGCCTAATACAAATTTCGCATAACTCAAAATGAAGTCCCGAATACAAAGTGCTATAAAATGTCGCTCGACATTTCTTATTCTTAGCTGATTAGTGTTTCAAAAAGAGGAGATATTCAGCTTTATTGTGGTATAGGTCGGTACTCGGAGCAAGTTGTCTGGATCTTACTGTTTTAACTCAAAGTTGCCACCCTCCCCAAGATATTAACGCTCCGCATCAACAATAGCGCCTAATACACATTTCGCATAACTCAAAATGAAGTCCCGAATACAAAGTGCTATAAAAAGTCGCTCGACATTTCTTATTCTTAGCTGATTAGTGCTTCAAAAAGAGGAGATACTCAGCTTTCTCGTGATATAGGTCGGTACTCGGAGCAAGTTGTCTGGATCTTACTGTTTTAACTCAAAGTTGCCACCCTCCCCAAGATTTTAACGCTCCGCATCAACAATAGCGCCTAATACAAATTTCGCATAACTCAAAATGAAGTCCCGAATACAAAGTGCTATAAAATGTCGCTCGACATTTCTTATTCTTAGCTGATTAGTGTTTCAAATAGAGGAGATATTCAGCTTTATTGTGGTATAGGTCAGTACTCGGAGCAAGTTGTCTGGGTCTTACTGTTTTAACTCAATTATGACCTACCCCCGTTATTTATACGCTCCACTTCAACAATAGCGCCTAAATACAACATTCGCATAACTCAAAATGAAGTCCCGAATACAAAGTGCTATAAAAACTCGCTCGACATTTCTTATTCTTAGCTGATTAGTGCTTCAAAAAGAGGAGATACTCAGCTTTTTCGTGATATAGGTCGGTACTCGGAGCAAGTTGTCTGGATCTTACTGTTTTAACTCAAAGTTGCCACCCTCCCCAAGATATTTACGCTCCGCATCAACAATAGCGCCTAATCCAAATTTCGCATAACTCAAAATGAAGTCCCGAATACAAAGTGCTATAAAAACTCGCTCGACATTTCTTATTCTTAGCTGATTAGTGCTTCAAAAAGAGGAGATACTCAGCTTTCTCGTGATATAGGTCGGTACTCGGAGCAAGTTGTCTGGATCTTAGTGTTTTAACTCAAAGTTGCCACCCTCCCCAAAATATTAACGCTCCACTTCAACAATAGCGCCTAATACACATTTCGCATAACTCAAAATGAAGTCCCAAATACAAAGTGCTATAAAATGTCGCTCGACATTTCTTATTCTTAGCTGATTAGTGCTTCAAAAAGAGGAGATACTCAGCTTTTTCGTGATATAGGTCGGTACTCGGAGCAAGTTGTCTGGATCTTACTGTTTTAACTCAAAGTTGCGACCCACCGCAAGATATTTACGCTCCGCACCAACAATAGCGCCTATCCAAATTTCGCATAACTCAAAATGAAGTCCCGAATACAAAGTGCTATAAAAACTCGCTCGACATTTCTTATTCTTAGCTGATTAGTGCTTCAAAAAGAGGAGATACTCAGCTTTTTTGTGATATAGGTCGGTACTCGGAGCAAGTTGTCTGGATCTTACTGTTTTAACTCAATTGTGACCTACCCCCATTTTTATACGCTCCACTTCAACAATTGCGCCTTAATACAACATTCGCATAACTCAAAATGAAGTCCCGAATACAAAGTGCTATAAAAACTCGCTCGACATTTCTTATTCTTAGCTGATTAGTGTTTCAAATAGAGGAGATATTCAGCTTTATTGTGGTATAGGTCAGTACTCGGAGCAAGTTGTCTGGGTCTTACTGTTTTAACTCAATTGTGACCTACCCCCGTTATTTATACGCTCCGCATCAACAATAGCGCCTAATACAAATTTCGCATAACTCAAAATGAAGTCCCGAATACAAAGTGCTATAAAAACTCGCTCGACATTTCTTATTCTTAGCTGATTAGTGCTTCAAAAAGAGGAGATACTCAGCTTTCTCGTGATATAGGTCGGTACTCGGAGCAAGTTGTCTGGATCTTACTGTTTTAACTCAAAGTTGCCACCCTCCCCAAGATATTTACGCTCCGCATCAACAATAGCGCCTAATACACATTTCGCATAACTCAAAATGAAGTCCCGAATACAAAGTGCTATAAAATGTCGCTCGACATTTCTTATTCTTAGCTGATTAGTGCTTCAAAAAGAGGAGATACTCAGCTTTTTCATGATATAGGTCGGTACTCGGAGCAAGTTGTCTGGATCTTACTGTTTTAACTCAAAGTTGCCACCCACCGCAAAATATTTACGCTCCGCACCAACAATAGCGCCTAATACACATTTCGCATAACTCAAAATGAAGTCCCGAATACAAAGTGCTATAAAATGTCGCTCGACATTTCTTATTCTTAGCTGATTAGTGCTTCAAAAAGAGGAGATACTCAGCTTTTTCGTGATATAGGTCGGTACTCGGAGCAAGTTGTCTGGATCTTACAGTTTTAACTCAAAGTTGCGACCCACCGCAAGATATTTACGCTCCGCACCAACAATAGCGCCTAATACACATTTCGCATAACTCAAAATGAAGTCCCGAATACAAAGTGCTATAAAATGTCGCTCAACATTTCTTATTCTTAGCTGATTAGTGCTTCAAAAAGAGGAGATACTCAGCTTTTTTGTGATATAGGTCGGTACTCGGAGCAAGTTGTCTGGATCTTACTGTTTTAACTCAAAGTTGCCACCCTCCCCAAGATATTAACGCTCCGCATCAACAATGGCGCCTAATACAAATTTCGCATAACTCAAAATAAAGTCCCGAATACAAAGTGCTATAAAACCTCGCTCGACATTTCTTATTCTTAGCTGATTAGTTCTTCAAAAAGAGGAGATACTTGGCTTTCTCATGGTATAGGTCAGTACTCGGAGCAAGTTGTCTGGGTCTTACTGTTTTAACTAAATTGTGACCTACCCCCATTTTTATACGCTCCACTTCAACAATTGCGCCTTAATACAACATTCGCATAACTCAAAATGAAGTCCCGAATACAAAGTGCTATAAAAACTCGCTCGACATTTCTTATTCTTAGCTGATTAGTGTTTCAAATAGAGGAGATATTCAGCTTTATTGTGGTATAGGTCAGTACTCGGAGCAAGTTGTCTGGGTCTTACTGTTTTAACTCAATTGTGACCTACCCCCGTTATTTATACGCTCCACTTCAACAATAGCGCCTAAATACAACATTCGCATAACTCAAAATGAAGTCCCGAATACAAAGTGCTATAAAAACTCGCTCGACATTTCTTATTCTTAGCTGATTAGTGCTTCAAAAAGAGGAGATACTCAGCTTTCTCGTGATATAGGTCGGTACTCGGAGCAAGTTGTCTGGATCTTACTGTTTTAACTCAAAGTTGCCACCCTCCCCAAGATATTAACGCTCCACATCAACAATAGCGCCTAAATACAACATTCGCATAACTCAAAATGAAGTCCCGAATACAAAGTGCTATAAAAACTCGCTCGACATTTCTTATTCTTAGCTGATTAGTGCTTCAAAAAGAGGAGATACTCAGCTTTTTCGTGATATAGGTCGGTACTCGGAGCAAGTTGTCTGGATCTTACTGTTTTAACTCAAAGTTGCCACCCTCCCCAAGATATTTACGCTCCGCATCAACAATAGCGCCTAATCCAAATTTCGCATAACTCAAAATGAAGTCCCGAATACAAAGTGCTATAAAAACTCGCTCGACATTTCTTATTCTTAGCTGATTAGTGCTTCAAAAAGAGGAGATACTCAGCTTTCTCGTGATATAGGTCGGTACTCGGAGCAAGTTGTCTGGATCTTACCGTTTTAACTCAAAGTTGCCACACTCTAAAAAAAAATTTAACCAACTCGGCAAAATTTTAACCAACAGTTGGTTTCCAGGTGAACCTATCAACTCTTGGTTAAAACATTAACCAACCCTAGTTGGTTAATGTTTTAACCAACTATTAGTGAAAACTTTAACTAATTATTTGCTAAATTTTTTTAACCAACTTTAGTTGGTTAAAAATTTAACCAACTATTTACTAAAATTTTAACCAATCATTTGTTAATCAACCAAGTTGGTTACAATTATAACCAACTGTTTATTAAAATTTTAACTAATCATTTTTAACCAACCCTAGTTGGTTACAATTATAACCAACTATTTATTAAAACTTTAACCTAGTTGGTTACAATTATAACCAACTATTTATTAAAACTTAATAAATTATTTGTTAATTTTAACCAACCATGGTTGTTGGTTAAAATATCAATCTGCACACAATTTGCACTCAGTCATGAAATAAAAAAATGAGACAGTTCTTAAGCAAAGTTCCCATTTGAATTGTGTATTTATTTTCAACTAACAGTGTAAAACTGTTCAACAGCACAAAAAGTCAAAGCTTAAATAACAAATATGCTTCACATCTGATACAGCAGACAGCATTTAAAAATAACATTTGTCTTGCTCCATGATAACGAGTAAGCACACTCGAGTAAAGTATCCATTTGCTAACAATTATTTCTTTCTTTAAAATGAAAAATGTGGCTTAATTCATATTGTTTCAATATTCTAAATAAACTTCTATCAGTTCGGTTCATTTTTTCCCCCTCCACAACAACAACAAAAACAAATGCATGTACATGTGATCAAAATCATTTAAGGCAAGTACATTAAAAAAAAAAGTACATTACAAAATACAAACATAAGTTATAAGGGAATTACAATGAAATTTACATTAGTAAAGTATATCAAAACAGAATGAAAACGGAATAAATTATTATTGTGGAGGGAGCCAACAGGTAGAAGAAAAAAAAAAAAAAAAAAACTTTATACATTGGCACCCAACATATAATTGAAAATAAAAATCATGCTTATAGATGATTAAAGCCTTGGTGTAACAATATTACATATTAAATTTCATCTTTAATTAAATAATTGAATTAAAGGAAATATAAATATAAAAGTGAGCAAAAGCATACATGTATGATATAAAGACATACATTGTAGTTTAATCTATTTCTAATTTTCTACTATTAGTTAGCCAATTTGGACCTATCTATCAGGTATTTTTTTAGATTATGTTTAAATGAAAGGAGCAACACTGAGTTTTTAAAAATTTCTTTTGGTAAAGAACTCCATAGTTTAGGGCTGGTGAATATAGAGTATTATTACCTATACAAGGCATTTTTGCTGCCAAAGAAATTTCACAAGTGAATTTAATATTAACATTTGACATCCTTTCACATGTAAAATAGAATTCAAAGTTCTACCACAGATATATGAGATTATTAGATAATGGTAAATAAAGTAATCTTAAATAAAGATAATCTGTTATATCGAAATACCCAATACTTTTCATTTTAAATGCAAAATGAAATCCGTCATTGAGTTCATACGTCACAGAGCTTACTTTTAAGTCGAGGCAACATTTTAGTCACTTTGACATCTTATGGAGCTCATAGCTGTTTGAGAAGATATTTTCAAGACCTAATATTTTCAGCTTTCAAATGATACATGTATTTTCTTAGATTCAATGCATAAAATTATCTAAGAAATTTGAAAGTTGACCTTGAAAAACTCCTTTAATATCTGTACAGGTCAAATATCTTCACTAAAAATTTGTGAAAACTTGTGAAAACTTGTAAAAACTTGTGAAAGATTAAATCACAATCAATCTCATATGAGATCAAATCATAGGTCAATGCCTATTGTGCCTGAGCTACGTATACATAATAGTAGTCTTGACATCTGAACCTAGAAAATTTATATAGCCAACAGTCACAGCCCTTTGTCCTCCTTACTGAAGGAAGCAGATGGAATCCGCTTCAATCTTTTTCAGTGGTCGAGCACAAGGAAGTGTCTTGACATTCCTATATAGCCAACAGTGTAACCTAGAAAAGTTATTTCTGTTGAAGTTTTTTTGTTGATTCGTGATCGTAAGTGTTTAAAGATCAATTTTAGCTTTGTTTCCCAAGAGGCAACCTCGAGCAATTTGCATAATTTGCATAAATATAACAGCGACTATTGGTTTACAGATTATGCAGCCCAAGACATATTACTCAATATGTACAAAGGGATTTACATACCACAACATAATACAAATCTCGACCAGTGTTGTTTATCTTGAGTAATGATCCTGTGCTACGACGAGCGAATTAAATATCAGAAAATGATATTAGATCTGCTGAGGGATTTTGCAGGGAATAGAATCCACTTTCGTCACCTTTTGGAAGTGTGAGATCAGTTTTAGGTACTAAAGGTCAAGTGAAGGTCAGAATCGTTATAGTTAACAAGTTTTGACATTTATTTGTTGGGTTGATCAAACGGGAAAAGAAAAGAATTAAAGCAGGAAAGTATCACAGATTGATCTGAACATCTCTCTAAAATCCCATTCTTTGTGTCCTGATAATGAGTTATGATATTAAAAATTCTACCTTTCTGACCCAGCATAATTATCGAACTATGACTTAAACCCGACTTTCAATTTGTGACTTCCATCCTAAATTGAAAAGAGAACGCTATCAGAGGAACATAAGATCCACAAACCCGTCATAAATGTACTATATATAAGTAGGCCTACGCGGATGTAAAAAATCAACTATAGCAGTAGTTTCACCTTGTAGCACCCCCTTGTGATTGTTATTGACTGAAAATTTATATTAAAGGAGAATGAAACCCTGGGAAAAATCAATTTCAATGAAAAGAGAGGATAGACAGAAGCAATTTCAAAAAAGTTCCATCAAAATCGGTTACAAAATGCGAAAGTTATGAAAGTTTGAAAAGTCTCAATTTACTTTCTATGGCGATCCTCAAATTGGCAATGTTGCTTCAAAGTGACAGGTTTAGTAGTACAACTCTCCATATGTTTTGTACACAAAATTTCATATTTTCCCCACTATCTCTCAAGGTGCAGCTTGTCTCCTATGTATTTGACACAACATATGTTGAGTTCACAAAAAGACAAGCAGCATCTTTAGAGATAATGGAGAAAAATAAAAATATGAAAAACATATTGAGAGTTGTACTACTAAAGCCTGCCATTTTGAAGCAACATTGCTAATTTGAGGATCGCCATTAAGACTTTTCAAACTTTCATAACTTTCTCATTTCGTAACCGATTTTGATGGAACTTTTTAAAAATTGCTTCTCTCTATCCTCTCTTTTCATTAAAATAGATATTTCCCAGGGTTTCATTCTCCTTTAAACAAAATAAACACTGTTAGAGATTGGTATCATATTGCAGTACATAGGTTCCTTCACAAATTTTGCATAAACTGAAACCAGCGATCACTTTTACATTTATGCAAATTATGCAAATTTGCTTGAAAGGTTGCCCCTTGGGCAACAAAGCTGAAATTGCTCACGGACCACTTATGATTACAAATTAAAGAAAAAACTTCAACAAAACACTTTTGGCTATATAGGAATGTCAAGCCGACTATAACCTGGTCTTAAAACTTGCTTCGATAACAACAAATAACAACAAATAAATGACTGCATTACTGTTGGCTCAGCCAATTGCGAAACCGGAGGACGGATGCTGCAGTTACAGATCCTCCTAGTTTGTACACGAGACCCTCTAGAAACTGCCACACTGCCATGCAGTGTGGCTGGTAGTCAACATCCAGAACAAATATCATCTTGAAGACAATATCTACAGCCGCTTGTACACTCTTGCATGGCACTACCCTGCGCTCCACCACTGCAAAAGATTGCAGTGGCTTCCATCTGGTTCCTCCAATAAGGAGGACGAAGGGCTGTGACTGTGGATGTTCGGTGTTCACGATGCTGGATGTATAAAACTCCACACTGGTTCCTTCCTGTAAGCAAACAAGTTTAAAAAGTAATGTACACCTTGCAACCAATCTCACCAAAAAATAATTGTTTTGTTACATTATTCAGCTTTTTTACCATATCAATTTTGCAATAACTCTACCAAACTAGGAGCTGGGGTCATGAAGGTCACGTCATAACCCTAATAGAGCGGTTGAGGCATAATGCCCCCCCCCCCCCCCCTTGACCTTTCGTGTAATAAATTCGCCAACGAAAAAGCTCTCGCCACGACATTTCAAAATTGCTAAAAAACAGGATTTCCTGTATAATTTCAAAACAAACTGTTTTCTGAAAAAATTCATAAAATGCATGATTATTTTTGCTTTTACAGATTAAAATCAAATTCTAAAAGTCTGATTTCATGCATAAATTAATGACATAAAAGTATTTTAGAAAATTTAACTATACAATTTCGTAAATTCTGCTGCGGGTGACATGCTTGCCGATTTTCGTTGCCTTCGGACAGTCGACGGCTGAGATCTCAGGGGTACCATAATGCCCCCCCCCCCCCATAGCATAGACCAAAATAACCCAGCTCTTTTAGGGTTAAAGCTGAAGGCCTCTTCTAGAAGTCCTTGAAATACAAAGATAAAGATATGGCATTTTATATACCGCATGTCTAGATTCTAGGCCTCTGATTGGTCAAATCTGCGGGCATGAAATTCACTACGGACTGCCGGGCGGTATGGTGAAAACTATTGACCTAGCATAGTTCTGCCCGCGCATACAATACAAATTCATGCATGACCTAAACCACAAAATGACTTGGGGGAGGGGGGATAAGGGCCCAGACAATTTTGTTACGCAATGCGAACATGCCACACACACTTTCTGACATATCAAAAGGGAAAAAATGAAGATTTTCAAGAAAATAACAATAGATTTGTGTTCTTTACTTGAATTTCGACAAAAGCCTTGTCTTTTTAGGGTGAAAGAGTTGTGAACCGCAGGCATCGAGTACAAATTAACTTTTTGAATTATCCACTTTTAGGAATAAACTCTGACTCACCACTTTCCAGTCAATGAAGGACCTTAAAGCCTGCTCAGGTGTGCATCTCCCTCTCATAGTTTTGTTGCGCCCACTAAACAGGAATGGCAGCAAGTTCAAGGCCAAACCCTGCTGTTCATCTAAGGAAAAATGATATTAGAAGACATGTAAAAGACATCACAGAGCTTATGTTTGCCAATTCTGTCATGTTAAAAACTAATTTATTACACACAAATAAGTGAATTGTGACATAACATAAACAATCCTTTACTAAAGATGGTTCCTGAAAGGTCTGAACGTTCCAATAATTTTAAGTCAGCTGACTCAGCTCATTTCTCACTATGATTGTTCACATCCGAATCATCTTCACATGCAAGGACTGGTCATTGCGCATTTCAAATACAGGGTATCTTCTGTCTTTTCCTCAAAGATTATATTTGTATAGTGAAATTATTAATTGTCAGTAAGAGGTCATAACAATTTTCACAATATGGACTGACCTTGCAAAAACCAAAACCTACATCATCTAGATGACTATTTGGGTTATCCATGAAGAACATTTATGATGCATCTGCAAACATATCTCTACAAATAGACATTTTCTATTCTGCTTATTTTTTTCCAAATTACCTACTTTGACATGTAGGGGGTTCTGCCCAATGACCCAGTGTGGACACAGGTCCCCCATTCAAACAAACACTTTCTCTTCCCTTCTTTCCTGATGGATTTATGTATTTTAAACAGCAGTCAAAACATGGAAAATTAAAATTAATGACTTCTTTTTGATGAGTAATGGCTTCTGTAAAATATCAAAAGGAATGAAAGAATGCCACAACATGTATCAGCTTTTTTTTTTTTCATCACTATTAATTCTGAGGAGAAATTAGAGAGAAACTTACTTAGTTTTTCATGTAAGATTTTATTGTAATCCTTTTGAATTTTTTGGAAACCATAAAACCAGTTATGGACATGCAGAGAGAAGTAAAATGACTGAATAGTTTTTGTAGCCACATGAGCTGGAAATTAAACATCACAAATCCTAAAATAAAATACTTGTTTCCACCATGGCAGAAACTGATTACGAGTACGTATATGGATTATGTAAGGAAAATAGGGTGGATGCACAAACTGTACATGAAAACATGATAAACAGGAAAACAAAATGTTACCTTCTGGAAGGTCAGCAATTTCAACTCCGCACCCAAGCTTCTCCATCCAATTTCGTGGGACTTCCACATTCCTGACATAATCAAGAATTTTCTGTGTCATCTTTGGCCATTCGACGAGAAAGCGTTTTGAAGCGTCTTTGGAAATAGTGAGTTCGAAGTCTTGCTCCACCTGCAGCAAGAAACATGTAAAAGATAACTTGTTTTGATGATATTGGTCGATATCCTTCATAAATGGCACTAAAAATGAGACTGCACCTAGCTATGAAGCTTCAAGAATAACCATTAAAACAGTACTTGATATATCCCATTCAGGAGTTTGAACAATGAGACTACCCCAAAACATTACATCTCCTGCACATCATAAGAAGTAAAACTTACTATCTCGGGCTGCAGCAAATGGGGATATTGGGCAAGAATCTCCAGCACACTTGCTTTAGAAGTTCGTATCCATGCATGCCTGTTTTTTGCTGTTTGTTTCATCAAAGTGACGATGTCCCCGGTGTTTTGAGTGTGTTTCAAAACATTAATGAGCTTCTCTTCTTCTTCATCAGACACTAAAAAATGAAAAATAAAATTGACTCGTAACACAAAACTTTGTCATCTCTTCAGCTTTCCGGACAGACGAACGGACAAGTTTCACAAGCGTCATGGACCTACGGCGTCACAAACAGCTGGGGCATTTTTAGAGCAGAGCTTAGCATGTTTGAGAAAAAGATATCAAAAATATTTTTAAAATTTATGAAACGTATTTAGATGTTTGAATAGCAAAATATAAGTTGTATACATCCCTGCACATCAACAGGAATCAACTTGGATTTGGGTTGCAGGGGACCTTAACGTCCAATTCTGCTCCAATGATTACATCCTGATGTGGCCTAGCTAATCCAGCAATCAATAATAAACTTGGACCCCTATTCTGTGATACTTTATGATTCATTACTGGCGAGGCATAGTGCAAGCCTATCAATTAGAAATTGAAAAAATACGCATTGCATATTCATAAAATTGCTGGATTATCACTAGTTTTGTTATGCAACATATCACATATTGTTCCATAATTACAAAGATCAACATTTTTCGCTTTATGATGAATACAAATTTGATATGAAGAATATTAAGAGGTGTCATGGCCTAGTGGATATTTCTTCGAACTGCGGATCACACGTTACGGGGTTCGAATCCCATCTCTGCACTAATGTCCTTTGGCAAGAAATTAGTCTACATTTGCCACTCTCCACCCAGGTGGAAATGGGTACCTGATATGCTTGAGCGCTATTTACTTTGGAGGCTCGGCTATGACCGGGGTAATAATGTCTAAATGCCATGAGCCTCACAACGTCACAAACATGAGCGCTAGACAAATGGCCAATATTATGAAGGAGAGAAGTTTTCAGGGTGAAAAAGGAAATTTCAAGAAAAAAAAAATCCCTTCCTCAGTGGGTAGAGCTGCCAGTGGCAGGCAAAGGGTTAATGAAATGTCATTACTGATTTCTATTACTGACCAGCAAATTATTCTAACAGCGTATTCTTTGATCATGTACGAGTGAAGTTTCAGTGACTTAAACTCTGGTGATTCTAAAGATATGATTTTTACCAACCAATAAACTTTGCATTTCAAAAGTTCCTAATCATAAATCTTACACATCGTAGCCAGACAATTCAATAAAATCCTTTAAAAACAAATTTGTTGAAAGCAGAAGTGAAAATAGACATGCATATCTGTTTTAGTATTAATCCTTGAACACTTACACACAGCCTCAATAGGTTGGTGACACTTTTGTAGCAGCTTAGGGCATGTGGTGGGAGATGACCTCTTTGGGGGGTGAACCTTCTTCTTTGGATTGGTTGGACTTTGCTCTTTTCGGCGGACATATCGCAGCCTCTCCTCCAGGCACCCACTTGCTGGTTTCCCTTTCCTGTCCTTGATATACCATGCTTCCTGCAGCATAAAATATTTAAATGGGAATACAAAATAAATAAATATATATTTTTTTCATTATTTTGTCCTTATTCCATGGTTAAATTTTTAAGTTAATTGCATCCCATCACCATTCGCCCCCTTTACCAACTTTGTAATATGCCTTGAGTTCAAACACGATATTTGACGGCCTGTATTTTAACAAGTGAATTAGTAAATTATGCGATGCGTAATATATGTCCCCGCCTGAAGTGTAGATCTGTGGAATGGCGTTAATTTTTGTAATTTCTGATAGATCCTTCTAGATAAATACGAGAAATGAATTATTAAATTAATATTTTGTAATCATATTGCATTTTTCGTTGATTTTGAATACATTTGCATAATTAAAGAATTTCACAATTCTGTGTAGAAGTTTGGAAGCCCCCATCAAGCCCTGTCAGATAAAACAAACAGAATCAAAATCCGCTGCGAAATAGAGAAGTAGTATTTTTCACTGATTCTGAATAAATTTGCATAAATTTGCATAATCAAATAAATGAATTTCAAAGTTCTGTGTAGAAGTTTTGAAGCCCCCACCAAGCCCTATCAGATAAAACAATCAGAATCAAAATCGGCCAAGAAATGACAGAGAAGAAGCAAATTTTAACATTTCGAGCACACACGGATGGATGGACAGACATACATACACACGCACACACGTACGGAGCCCGTTTCATAGTCCCCTCGCGAACTTGAGAAATTGTTAACTGTTCAGAACTAACGAGTAACGTTAATAGTGAAAAAATAATACTATCGACGTTAGAATGAGAAAAGAATTCCTATTTTGTGAAAGCTGAATATCATTTTGCAAAAATACAAGTGTGCAATCCCACAACAGAAAAATACTGTACACTTACGATTCTAAAGGAAATGAAAGGTCTAAATCAATCTGAAACATTTCTCCATGATTGCCTATTCCCTTGCTGGTACTGCAGTCGACAGTGTAACGATGCAGGGACCGGGTACCTAAACGGGTGAGTACCGGTATGTACGCGCATGTCGTCAGGCGCAGCGCTGCATGCAGCAGCATGAGTACGTACTGCACTCGCAGGGAATTGGCAACCAGGGAGAATAGCTTTGTTTTGGCGACTTTACTACATTATTCAAAATATTTGGGGGATTGTTACTGCTTCAGATGTATTATAAAAAGTTCATCATTAGAATGGTATAGTAAATATTCGTTTGGCTTACCTTCAAACACCTTTATGAGGTCTTCGAACCCCCAGTTTCGTAGCCTCTCTGCCACTGCTTCCATGATGAAAGTAGAAATATGCAAACGTAAACTGCGACGCGTGGTTCTCGTTTTCTATTGGCTCATTTCATGTCACATGATTAAAAGTTTTAACCAACCGTCGAACGGCGGGAATACTATATTTTAATTAACCAAGTACAGCAAACCACGGCACTTTACCCAAATGTTGGTTATTTTTTTAACCAACCAATTGAAACTGGCTTTAACGAACCACATTATCACCAAACCACGGCACTTTACCCAACAGTTGGTTATTTTTTTTAACCAACCAGTTTTAATACGTAAAAATTTTACCAGTGTTTTTAGAGTGCACCCTCCCCAAAATATTAACGCTCCACTTCAACAATAGCGCCTAATACACATTTCGCATAACTCAAAATGAAGTCCCAAATACAAAGTGCTATAAAATGTCGCTCGACATTTCTTATTCTTAGCTGATTAGTGCTTCAAAAAGAGGAGATACTCAGCTTTTTCGTGATATAGGTCGGTACTCGGAGCAAGTTGTCTGGATCTTACTGTTTTAACTCAAAGTTGCGACCCACCGCAAGATATTTACGCTCCGCACCAACAATAGCGCCTATCCAAATTTCGCATAACTCAAAATGAAGTCCCGAATACAAAGTGCTATAAAAACTCGCTCGACATTTCTTATTCTTAGCTGATTAGTGCTTCAAAAAGAGGAGATACTCAGCTTTCTTGTGATATAGGTCGGTACTCGGAGCAAGTTGTCTGGGTCTTACTGTTTTAACTCAATTGTGACCTACCCCCATTTTTATACGCTCCACTTCAACAATTGCGCCTTAATACAACATTCGCATAACTCAAAATGAAGTCCCGAATACAAAGTGCTATAAAAACTCGCTCGACATTTCTTATTCTTAGCTGATTAGTGTTTCAAATAGAGGAGATATTCAGCTTTATTGTGGTATAGGTCAGTACTCGGAGCAAGTTGTCTGGGTCTTACTGTTTTAACTCAATTGTGACCTACCCCCGTTATTTATACGCTCCGCATCAACAATAGCGCCTAATACAAATTTCGCATAACTCAAAATGAAGTCCCGAATACAAAGTGCTATAAAAACTCGCTCGACATTTCTTATTCTTAGCTGATTAGTGCTTCAAAAAGAGGAGATACTCAGCTTTCTCGTGATATAGGTCGGTACTCGGAGCAAG
This sequence comes from Heliocidaris tuberculata, assembly GCA_025618425.1. Classification (NCBI taxonomy): domain Eukaryota; kingdom Metazoa; phylum Echinodermata; class Echinoidea; order Camarodonta; family Echinometridae; genus Heliocidaris; species Heliocidaris tuberculata. The sequence goes on along the minus strand of CM046846.1, from coordinate 30,318,855 downwards.
TTGTCTGGATCTTACTGTTTTAACTCAAAGTTGCCACCCTCCCCAAGATATTAACGCTCCGCATCAACAATAGCGCCTAATACACATTTCGCATAACTCAAAATGAAGTCCCGAATACAAAGTGCTATAAAATGTCGCTCGACATTTCTTATTCTTAGCTGATTAGTGCTTCAAAAAGAGGAGATACTCAGCTTTTTCATGATATAGGTCGGTACTCGGAGCAAGTTGTCTGGATCTTACTGTTTCAACTCAAAGTTGCCACCCACCGCAAAATATTTACGCTCCGCACCAACAATAGCGCCTAATACACATTTCGCATAACTCAAAATGAAGTCCCGAATACAAAGTGCTATAAAATGTCGCTCGACATTTCTTATTCTTAGCTGATTAGTGCTTCAAAAAGAGGAGATACTCAGCTTTCTCGTGATATAGGTCGGTACTCGGAGCAAGTTGTCTGGATCTTACAGTTTTAACTCAAAGTTGCGACCCACCGCAAGATATTTACGCTCCGCACCAACAATAGCGCCTAATACACATTTCGCATAACTCAAAATGAAGTCCCGAATACAAAGTGCTATAAAATGTCGCTCAACATTTCTTATTCTTAGCTGATTAGTGCTTCAAAAAGAGGAGATACTCAGCTTTTTTGTGATATAGGTCGGTACTCGGAGCAAGTTGTCTGGATCTTACTGTTTTAACTCAAAGTTGCCACCCTCCCCAAGATATTAACGCTCCGCATCAACAATGGCGCCTAATACAAATTTCGCATAACTCAAAATAAAGTCCCGAATACAAAGTGCTATAAAACCTCGCTCGACATTTCTTATTCTTAGCTGATTAGTTCTTCAAAAAGAGGAGATACTTGGCTTTCTCATGGTATAGGTCAGTACTCGGAGCAAGTTGTCTGGGTCTTACTGTTTTAACTCAATTGTGACCTACCCCCATTTTTATACGCTCCACTTCAACAATTGCGCCTTAATACAACATTCGCATAACTCAAAATGAAGTCCCGAATACAAAGTGCTATAAAAACTCGCTCGACATTTCTTATTCTTAGCTGATTAGTGTTTCAAATAGAGGAGATATTCAGCTTTATTGTGGTATAGGTCAGTACTCGGAGCAAGTTGTCTGGGTCTTACTGTTTTAACTCAATTGTGACCTACCCCCGTTATTTATACGCTCCACTTCAACAATAGCGCCTAAATACAACATTCGCATAACTCAAAATGAAGTCCCGAATACAAAGTGCTATAAAAACTCGCTCGACATTTCTTATTCTTAGCTGATTAGTGCTTCAAAAAGAGGAGATACTCAGCTTTCTCGTGATATAGGTCGGTACTCGGAGCAAGTTGTCTGGATCTTACTGTTTTAACTCAAAGTTGCCACCCTCCCCAAGATATTAACGCTCCGCATCAACAATGGCGCCTAATACAAATTTCGCATAACTCAAAATGAAGTCCCGAATACAAAGTGCTATAAAATGTCGCTCGATATTTCTTATTCTTAGCTGATTAGTGTTTCAAATAGAGGAGATATTCAGCTTTATTGTGGTATAGGTCGGTACTCGGAGCAAGTTGTCTGGATCTTACTGTTTTAACTCAAAGTTGCCACCCTCCCCAAGATATTAACGCTCCGCATCAACAATAGCGCCTAATACACATTTCGCATAACTCAAAATGAAGTCCCGAATACAAAGTGCTATAAAAAGTCGCTCGACATTTCTTATTCTTAGCTGATTAGTGCTTCAAAAAGAGGAGATATTCAGCTTTCTCGTGATATAGGTCGGTACTCGGAGCAAGTTGTCTGGATCTTACTGTTTTAACTCAAAGTTGCCACCCTCCCCAAGATTTTAACGCTCCGCATCAACAACATGAACAATAGCGCCTAATACAAATTTCGCACAACTCAAAATGAAGTCCCGAATACAAAGTGCTATAAAATGTCGCTCGACATTTCTTATTCTTAGCTGATTAGTGTTTCAAATAGAGGAGATATTCAGCTTTATTGTGGTATAGGTCAGTACTCGGAGCAAGTTGTCTGGGTCTTACTGTTTTAACTCAATTATGACCTACCCCCGTTATTTATACGCTCCACTTCAACAATAGCGCCTAAATACAACATTCGCATAACTCAAAATGAAGTCCCGAATACAAAGTGCTATAAAAACTCGCTCGACATTTCTTATTCTTAGCTGATTAGTGCTTCAAAAAGAGGAGATACTCAGCTTTCTTGTGATATAGGTCGGTACTCGGAGCAAGTTGTCTGGATCTTACTGTTTTAACTCAAAGTTGCCACCCACCGCAAGATATTTACGCTCCGCATCAACAATAGCGCCTAATACACATTTCGCATAACTCAAAATGAAGTCCCGAATACAAAGTGCTATAAAAAGTCGCTCGACATTTGTTATTCTTAGCTGATTAGTGCTTCAAAAAGAGGAGATACTCAGCTTTTTCGTGATATAGGTCGGTACTTGGAGCAAGTTGTCTGGATCTTACTGTTTTAAATCAAAGTTGCCACCCACCGCAAGATATTTACGCTCCGCACCAACAATAGCGCCTATCCAAATTTCGTATAACTCAAAATGAAGTCCCGAATACAAAGTGCTATAAAAACTCACTCGAAATTTCTTATTCTTAGCTGATTAGTGCTTCAAAAAGAGGAGATACTCAGCTTTCTTGTGATATAGGTCGGTACTCGGAGCAAGTTGTCTGGATCTTAGTGTTTTAACTCAAAGTTGCCACCCTCCCCAAGATATTAACGCTCCGCATCAACAATAGCGCCTAATACAAATTTCGCATAACTCAAAATGAAGTCCCGAATACAAAGTGCTATAAAAACTCACTCGAAATTTCTTATTCTTAGCTGATTAGTGCTTCAAAAAGAGGAGATACTCAGCTTTCTTGTGATATAGGTCGGTACTCGGAGGAAGTTGTCTGGATCTTACTGTTTTAACTCAAAGTTGCCACCCTCCCCAAGATATTAACGCTCCGCATCAACAATAGCGCCTAATACAAATTTCGCATAACTCAAAATGAAGTCCCGAATACAAAGTGCTATAAAAACTCGCTCGACATTTCTTATTCTTAGCTGATTAGTGCTTCAAAAAGAGGAGATAGTCAGCTTTCTTGTGATATAGGTCGGTACTCGGAGCAAGTTGTCTGGATCTTACTGTTTTAACTCAAAGTTGCGAACAACCCCAAGATATTATACGCTCCTCATCAACAATAGCGCCTTAATCCAAATTTCGCAACTACTAAAAATGAAGTCCTGAATCCAAAGTGCTATAAAAACTCACTCGACATTTCTTATTCTTAGCTGATTAGTGCTTCAAAACGAGGAGATACTCAGCTTTTTCGTGATATAGGTCGGTACTCGGAGCAAGTTGTCTGGATCTTACTGTTTTAACTCAAAGTTGCGACCCACCCGAAGATATGTACGCTCCGCATCAACAAATTGCACCTTAATCCAAATTTCGCATATTAACTCAAAATGAAGTCCTTCAATAAAAGTAATATTAACACTCGCTCGATTTTTCTAATTCTTAGCTTGTTAGTGCTTCAAAAAGAAGAGATACTCAGCTTTCATGTGGTATAGGCAAGGGCGACGGAGCGTCCTTCAAAGTGGGGGGCACCAGCAAAAAATGGCACTTTTTTGTGAAATGGGGCACCTACAACTGGTGAACATAATGCGGAAAAGGGACCATTTTGTGATATTGGTATTACCCTACATTCTAATTAATATGATTATTATCAAGCATCACCTTCTTCCTTTTTATTGTGGTTCTGGACACTACTTGAGCTTCCCCAATTTGCAGTTGTGTGTAATGGACTAACAACTCATGTGGGAGAGAGCGAGCAAAAATTTTCGGACTTTTTTTTTCTATTGCTGAAGTCTTTGAGTTGTGCATTATTTACAGCGATATAATAAAAATGACAACAGCAAATTCATTTTGGGGGAATGATCTTTTTAATTTGTACATTAACCCGGTCGTTTTCTTTAGGATTACACCAATATACATGTATAACATACTTTATGCGATCTGCTCGATAGCATTATATACTATATAAGCGAGCGAGCGTAGCGAGCGAGTTTTTGGAAAATTTTCAGAAAAGATTGCCCTTACTTGGTGTAAATTATGGGCACATTCGAGCGAGCGGAATGAGAAATCCTTTGCTGGGGGGGGGGGGGGGTGGGCATTGTGCCCCTCTTGCTCCGCTGCATTCATTGTAGAGTAGTAATATGGGTATCTGTTACTACATAAAGCCTCACCCATTCTTTGAAGCTAGATATGGCTCTTCTGGTAAAAACAAAAACAGAAACAATTGGAAATGTAGGTAAAAGGGGGACACTTATATAAGAAGAGGAAAGGGCTCTTATTAGAGGTGGAAAATGGCACTTATAAGAGGTGAAAAGGTGCACTTATGAGAAGAGGAAAAGGGCACATATTAGATAGTAAAAGGGGCACTTATCAGAAGGAGAAAAGGGTACTTATTAGAGAGATAAGGTGGCAATTATCAGGTTTGAAAAGGGGCTCTTTTCAAAAGGAGAAAAGGGCACTTATTAGAGAGATAATGTGGAAATTATCTGATTTGAAAAGGGGCACTTTTTAGAAGGAGAAAAAAGGACACTAATAAAAGAGCAAGGGCACTTTTCAGAAAGGAAAAGGGGCACTTTTAGTAGTAAAAAAAGGGCACTTATCAGAGAGAAATGGGGCATTTTTCAGAAAAAATGGCACTATATTCTATTAAATTCATCCTATTTACGTAGTGCAGAATTATAACAAAAAAGCGAAACACAATTTCGAGAAATTTAGCACGTTAACGAATTTCTTTTCTTTCGAATGTTGTAAAATGTTACCTTATCACTGGCGTAGACAGGGGGCACAATGGGGCCATGGCCCCCTTATTCAGCCCCTAAAAAAAAAAAAGAAAATCGAGAGCGAAAAAGCGGGGGAAGTGAGAGAAAAAATGCCTAAAAAGGCACTACGAGCCGTTATCTTTCTCTCAAAATTTGCTAAACTTCAGAAACTCCCCCCTCCCTACACCCACCCTTGTTACATACAGTGCAACATTGCGCCCAAATAATTGAAAAGCAGTCCGGTCGTCGAACTAAATTTCCGCCTAAAAAAAGGTGCTACGGGCCGTTATATTTTTCTCAAATTTGCTAAAACGTCAGAGCTTTCGCGCTTCGCGTGGGAAGGGGGAAACTTCCCCCTCCTGCACCCACCCCTTTTACATACAGTGCAGTATTGCGTCGAAATAATTAAAAAGCAGTCCGGTCGTCGAACTAACTTTTCGCCTTAAAAAAAGGTGCTACGAGCCGTTATCTTTCTCTCAAATTTGCTATAAAATGTCAGAGCTTTCGCACTTCGCGCGAGAGGGGTAAAGTCCCCCCCCCCCTCCCTGCACCCACCCCCATGGGGAGCACGCTTTTCGTGCTCACACCCCCCCCCCCCTAAAATGAAATCTTGGCTACCATGGCTACGCGGTTGGATCCTTCACGTCTGCCCCCCCCCCCCCCCATTGAAAAATCCTGGTTACGCCACTGTACCTTATGCACTTTATTTCATATTGGGGCGTAGAATTTAACAAGACCCTAAGAAACTTATATGCTCGAGAAAAGAAAATGGAGTTATAAAATTTCGAATTTTTAACCCTAAGAAAACGCAATAGTTATGAACTAAGTCCTATATTGAGCGGCGAAATTACGAGATCCTGAAAAACATACGAGGGAACAAAGCCACAGAGCTTTAGAACATTAAGCATTTAGAACATCTTTAAAACACTAATTTTGCACTGGATAATCATTATAAGGAGCTAGTTTTTATATCACTTTAATTGAAGGACATCATTTTGAGTTGTGCAAAAGTTGTATTAAGGCGCAATTGTTGAAGTGGAGCGTATAAAAATGGGGGTAGGTCACAATTGAGTTAAAACAGTAAGACCCAGACAACTTGCTCCGAGTACTGACCTATACCATGAGAAAGCCAAGTATCTCCTCTTTTTGAAGAACTAATCAGCTAAGAATAAGAAATGTCGAGCGAGGTTTTATAGCACTTTGTTTTCGGGACTTTATTTTGAGTTATGCGAAATTTGTATTAGGCGCCATTGTTGATGCGGAGCGTTAATATCTTGGGGAGGGTGGCAACTTTGAGTTAAAACAGTAAGATCCAGACAACTTGCTCCGAGTACCGACCTATATCACAAAAAAGCTGAGTATCTCCTCTTTTTGAAGCACTAATCAGCTAAGAATAAGAAATGTCGAGCGAGTTTTTATAGCACTTTGTATTCGGGACTTCATTTTGAGTTATGCGAAATTTGGATAGGCGCTATTGTTGGTGCGGAGCGTAAATATCTTGCGGTGGGTCGCAACTTTGAGTTAAAACAGTAAGATCCAGACAACTTGCTCCGAGTACCGACCTATATCACGAGAAAGCTGAGTATCTCCTCTTTTTGAAGCACTAATCAGCTAAGAATAAGAAATGTCGAGCGACTTTTTATAGCACTTTGTATTCGGGACTTCATTTTGAGTTATGCGAAATTTGTATTAGGCGCTATTGTTGATGCGGAGCGTAAATATCTTGGGGAGGGTGGCAACTTTGAGTTGAAACAGTAAGACCCAGAAAACTTGCTCTGAGTACTGACCTATACCACAAGAAAGCTGAGTATCTCCTCTTTTTGAAGCACTAATCAGCTAAGAATAAGAAATGTCGAGCGACTTTTTATAGCACTTTGTATTCGGGACTTCATTTTGAGTTATGCGAAATTTGGATTAAGGCGCTATTGTTGACATGGTTAATGCGGAGCGTAATATCTTGGGGTGGGTCGCAACTTTGAGTTAAAACAGTAAGACCCAGAAAACTTGCTCTGAGTACTGACCTATACCACAAGAAAGCTGAGTATCTCCTCTTTTTGAAGCACTAACCAGCTAAAAATAAGAAATGTCGAGCGAGTTTTTATAGCACTTTGTATTCGGGACTTCATTTTGAGAATATATGCAAAATTTGTATTAAGGCGCTATTGTTGATGTGGAGCGTACATATCATGGGGTGGATTTCAGTTAAAACAGTAAGGTCCAGACAACTTGCTCCGAGTACCGACCGATACCACGAGAAAGCTGTGTATCTCCTCTTTTTGAAGCACTAATCAGCTAAGAATGAGAAATGTCAAGCGAAATTATACCGATTCACTTTGTTCGAAACTTGGTATTTTGTATGATAACGTGACCAAAGATCCATGGTCTAAGTAAGACACGAACATTTTGCCCCGGTAGGTGACATAATGATGATAGAAATAGAAATAGAAAGGTGAACGTCTCACCTTTGAGATGGTGTACCCTACGCTAAGATAAATAGATGTCAACCAAAGTAAGAGAGACTTCTCATTTGAATTTTATTTTCATATCGAACCAACAATACGTTTATTAATAGTAGTCAGACGTCAGTCCGTTAATGATAAAATAGTAAAAGCCATGCATGTTAAAAGGCAGCTTCTGACATTTACAAGGAGAAAAATGAATCTTACTTATATAATATATGTATAATATACATGATAAAGAAGTTTTCAGAGATGCATTTCCGCATTGAATCAATACGCTTATAACTGAAGTTTCCTACCGGTGCTGAACCGGAATTTACGGTGTCAGTATTTTGTCCTTTTGTATTGTCTCTTTTGAGGACACCATACAGCGATTTTCTATTGTTCTCTGCCGCGTCACGGTTCGGTGCCCCCGAGTGGTCGCTGGAGTGGTCGCCAAAAGTAGCCCATTGCCTTTTTCCATTGATCGATAACATATTTCGATCACAAAAATATCGCGTCAAAGTTGTTATATTTTTTTAATCTGAATTCTTAATTAGGTCATAGACCGTCATAGACAGATCTTTCGTCCGAATTTTCTTTATTTATTCTTTATTTTTATTTTTCTCCCACTTCCTTGTTTCCATGATATCTCAAGATCGTCCAAGTCAATTTTTTTCAAATTTTCGTCAGTTATCAGGCCATCATTGAGGAAGCTCCCGCATCTTTTTCAAGGTCATCAGGTCATCATGACGTCATCCAGGCGCCATTTTGTGAAATCATATTATTGATCATATCTTCAAAACGAGCTGTCAAAAATGAACCATATTTGGTACACATGAACTTCAGGTCAAGGGTCAACATCACATGTCATGAAAATTCGCGTGCGTATCATGACGCGCACGTACGGAAGATAAAAACGCCGTTTTTTTGCATGGTTTGAATTCCTTACACTATTCTTGACAATTTCCAACTATTTACAGTTATTCTCGACCCTATGTCTCGACCCTATGGTCTCGACCTTCCATAATGCCACACGCGCGCGTCAAACTTTAAAATCCGTGTGCGCGTCAATGGGCAATATAATGTAAAAAGCATAGACAAATTAAATAGTATAGACGAAAAGGTAGCACGCGCGGATTTGCCTCATTTGCATATAAGCTACAGCGTCACCATTTAATCTAAGCGTATTTAAGCGTATTTAGGCTCCGCCCTCCGAGAGACATTTCATATCTCCCGAAGCCCCCATTAGCATAAAAATCCGATTTCACTTCATGCATTATTTATTTTTGCTTTGCGTATCCCTACAATATTCAGCTCTGATTGGACCTTACCTCATGAATATTACAATTATCCAAAAGAATTAATCGACAACAAATATGACCTTTTTCGTCACTTCCGCTGTGTGTAAAGTCAATGTAATGACGTCACCCGCAGGAAGTGTGAATTTCTTGTGAAAAGTTTACCGGTGAGTACAACTATAATTACGCTTAAATTTCATAAATAGAATAACAATCATATGAATTACTACCAAAGTGAGGGATCTCCTGGAATTTCTGTACATTTTGAAAGTATTTTAAAGTACTGTATGCTATGAAAATATGGGCAATCTGTTGTCAAACTTTCATTACATTTTCTATCGTTCTGAGCTTATGTTTCAGCTCGATTGCCATTACCACCCCTGCCACTCTTGACAGCTTACCGGGAGTTTCGGGCAGAACGGTGTCATAAAATCAAATACATTACCAGACAATTTCATCCCCATCAATGTCAATGACAGTGATCCAAACTAACTGTTGGAACACATAATTTCAAAACTTAGTCGGAAAAATATCTAATATGACTCTAATGTGACATAAACATGTTAACTAGGACCAGGTGGCTTGTCGAGAATAATTTACTTTTTCAAGCTCTGGTGTGAAGATTTCAGCAGTTCACAAGTTCCATGATTTTGATTTATGTCTGACTCTGAGTTAGAGTAGAATGTAACTTAGTCGGACCTATCGTAGATCTGCATTTCAAATTTAGTTGATTAGGCCAAAATTCTTTGACAAATCGGTTATCTAAGTTAGATGTAGACATAGAGTCTAGATCTAGTTAAGCTATAGATCTGACAGTTAGACCTAACATTTAATAACAAGTTAGTCTGGAATAGATGTAGGCCTAGACCTCTGTTATCTAACTTACACAAAGGTCTAACTGTTATGTTAGATCTACTGAGGATTTTTAGGGGTTTATTTTTTTGTAGGGCCTATATATTATTGGTTATTTATTTATTTATATATATTGGGGGGAGGGCATGCGAGGCCTAGCCAGTCATTGACGTAGGCCTAGGTCTTGTCTTGGCAAGTCCTAGAATCTACATAGACTAGATCTGATCTAGACTCCTACTCGGTGGTCTAAGTCTACATCTTTTCTAGATCTAGATCTAGATCTAGTCTATAACGTACATGTAGATCTAATCGTAACAGTTAGACATAGTCCTAGACACTAGAGTCTAGGGCAAAGCACATTACTAGCCTAATGGAAGAAAGCCTGGTCAGTGATTGAATTATGAATGGGGGGGGGGGGGGTCCTGGTCTAGTTAGTCTTTACTCTAGTTCTGCCCGATTCAACTCATTGTAATGTTAAAATGAATAAACCTCTATAGTGTTGTTAGCTTTTAGCCAATTAAACTAAAAGTTAAAGTTTGATTGAATTTGAAAACGAACTTTAAGAGAAGTCGGGACATGCATGTTTTGGTTTTGGGGGTTTTGGGGGGTTTTTTTGTTTTGTTTTGTTTGTTTTTGTTGTTTTTTTTACTTAGTGTAGCAAGGGAAGGAAATTAAAATCAAATGGGCTAGTCATTTTCATTTTTAGGCAGGACCAAAATATTTTTTGAAAGGTAATAAAGAGAATCACCATCAATTATCATTTTCATTTTTTTTTTCTTTTTCAGATGGACATGAAATGAAGAATATGCAGACCTACCAAGTGTTTTGTTCTACACTTATCTACCCATCAACGCATGGCTACTACCACTAACTATTGGAGATGACGGATGAAATGCAATGTAAATCTGCTAAGATGCCACTTTATTTTCATTTCCCTGATTGCATGACAGGTATGGTAGTTCTAGATCTAGAGCTCTAATCTTGGAAATCAATTAAAGTGGCAGCTCCATGGTTATTTCAATGGGAATGTTAAGATCCAGTTGAGGAGTTACAGATTTTAAAGATGGAATGATAGATTGAGCTAATACTATCAAGGATAGATGTATGTTATCCGAAGTATATAATAAATATAAGAGGGTTTTATGGGATCTAAAATGTGTTGACAAGTAAATATTCTTGTAAAGCGCTTTATAAGCAACCGTTATTATTATTATTATTAAATACATTATGTCATTTCCTTTGAGAGTGTTCTTCAACCCTTTTCAATAATACATGTACACAAACAATAGCAAGTAGAATATCAAATGAAAAAAAAATTATGTACTTAAATTTATTTTGAAATATTTCTGAAGAAAGACATTACAATTTCAGATAGAATCTGTGAAAGGAATCTATGTCTTACTTGTATTCTCTTTGAGAATCAATGAGACCAGCATGAATGGAGTATAAATACTTATTATGTGATGTATGAACTATTTTATTTTTCCAGGATGATGCTTCTCTTCTTCAGTAACAATAGATGCTGAAGGCATATATCCCACTTTGAGTAAAGACAATTCAGAGAGGAAGAAAGAACTACTGACTTGCTGAAGTTAAGAGAGGTAGGCTCAGCTGTATGAATAAGTTTCTTTGTATACACTCCCACAACTGAGGTTCTAAAGGATGTCCTTGGTTCATTCACAAAGATAGATTTTGTAAAGGGGGGGGGGGGGCAAATCTCAGAAGAAGAAGAAGAAGAGGAAAAGAAAAGGGGGGTTGTCAGATTTGTTGGGTCCAGTTTTCTTTCAAAATTCTCTGACAAGCAAAAAAAAGAGAGAAAAAAAAGAAAGAAGCTTATTATTTCAGGGGGGGGGGGGGGCACAATTTTAAAAAGAGAAGCCACAATGTACACTGCTCTTTGAAAAGGGAGGAGGCCGGAAGTGCCCCCCCCCAAAAAAAAAAAAAAAAAAAAACTGCCACTGTGTTCATTGATTTGCATATCATGTGATTTCAACGTGATTAATTCCATTCTTTTCTCATTTTATTCAACAGACATGCATGGAGTTCACCTTGACCTCTTCATCTTTGATGGCTGCTACAACAGATCAAATCCTTCATATTCCGGAGAGTCTGAAGTGTAACAAGCTCATTTAAGGGAAAAGGATACTGCATCTAAAGCTTTTCACATGTGGCACCTTCACCTGCCCCTCCACATGTCACTTTATAAATTCTCATACCGCCAATTCTTTCATGTAGATGTATTTAGCTCATTGGGCCTATTGAGTTGAGGGTTTCCTTTTCGAGATGGCCTAGGGACATTGCCTGGCCCCTAATGTTTATGATAATAATGATAATAATAATGATAACAATAAATAGAACAGTTCTTATATTTCGTATATACCTTTGAAAAAGGTCTCAATGCACTGAGGAAAGGGTGAGAAAGAGAAACAAGTAGGAAACCTGCCGGAAATGTTATAATTATATTAATCAATTGAATGAGTATGTTTTTAGTGCAGAATTGAATTGCCCTACTGTATTAGCTTGTCTTACATTACTGAAGTGATTGCCAGGCCCAATGAGGTAATGCTTTGATCCATTGTGCATCTCAACAAATGTAAAAAAAAAAAAATTAATCCCATGAACTGATCTTATATCTGATGATTGAAATTATCATTTTGGGAAAGTCTGTAATACTGTTTATATGATATATAAAACTAAATGTCAAAAACAATCAGTATTGAGAAATTGAAAAAACAGGTTAGTTCATCTAGCTCTAGAGCCTTACATGTAGAGAAAATTAACATAACCATCTTTCATTTTCAAGTAAAATAATTATGCCCTTGGTATGTGTGGATCAAATTTCAACCAACAATCTTTAGGACTCTGAAATGTACATTAGTTGGTCATTGTTTCAATGCAGACTTTGTGGTTTTGGAGTTAGGGCACTAGTGTAGCTGGGGGGGGGGGGGCAGAGGGGCAGACTGCCACCTGACAACTCTTGACGAAAAAAAAAAAAAGGTTATCGGGTTCATAAAAATTTCTCTGTTGTGGATTTAGGCAGGGAGGCAATCCCAGCCCGTGCCCCCCCCCCCTTTTTGAAAGAACAGTATACATTGTGCCCCCTCCTTTTTTTTTTTTTTTTTTATTGTGCCCCCTTTTAGAACTTCTTTTGTTTGTCAGAGAATTATGGAGGAAAACTGGACCCCATGAAATCATTAAATTAACCCCCCCCCCCCCACTGAGCGACTTTTGGAGGGCTTGCAACAAGAAAAAAAATACGAATCTCCTTTCAAGCAGTTCCCTAAAGTTGACAGACCTGCATTTGTGTGCCCCCCCCCCCCTTAGAAAATCCTGCATACTGCACTGAGTTAGGGTAAATTTGTTATGAAAAATCCTGATGATTTCATCAGGATTTTCAAGTATTCTATGTTGCATAAGTCATCATTTTATAAACTCCCCGAAGTATAACAGGAACCTATAATGTGTTCAAAAATTCCAAATAAATCAACAATTGCCATAAGATTTAAAGACGTAATACTTCCATGTAGCAGGTGAGGTCATTTGATTTTAATAATTCATTTGTGATGTATGAAAAAATGTACTTTTTGTTAGTAATATAAAGTATATGTTTGAAGTTTTCGTGTAGGGCATTATATGATTTATTTCTATAAAAGTTTAGAATAATACTTATAGGGCCCTTTCGTATTAGTAGAACAAATACATTATAAATATACGTTGTGTTAAAAATAGTGGATGATGGAATACACAATTGAAAAAATGACATAGATGCAAGAAAAAGATGCAAAAAACATAAGGTAAAACAACAATCGGTTTGTGATCGAAGATAACATGTGGAGAAATAATCAAGCAGAAGGTGAGCAAATCTGTTTTAGATCGACTGGGCATCATAATTGCAGATTTCATCACATAAACTGTAAACATGGTAAATTACATTATTGTGAAAAGCTATGCAATTAAAATTGGTTTTATGAACATTCAACTAGCAGTAATCCAATAGTACATGTATTTCTTTTCTTTTTCTTTTTTTTCTTCAATAAATCAAATCTAACTGCAGATAGAGTGATGAAACAGGACGTGAGGGAGAAATAGAGTGTGAGAGAGAGAGAAAGAGAGAGAGAGAGAGAGAGAGTTAAGAGATAATGAGAGAGATAACTTGTGAGATGATATGATAATGAGAAAGGCAACGATGTGAGATAGTGAGAGATGGGAAGAAAAAGGGGAAAAGAAAGTTTCCAATATTTCTGCCCCCCCTTGCCGCATGAGTTAGTGATTCTTTTTAAGAGGGGGGGGGGGGGGGGGGGGGGAGAGCTGGTAAGTCTGGCCCTAGGGGTGGGGCCGGGAGTTCAATTCCAAGTTTGCTAAAGAAAAAAAACAACAACAAAGAAAAAATAATTACATTTTTTTTTTAAATTACTGTCAGAAGTTCCCACATATGGATTCTTTTCTTGTGACACAGCTTAACCAAGTTTGATTTCATATTTATTTTTCAACAGTGAATTGAAGTATGGCACGTAGCTTCTCACTGTTTATCATTTCAATTGTATTGTTGATTATTATAATTAATCAAAAATGGAAGGCACTGATTGGCCAATACTGGTAAGTCGTCAAAATCCATATCGTGAATACATTAACATACATGAATAAATTAAGTGTACTTGACCTCTCTCAATGCGCATGCTCGGCGCTGACCCGCGTTTTTGTTTCTGTTGCATGAAGAGCATGTACGGATGTTGGGAGCATCTTAAGAAATGAATAATTCATAGTATGTTAATGGGGGCTTCGGGCGCGTTCAAATCGTGTTCAAATGTCTCTGACAAAATGGCGGAGCTTTAGGGGCCTGGTAAAAAGGGGTAAAAACATGCCTATCTATAATCCGCCATAGCTCGTCAGAAAGTCTATTGACCCCCAAATTTTATTACATATTCCGAAAGCCAGTAAGTTGTAGATCTGAATTCATGCATAATTTTGGCCACTCAAATGTTGTGACGTCATCATATTTGCCTATGAACTCAAAAATTCGATTTTGAAAAAATGACGTCATAATTTTTGTATTCATTTGACAATATTTCAGTAATAGGTTGTCGATTTTCTTCCAAATTTTGATATGTTGTAGCTGAGACAATTCTCTACAAGATCAGTCTCCACGATTTTTCATTTTGACAAAGGCATCATGGCGTATTTTTGCGATTAAAGGAGGCATGTCAATTTTTCTCATTTTGCGTGTATTCTCTATAGGAGATGACTTTTTCTCAAATCTTGATTCTACATTCCCGTTTTCTTTGAGCAGTATCTTTGTAATTTCTCTCGAATTTCTTCCAAATTTTAGTATGTTATAGCTGAGACTATATGCTTTCACAAAAGTTTGCCGTCCAATTTTTGATCAGATGTCGGGATCATGCCCATTTTTTAACTTCAAAATGTGATTTCAGAATCCCGTATTTCGTTTACGTGTTATCTCTATTGGAAATATTTTGGTCCATTGGTAAAGCACTTGCCTCCCATTCCGGCGTCCCCGGATCGATTCCCGGTGGGACCATTTTTATTTATATTTTTCACTTTTTTTTTTTGCCTTTCATTTTACCATCTTCTTCGACTATTATAACATATACCATCACAAACAATGTAATAAACTGCCTAATTTTGCGTGTTATGTCTATTGGAAAGTAGTGTGCAGTAGTTTGTGTACAATCTCATTCCCTGGGATAATCTCCCACACGTCCTGCAATATCAAATCGTCCAGTTCGTTATCACGATTTCTCAAAATCGGCTGAGTCAATTTTCTTCATATTTTCGTCAGTCATCAGTCCTAATAAGGTCAAGTTCCCACATCTTTTTCAAGGTCATCAGGTTATCGTGACGTCATCCAGGCGCCATTTTGTGAAAATCAAGTTCTGGTCATATCTTCATAACGAAATGTCATTTCTCTTTCATATTTGGCATGGTTAAGGTCACTGTCATTCCAGTCAAGGTCTTTTCGTTAAACGCGCGCGTACGCGTCCGTACGCGCGTCCGTGCGTGCGCAAAATTTAGAAATGATCCAAATCCTCCCAAATTCATTTTGCACACGTTTTATGCCATTTCAAGCACTTTTCAAAAAATCGCCCCTAAAAGTGAACCTGAATGGGCGCTATGCGACTTCGGTTATCGTGGTTATTATCATCATTATTGTTGTCATTATGATCATCATTATCAATATATCATTATCGTCATTGTTATCACTTATATGACCATCTTATCATCATTTTCGTCAACATTATCATGATTATTATCTTGCAGAAATATTATCACATCTGACAAAGCAATTTGCCACAGGGACAGACCACCTAATTCGTCTTCAGTGACGAATTAAATTTCTAGTTATTTTTTGTTATTGTTTTGATTAAAATGCTTTTTAGAAGCGTGGGCTCATAGCCAATGCAATGGAGAGAAGGGGGGGGGGGGGCAATTGGCCCATCCCATAATGGTTAGAGAGTGTTTTGTCGGCATTTTGTTGGCATTGGAGGTGGGTTGTTGTTGGCTTTGATTGCCCCCAAATTCAAATATTTTCAGTGTCTGCATGCAAATACATGTATGTCATCAACAGGGGCGTCGCTAGAACATTGTCAGGGGGAGGGGGGGGGGGTGTGACACCAAAATTTGCCGACAAAAATGCTGCACCCTAATCCCCCTCCACAAATAATATTCAAAGAAAATCGCAAATGTAGAGATCTTTATCATACGGGCCCATTTTCGCAAGGGGGGGGGGGGGGGGCTGACGCCATTTGCCCGAATATCAACTTTTCAATTTCAACATTTTTTTTTAGATTTTCGTAATGAAACTTTTGTAAAGAAGTTACATAATAATCTGGGAACCTCGCCGCCCAAATATATGGATATTCTGGCACCTTGCTGCCCGAATAGATAGTGGTGCTTGCACGAATATTTGAACTTTGAAAATCCTGGGGGGGGGGGGGGCTGCAGCCCATTGCCGAAGGGAGACGAGTTTTTGCCCGAATATCAACTTTTCAATTTTCTCCAAAAAGTTTAACCTTTCGTAGTGAAAATAAACAGAAGTTACAAACAGAAGTTACATAATTATCTGGGAACCTCGCGGCGGCTGCCCAAATATTATGTGGATATTCTGGCAAACTCGGGGCCCGAATATGAAGTGGTGGTTGAAAATCCTTGGGGGGGGGGGGGGGGGGGGGGGGGGGGGATGCTGCAGCCCATTGCCGAAGGGGACGCCTTTTTGCTGAAAATGATTTTTCCAGTGTTTTTGCAAGCGAGCGAGTAAAAAATTGGCCATTTTTAAATCAATTTTCTATCCTGTACTTCTTTTCTTTCTGTTTTTTTTTTCTTTCCCTTTTCTTTTTCTTTTTTTTTTCTTCTCTTTTCCCTTTTCTCCTGTCCTTTTCTCTTTCCTCTTCCCTCTCCCTTTCCCACTCCTTTTTTTTTTGCCGACAGCAATTTTGAGTGGGGGGGGGGGGGTGTCACACCCCCCTAGCGACGCCGCTGGTCATCAAAATACACTAGATATGTTATTTAAAAAATAAAAAAGAAGCTGCAATAGACCAGTACCTAACTGCCGAATATTAGGTGTCGTTAAAATATTGCCGGGTGAATTCAAGTTATCGTCGGTGTGTGAGTGTGTGTGTGTGTGTGTGGGGGGGGGGCGCGGGGCTGACTGCCCCCAGCGTCCCCATAATGTTTGTGGGTCGAAATCAACCGACAGCTTAATAACATGAGCATGCCCGCGGAACGGATAGGCCACTATTGTGTATATATACCGACAAAAATAGAGAAGGAAACACAATATCTTTTAAAGATCTAAAAAGAACTTTCTAAATGCTATCGCTTTGCTCCCTCGAACATTCGGAAATGTAATCGAATCCCCTTCCGCCCTAATAAACTGCAAGTCTTTTTGCATGTCGCTTCGTTTAGTTACTTTCACTTTCGGCAATTAACTTTAAAGGTGGGAGTCCACTCTGACGTCAAGTTGGTTTTAAAAGAAGCAGACAAATTAAAAAACAAAAACAAAAACAGACCAATGAATGTTTGAGCAAAATCAGATAAGAAACACAAGAACAAAAAAAAAAAAAAAAAAAAATTATGCATTTTTGAAGTTGTAACCAATCAAACAGAAACTGGCAACTCCGTGACGTATCTTGCGAGTCCCTCTCCCATTCGCCCTCCGACTATAAAAATCATGAATTTTCATTTTCTATGAAGAAAATATGTAATCATACATACAAACTTGATATAATCACTGCAAATATGTTTTTACACAAAATCTGTATGAAACAAATGCATTCCTTCATCAACAACTATAAAAAAAATGAGAATTTATTATTTTTCTGTACAGAGCAAATGGGAGAGGACCTTGGAACATACGTCACGGAGTTGCCAATTTGTGTTTGCTCGATTACAACTTCAGAAATTCATAGATGTCTTATTTCTCATAGGATTTTGTCCCTAATTTGTCTCTCTCATTTTCCTGCTTTAATTCCAATCGACTAAGCACCAGAGTGGACTTCCCCTTTAAAGCAAGAGAATTGAGATGTAATGTTATACATTTTCAGACCAATAACGCCCCTAAAGCCACTATAAGCATTAAGCAGTATGAACTGCCAGTACTAATAGCGTTGGAAATATTGCCGGTCTCAGGCCTCTAATGTTTCGACAAAATGTGTGATTTGCTGACAACCACTAGCGTACCCAAGGGGAGGGGGGGCAGACTGTCTGACAACTTTTGACAGAAAAAAAATAAATTTCCCCCCCTGTTAGACCCCTCTTTTTTTTTTTTTGTTGTTGTTGTTGTTGCTTGTCAGAGAATTATGGAGCAAAACATCTGATAAACCCCCCCCCCCCCCCCCCCCCCCCACTGAGCGAGTTTTGGAGGGCTGGCGAGAAGAAAAAAATACGGGTCTCCCTCTAAGTAGAATTTGACAGTTGACAAAATTTGTTCCCCCTGTAAAAAATCCTGGCTACGCCACTGCTGACAAAAATAGACAGTAGCTAAAGAAATTAAAAACATAAGGTGTGATCAGTTCTATACTCTGTTTCTTTCGCTCGAATTAAATTACAATTTCAACAAAAACAAAAACAAAAACAAAAAACAAAAAAAAAATTGGAATATAATTATTTAGTTCTAAGTTCTAAGGAACCAAGAATAAGGCCTTCTGATTTTATCGATAAATGGTATGCATAGAGCTTTTACAAAGAGCCTATTTCAACCATTATTTATTTAAAATGACAATTCTTCAGCCAGGAATTCAACAATTAAAAGGGTAGAGGACCTTTTCTTCTACCGAAGGCTGTTCTAGTAAAGGAATATACATTTAATATAAAATTACAAAAGAGTACACGAAATCCTTCAGGGATCTTGTTTCTCACCAATAATTATGGGGTTTTTCGGTCTAACCCGGCAGCCTAACTGACTAGGATACTTGTGATGAGAACCAAAAAGTCATAACTCCATTATCCCTATTATACGATAGGCCTGCTTCCCTTTTGGCTCTCAACATTATGATTATATATAAGCCTATTTATGTATAGAGGTGTTGTGGTCTAGTGGATAATTCTCCGGACTGTGAACCATACGGTACGGGGTTCGAACCCCCGCCGCAGCACTAACGTCCTTTTTGTAAGACATTAATCTACATTGCCACACTCGACACATAACAGGTTAGGTAAATTTGATTTGATTTGATTTATTTTCTTCTGCATTCATATAAGTACAACATTTTTCGGTAACATATATAAAATAAAATACAAAAGTACTTTTTGACAATGAATCATGAATAACAAGTATATATGACAATCATTTTTCAAAAACAAACACGAAATGATAAATTGTAATTGTAATTCATCAAATATAAAGTCATTTGCGGAAGAAGGACTACCATTATAAGGAATTTGCTTGAGAATATGGCAGCCCCAGACAAATATTACGAAATAGCTAAATCATGTTTAAATAAGCAGAATGGATAAATAACTGAAATCCTAAGATAAAAGCATATTGATGATGATGTTGATGATGAAATGATGATGGTGATGATGATGATGATGGGTACCTAGCAGGCACTAATTCCTTGAAATGCTAGAGCGTCGTAATGGCAGCCACGCCAAAGCTGGGGTAATGTTGTGGAGCGTCAGGAGTGTCAGGTCTGACAGACATGTGCATAATCCACTACTGTTGTGCTGTTGTTGCTTTTTTAAATATTATACGATAAAGGGAGATTCAAATAGATAAAATCCGAGCAAGGGGAATCCCCCTACAACAACTGTATTTCGATGTCTTTAAAGTTCTTTTTTCTCTAACGTGGCCGATGTTTGTATAAAGAACAAAGACCTCACGTTCTGAGAGGAAAGAAATTTCCATTATACTAGCTTTTATGCTATTATGAATCATGAAAAATGTGTTGTTTTTTTAATGCACCAAATTCGCGATTTGCATTATGTATAGGCAGTGGCGGGGGAGAGCACATCCGGCTCGTGCCCCCCCCCCCCCAAAGTGGCCAACCTTAAGTGCCCCAACTTCCTGGTCAGCGAATTTCGGAGTGAAAAGACACCCAGAACATAATTATGATAACCTTGTTTTTCTTGCTTGTCAGAATTTGTTGGTAATATTGTGGCCCCTCCCTTACAAATTCCTGGATCGGCCCCTGAGTACAGGTATAATGATACATAATTATTTTGTATCATATATGACTGATATTCATGGCTTATCAGTTGGAGTGGTGTAAAAGAAAAGAAAAAGAAGAAGAAAAAAAATCTCCATAATCAAAAATTATCAAATAGCCTGCTCAATCTATGTTTGTAACTATGTTTTAACGAGGTCTGCTCGCTATCATAAGGACTGCTGTTTATAAAGGACCGCTATTCATTTAGTCACGCGTTATGGATAGCGGTCCTTATGAATAGCAGTCATTATGACTAGCGGTCCTTATGACTAGCGAGGTTACCCCGTTTTAACTACTTATTTACATTATGTTAATTGTTTACACTATTTCCCATTGACTTTCAGAAGTCATTCCGTAACGGTCATTCCGTAACGCTGTTTCATTTCATATTTTGCATCATATTTCAAATATTTTAAAACAGATTTCCAGGAACATGGTGACATATCAAAGCTAACATACTACAGAATGCCACAGCAATCTTGAAAATATAGTAGTTAATATTTCATAAATCTGATGAATGGTTGACGTGAAACTCAACAGTTGTGAAAGTACTTCGCAGGGGCGGATCCAGGATTTTGTAAAAGAGGGGGCACAGAGCCGGAAAAGTACACAATTAAGGAGGCAATGTTTTAAAATTGGGTATAGCCTACTTAAGGTATGCCAGTTGGGTTTCAAAAGGGGAGGGGGGAGCGGCCGATTCGCCCCCCCCCCCTGGATCCGCCCCCTGCTTTGCATTAGTTTATGTATTTTATTATCAATTTGAAAATATTCATTACGATGTTCATGATATTCTTCTTTCAAACTTGAAAATACTTTGTGAATGTCATTCGGTAACGCTTGGAATTGCCCTCCAGCATACCAGCATTTTCCCATGAGATTGGGTGGTGTAGCATAATAAAAAGGTTTATTGTATATAGGCTTAATTACCCAATATAATTTTGTTGAACAGAAAACAATAAAATACAGGTATCCCTAGTACTTGCGAGCTTATATGTCGATTCAATAACATTTTTCTTTGCTCTATATACTGCATTGCTCTTACAATGCATTCAGCAATACCACATATCGTTATAATCATACTTTGTCTGTGCAGAAGTTGTCTAGTTGATGACGTAGTAAACAATGTCGGGATTGGTGAGCATGAGAAACGAAGTAGTATTCATCACGACGTCGATGAAAAGCGTGATGTTAGCCCGGATGTTAGCTTTATGTGGTTTGACGACCCATCATCATGTTTCAAAAGTAAGTTTTTCTTTTCCCCTGGTCGTATATCATCCGTGCATTATACATGTTATACGCCTTGCATAATGGCGATGGTTGTGATTCTTAATGACTCTTTTCAAATTTGTTGAAGTTTGTTTTCTTAAAGGTTCGTTACTCCCCATTATGTTCGTAATTGGTTATCATCTTTAATGTTTGAGAGAATTGGTTAATCAGTCTTTTCTGCCCTCCTTTATTTTTGCTCCTTTCAGGTCTACACTCTTTCGAAAGGACACAAACGCGCTAATATTCAGGGCAGGGGCCGATCCAGGATTTTATAAAAGAGGAGACACACTGCCGTTAAAGTACACGATAAGGGGGGGGGGGGGGGGTAATTTTTCTATTGTGTACTTAAGGTTGCCAGTTGGGTTTCAGGGGGGAGGGGGGGCAAGGGCCGGTTTCCCCCCATGTAAATCCGCCACTGATTCAGTGGGTAAATGGCAGGGGCGTTGATCCGTTTTTCGGATTGGTAGGGCAAGACAGCCTAATAGTACCCTTCGTGTTTTTTTAACACCTCTTAATCACCAGCTTCTCCACGGCAACATGAAGCAGGCGAAATTGAAGTCTGATAGTGTATATACCTTTTCTATTTCCTTGTATGAAAGGTTTCATTTCCCGAGTTTTGCATGCATCATTTTCCTTATTTCATTTTACACCTCCGGATTTATTGGTGGGGCCAAACGATATGTTTGCCCTCTGCCACCCCATGGTCCTTTTATCACTCTGGATCTGCCACTTTCAATGTGCATGTTCCTTTTGGTTTTTTTTTGTTTCGTTTTTTTTTGTTTTTTTGTTGTTTTTGTTTTAAATTCCATTTTCCATGATACTCATGCAGTCGAAGAATTTTACCCAATTACAGTTCTGGGCCCTCTTGCATAAAAAGTTGCGATTAAACGCAACTCAAAAAAATTAACGCAACTTGATTTTCAACCAATCAGGATCGCGTATTTGAGACTTGCGTTAATTTTTTTTGAGTTGCGTTTAATCGCAACTTTTTATGCAAGAGGGCCCTGGCCAACTAAAATGAATTCCCCCTTTTTTAGGGATAGGGTAAGCAGTGATTCTTTCAAAATTTTCCACTTTCGAACATTTTGTTTCAAGCTTAGTAAAAAAAAAACAACATAAAAGTGATAAAAACATTCAAGACAGGAGTCGGGAGTTAGGATGAGGATCATGCTTAGACAAAACAAGATGATTTTTTTTTTCTGTAAAATGTGTTCCTTTCAAACAGATCTATCGATCTTCTGTCATTTTCGCTTTCGTCACGTATGCGCACGCACACCCATCGCTTTAACCAATCAGATGCTAGTAACTCTTTCGATAGAAAATCTTCACTTTGTCATTTTTGTCGTTTCTGTCACGCCCAATACAGGATGTGTAACTGGAACGAAACTACCAGCATTTCTAGAGGAAAAAAAAATCACTTCTGATGATCACTGGCAAAATCACAAATCTTAATGTTCCTAAGGAAAAAAAAACCCATGATAAATACGGTTGCATTTGATAAAGAAATCAGTCTCTGCTGCTTGATTGTTTAAAAAAAAACCTCTGCAAATTCAAGCCTTTCCTGAGTTTTAAATTGGCACTGACTCTTTGTACAAACTTATTATTATCTTCATTTAAAGCAACAGACACAATTATCGAACGCTATGAAAAACCTGTTGTCGGTTCTTGTGTTCGCACTCGCGCTTGTTCTTGTTGTCGATTGTACCGCAAGGCGTCGGTGGAGGGGATTGACGCGGTACTCGTCGAGATGGAGAGATGACCGCGATGATGATCATAGTCATCATCGCGGTATTGGTGGGTGGTTTAATTGGCATTTCAAAACAGGTGTAAATCGCCGGGCTTTGGACAAACCCAACGTGATACTGATGGTTGCTGACGACATGGGGGTGGGAGACCTGACGTCGTACGGACATCCTACGCAGGAACCAGGCTTCATCGACGAGATGGCAGCCAAGGGGCTGAGGTTTACCAACGGGTATGTGGGTGACTCGGTCTGTACTCCAAGCAGGTCAGCCATTATGACAGGTAAGCGGGAACGGAGGCCGTATGGGCCTATTAAAGCAAAAGCTATCGACAGAGAGAAAGGAGAGAGAAAGAGAGAGAGAGAGAGAGAGAGAATTTGCGTTATGTCTCAAAACGTCAAGTTTAAAAAAAAAATCAAAACCTTTGAGAACATGGATTAATATGATGAATCAACAAAGGATGTCCCTTTACCATTTTGAATGACAATCAAAACCAAGAAAAAAAATCACAATTCTTTCTTATTAGCCGACAAGGTACACATATTTTCTTATTTGCCGACAAAGTTTTGAGAAAATAACCAAGCAAAAGAGGAAAAGGAAAGAAGGGTCTCCAGAGTAATTAAATTTGCATACTAGGCTTGAAAATTACGAATTTGCTGACAATGATCATAAATTTTTGTCGACTTACACCCTCTCACTTTGTATCCCTATCTTTCTCTGTCTCTCTCTCCCCCTTTTCTCTCCCTGTCTCTTTCTCGGTCTCTCCATATTTCTATGTCTCTTCATATTTCTATGTCTCTTTATCTTTCTCCGTCTCTTTCTTTTTCTGTATTTTAATTTAATTTTAGTCTCTTTCACCCCCTCCTCCCTCCCCGTCTCTCTGACTTTCTCTGTCATTGCCCCCCTCCTCTCTCCCTCTCCCTCCATCTTCTTTTCGTCCCTGTGACAGAATGACAGTTGCAAAATACTGTTCAAGCGAACTACCATTAGTAACTGATCACGCAAGGAAATCTCACTTTCCTATCCTGCTACTTTTCTCCTTTTTTATTCATCTTTATCAAACACAGGTCGACTACCGATTCGTATTGGGACATACGGTAACACTCGCGTCTTCCTCCCGTGGACGACCACCGGTCTTCCTAAGAGCGAAATCACCATTGCTGAGGCCATGAAGTCTGCCGGCTACTCGACAGGAATGGTCGGCAAATGGCATCTTGGTAATTAATTAATATCCATGTTGCATGTATTTTTCAATACTTTCCCTTCAAAATTTTAAAGAAAAAAGAATTCATGTATGGTCTACAATTTATCGGGGATATTTAAGAATGGATGACTTTAATACGCGAAATGCTGACACGACAGGCGTAGTACATGCATCAGTGACGTCACTCGAAGATTTATTCAAAGTAAATTCTTTTTCCCGCTTTGTCTTTTCCCTGAAAATAATTGTTTTAATTAAATCGAATATAAAACACTATTTTTTTCCAGTTTTATTGATACAACGATTAAATACGAAGAAGGGATTTTTAATATTGACCTCTGCGTTTTAATGTAATGACAGTGAGACATAGTAACTTCTGTTAAGCTTTTATATTGAATTTATTGAACTCTGATTGAAGGATAGAAACTCTTTCTCTTCTAGAAATGAAGTTTCTCACTGGGTTATTTCACGGATAATATTCAGTTCCCATCACCCAACATCTTATTTCTTTTACTTTAGGAATCAATCAGAATACACCATCGGATGGTGCCCATCTCCCTTACCACCATGGCTTTGACTTCGTCGGTCACAACCTGCCTTTCACCAATAGCTGGTCTTGTGATGACACCGGGGTAAGTTAGACGCAGATCTTCTTCTGTATTCGCATATCGGGGGGGGGGGGGGGGGGGGGGGGGGGGGAGGTTGATTTTTTTAAAATTATCGAACCTCTCTTGAACTACAGGTCACTGTCAAGCGTGTCTATATAGCCCACTTACTTCATTCCTTCCTATATCTTGGATCCACTTACATAATTTTCGCGCGCGCTCTCTCTCTCTCCCTCTCTCTCCTCCTCCTCCTCATCCACTCCTCCTCCTCACCCCCCCCCCCCCCTCCCCCTCTCTCTCTCTCTACGACCCCTAACATCTCGGCGATCCAACTTTTGCTCCGGCTCAAGGCTTTCTTTCGTCGAGGATATAGAGCAAGGGTTAGGATTGCAATTGTCTTTTAGGTTATTAGGGTTGGGATTAGGGTCTGTGGAGCGTTTCATCAAGTGTTTTGTCAGTGATTTTTACCGACAACTATTATAAGCTACTGAAATCCTTGCACCTGACTGACTGAGAGCAAATATGTCGGTAAAAATCATTGGCAAAAACTTGATGAAACGCTCCCCAGGTATGTTGGGTCAATAGTTGAAGTTGGGAATTCTGTTATTGTAAGAAAGCCGCGGAGCATGCGTCGTAGAAACCTTATCTCTCCTTGGTGTATATATTATTGTAGCTCCACGAAGACTTTCCAGATTCGCAGAAATGCTACCTGTACTACAACGCTACCATCCTGAGCCAGCCGTACCAGCATCGCGGTCTGACGCAACTCTTCGCCGCCGACGCCGTCAATTTCATCAACCAGAAGAAGCGGGAACCGTTCTTCCTCTACGTCGCCTTCGCCCACATGCACACAAGTTTGTTCTCCAGTCAAGACTTTGCTTGCACTTCTCGTCGCGGTAAGTTATGTTTCAGCATCGACTATCCAGCTAACCTGATCTATGAGAATAACAACAAATTCTCATGATTGGATATAGGCCTTGACCCAACCAATAACAATATTTGTGGGTTATTTTTTTCAAGGAATAAGAGCCCTTAGCTCCGCTAAGAGCTCTTAGCGGAGCTCGCCAGTCCTTTTCAACGCTATTATTCCATATATTTCTTGAAAGATTTCATGGTTTAAACCAGCCTGAAACTAGAATTTAGTTTTTCCGCCATAAAAAGTATCGCTGATACTTCACTAAATAATAACATTGTAAGCAGCAGTGACGCGGAAATGCCACTGGATTTGAAAAGTCAACAGCTCCTTTTTTACTAATATATTTTCCCATTCCATAATGCCATAGCATTATTTTGGACCCCTGTTTGAAAAAGGATTTTCCTATAGCCTTTCCCTTGTTTCCCATTTTGGCGGCTAACGTTAACTAATTGAAACGAGATTTTGACATCGTCTTTTTTTTTTTTTTTTTTTTTTTTTTTTTGTCAGGTCGCTATGGTGACAATCTCTTGGAGATGCATGCAGCCGTGCAGAACATCACAAATAGTCTAAAAAGAAACAATATCCTCGACAACACTGTGATCTTCTTCATCTCCGATCACGGCCCACATCGCGAGTACTGCGAGGAAGGTGGTGACGCAAACATATATCGAGGTAATGTCCGCTGCATGCACACGAAGCATCACTTGTCTGTTTCATAAACTTGACATCAATGACAAGTTGCAATAACTGTTATAAGCTACTGAAATCCTTGCATCTGATTGGCTGAGAACAAATTTGTCGGTAGAAATCCCTGACAAGACACTTGATGAAACGCCTCCCTGAAGTAAGACTGCGTCAGTGACTTGCGCTGCATTTCACGTGCAGTGTGAGAGTGACATCTTCCAGACAGTGACTGCAAAATGGACATTGCAAACCTTGCGTTGAATTATTAACGTAATGAACTAGTTGCCTTCATTGACTCAATTAAGGACCGGCTCACACGAGACGCCATTTCGATTGCATCATAACCTGAGCTAATCGAGTCTGCGAAGGCAATTAACCCATCGTTATAGTTGATAAAAGTGTTATTTTGCACTGCTCATTTTGAAATCGCTTTTTAACGATATCACTCTTTGAGTACCGTACCAGTCGCTGACGCAGTCCTCGTATGAGCCGGGTTTAACACAGGTAGTAACGTAATCGACATGACGCCTTAATGTGTACTTTTGCAACGAGCGTCATTTCGATCGCGTCAATACCTTTGAGTCGTGAAAGCAATCAACCCAAACGCCAGTTATTAAAAGTATTGTTTGCACTCTTCATTTAGCAAGCATTTTTAAAGGGAAATCTAACCTTAATAGCAAGTTGCTTTGAAAGAAAGGGGAAAAATCATAGAAGCAGATTGGTGAAAGTTTGAACGAAATCCGACAAGCAATAAGAAAGTTATGAATTTTTGAAAGTTGTAATCACTATGCATATGGAGTTTTCAAATTGGCCGAATAGGTAATGTCACTGTGATGTAGCTGTGGACAACTCCCCCATTCGCTCTAACACACAAAATGACTAACATGTCACTTTTTTTCAAAATGCATTACTCGGTAGGATCTTTTCGTTCATGAGGACCTATAGCAATATGCTATCTCCAAGATATTTTGAGTACTGCCCCGAGGGTAAAAGCGCCTCGAAGAAAACCGCAAATTAATGGTATTTTTGTGTACGACAAATGGGAGAGTTGTCCACAAAAATGTCACAATCGAATCACCAAATTGCCAATTTGAGATTCGCATAGATGTAGTGATTTCATTTTTCAAACATCCATAACTTTCTTAGTCCTTGTCCGATTTCTTTCAAACTTTCACCATCCTGTTTTTCTTAATTTTCTGCTTTCACACAAATCAACTTATTACCAAGGTTGGATTGCCCTTTAAAGCAATATCACTTACGCAAAAGACAGTACAAGTCACTGACGCGGTCCTAACGTCAGCAAATGACGCCTCATGTGACCGGGCTATAGAACGACTCCGGTTGCAAATAGAGCGTCCATTTCATTGCACCAGGAGTTCTGTGGGTTTGACGGCTATACCGCGATCTGTGCATTGGGAATGGGTATGACCTTTCTACGTCTTTAGGAGTTCTGTGGAATAGACGCGGTCTTTTGACAACAATCGAAATGATGGCGCCATAGTGTTATACTGCCATCTTGTGGCAGAATTATGATCAGTTGTTATCATCTTATAATCGGCCCTTTTTCGGCGCCGCGATGTGATCATGACTTTCCTTAAATAAACTTAGGTAACCTCTGTAACTACTGTGATTGGAGTGTCATCTTTGTTGGCGTGGCTCGTGCGCATGTCGGCTGCATGCGATGAGTCATTATTGTTCAATTCACAAGAACCCTTACCTGAGACAAACCAGTGCTCTTTATCCTAAGATTTTATTTTTGATTCCTTATCTCTCAAACCCTGGTAGCATGTTTAAGGGCTAGTTATGGCCGCCATTGGACAATACGAAAACTTACTGCCTCGGACCATGCTGACATTTGTTCACTTACTAGCAGTTTTTCAGACAATAGGTTAATTTCATCCAAATACATGTATTCATGCCTCTCACAGGTGGAAAGTCCCATGCTTGGGAAGGTGGTCATCGGATCCCATACATCGTCTACTGGCCGGGTACTGTCCAGCCCGGAATCTCTAACGAGCTGGTCACCTCCATGGACATCATCAAGACTGCCGCGGACCTCGGCGGAGCACCCGCCAGCACCTTCCCTAGAAACCTGGTGTTGGATGGTAAGAGTATCAAGGATCTCATCTTGGACCCAGTGAATCAGGTGTCGCCTCACACCGAGGGCTTCTTCTACTATTGCAAGAACAACCTGATGGCAGCTCGACTTGGACAGTACAAGGCACACTACAGGTAAATGCCGCCCTGTCACCTTCAGATGTTAATCTTTTTAGAGCCAGAAATGTGTTATTTTTGTTGACTTAACGCTGCGATAAATGATAGGAGGTAACATCCTTTTGGTTTCCGATCAGCAGGCGTATATAATCGTTATCATCTTGTAAAGATTAGACATTAAATTGTTGACAAGGTTTCATCCCTTTTCTCGGTTACGAATATCATAACTTACATTTATTTCATTTTAAGGGTAATTTTGCCTGGGTAAAATTATGCAGGTTGATAGTTTTTGAGAGTCGTCCGGGGGAGCGTTTCATCAAGTGTTTGTCAATGATTTTTACCGACAAATTTGCTCTCAGCCAATCAGATACAAGGATTTCAGTAGCTTATAACAGTTGTCGGTAAAAATCACTAACAAAACACTTGATGAAACGCTCACCGGATGCAGAGGACGTCATCTCGTGCTGAAAAAATACATTGGAAAACACATCTAGAGTTACGATTGATTCCAAATAGTAACTTAAAGTTAATCGCAACTATGTACTTAAGAGATGGGAGTTTTTATTTGCTATCAATTTGCATCAATCCCAACTCTTTACAAGATGGAGCCCCAGATATAACCGATGATCTCACCCTCCTATTTCCGGACCACTACGCTTTGCACAATTTGCACCTTGAACAATAATACCCGATAATCAGTTCTTATACTATAGGCTTTCAAAAATTATGAAAAATTGCTTTTATAGTTGAACTTGAGGACATTGTACATAGGTTGGGAAGTAAGCTTATACACTGAGTCTAGAGAGGGATGCAAATATAGGAAATAATGGAAGAGTAGATCAGGGGCGGTACAGTCGTGAGACAGCTAGGCCTATTTTACAGCGGGATTAATTCCAGGGAAAGTATTAATTCCGAAAGCACGTACACTTTAAAAAACGTCTAGTCATTTTTTTTTTACAAGATCGCCTGGTCACATTTTCTTAATCAGATTCTAGTCATTCTAACTAGGATTCTGTTCACCTCAAACGCGAAGCTGGTTTTGACTAGAATAGTGCAGGTTCCCGTGGGAATAGTTATTCTAGTCAAATCTGACTAGATTCTAGTCATATTTGACTAGACTGTTTTTAGAGTTTAGAAATGAGTTGTATCAGTACGTTATGCTCTAAAATAAAACATGGATCATGTTATCATTTTATCGTATTGGGATTTAATTGTGCATTTAGATGTATACATGTCATTGCTTCCATAACTTGATTTTGAATTCTGATCTTTGCAAGAAAAGTAAAATAACTGTCGATTTATCAACAGAACCCAACGTGTACTCGCTCAGCACGAGTACGGCGATCGCTGCGATGGTGGTTTCCCAATCAACGACTACTTCGACTGCAACGAGTGCGAGGGTGACTGCGTGACTTTCCATGACCCGCCCCTTCTCTTTGATCTCTTCAAGGACCCCGGCGAAGCTTATCCGCTCAATGTGACGGACTACGCCGACGTGTTGGCCAACATCCAGCAGGCCGTCAGGGTCCATAACGCGTCCCTGGTCCCTGGACAACCGCTGCTTGATCAGTTCGACTTCTCCATAGTACCGTGTTGCGATCGGACCACCAACTGCATTTGCAACTACGAGCAGGACCCCGAGATTCCAGCTTGCTACCAGTATCTCATCAACGTAGCCGAACGAAACAAGAACCC
Source organism: Heliocidaris tuberculata (assembly GCA_025618425.1). Classification (NCBI taxonomy): domain Eukaryota; kingdom Metazoa; phylum Echinodermata; class Echinoidea; order Camarodonta; family Echinometridae; genus Heliocidaris; species Heliocidaris tuberculata. The sequence continues at coordinate 30,288,420 of CM046846.1, read as the reverse complement.
CATGACCCCAGTACCCCCAGTATCCCCATTAACAATACCAGTGCCGTAGGGGGGGGGGGGGGGTAGGGGAGTAGAACCCCACAACCCCTATAGCCCCATACCCCCAACAACAAGACCAATGGTGTAGATCCGGAGGAGGAAGTTGCAGATTATATACCCACCCCTTTTTTTCATAATTATCCTATCTCTTCTGTCGCATGCATGCCTTTGTTTTTGCACGTATTGACCAACACAGAAGAAGTCTTTTTTTTAGAAGCATGGCAATGTGAATTTTAGATGAAATCATTTTAAGGAAATCATGGATAAAAACGATAAATAAAAGTTATGAACAAACAAACTCTAAAGATATCCTTTCTCCTTTAAAAAAAAAATTATACCTTCTTCAATCTTGGTATGATGACAGACTGAAATAGACATAGAGTAATACTATATCGTTAGTGCTGTTTACGTAAAGCACGGCCCTTGTCCAACAAATATGAGTACAGAAAAGACGATTGTACCAGTAATTTTCTTGCAAGTTGGGGTTATATGTTTCCCTTCTTACCCTTTGCGACGAACTAGAATCATAACATATCTATAACATTTTTACAGATGAAATCTACCTTGACATGCATTAACTTTTGATATATGAGGAAAGCAGAAATTTTAGAAGTGTGCATTACAAGATACATGAGTTTGAAAAATTATTAAGCTGGTCTATAAAAACTGATGTTGTGTCTGGGATGAAACGGAGTTTGATTGCCAGTATAATGCATACAATAAAATAAATATGGTGTTTGGAAATAAGGCGATTGTTGTGTCATTTGTCCTGTAGAGAGCTAAATCATTCTAAAGAATTTAATGTAACTTTGAAGTGAGTTTATGGCCCGTATTCTCGAAAGGCGCATAACTTAAGCCCCCGCCTAAGTGTGTAGATTTAGGCCACCGAATTATGGAGAGCCAAATGTCACCCTCTTTTAATCCTACAAAATCACCATAGTTCTGGGACTAAATACAAATACAATAACCAACACGATAGAATTGATTTCTGATGCTCATTTCGTGCCAGAAAATAATTTTGTTTCTTTATTCTGTTACATAAATATAGTAATTTATACGAGACTTAGGGGGTTGACGAATGGCCTTCCATAAATCACTGACCTAAGTTAAGCCAGGCTTAACTTAGGCCACTTTCGAGAATACGGGCCTATAACTATTTTTGGAACAGTGCAGGTATATGTGGAAGGACGACAGCCGAGATAGTATAGGCCATTTCGTACAGGGCAAGAGAGCAACTGGGTTTGAATTTATATACATGTATATATAATTGTAAGGAAATAACATATACAACAGCTTTGGCAACTCTTGTGGAAATAATATGATTGTGAGAAATGAAAATCAGGTATATTTAATTAACATGTCAAGAATTATTTTTCATGTAGAGTTCATCAAGTTCTAGTATTGTGTCAGGTATCCGCGCCTTCTGATAATGGCGCGCATCCTCCTTGGCAGAGTCGCGTAGAGACCATGCAATCTTTCTGGGGTGATGCTGCCCCAGGCCCGGAAGATAGAGCGGATCAAACCCTCCTTGGGGGTTGGTCGTTTCTTGGTGATATCGGACGTTATCGATGTTCCCGTCCGTGGAGGTGCCGTGGTCCAGAGGTTTAAGGCGTTTGACTGGAGATGCGAGGATCGGGCGTTCGATCCCTTGAGCAAGGCATTTTATCTACATTGCTCTTTTATCATACATCAAATAAATGAAGTGCTATAGGCATATTGATACCAGCGTGTGCATGTGTGAAAAGTGTAGATGCAGATGTGGGTGTGTGTGCGTGCGTGTGTGTGTGTGTGTTTGACTTATGGGCGCAAATCCAGGGGGACAGGGGGACATGTCCCCCCACCTTTTTGAAGATAGGCGAATGTCCCCCCCCCCACCTTTTTGAATAACTTTTTTTTTTGTCAGAGAATTTTGGAGGCGAATGTCCCCCCCCCCACCTTTTTGAATAACCCTTTTTTTTTTCCTTGTCAGAGAATTTTGGGGGCGAATGTCCCCCCCCCCCCCCGAATTTCAAAATGGATTTGCGTAGTGGGCATGTTGGGTGTGTAGATGCGGATGTGGATGTTTGGGGGCTTGAGGGTGTTTGTGTATAATTAAGAAAAAAAATGTATGACAAGATCGCCGATCCCATAGATGCCGACACTTCCCCAGACCATGACTGAAACTGCATTTCTTTGAGTATAGGTCAGGTTCCTTGGGTCGTATGAGGTGTTGGGTTCACGCCACACTCTCACTCTTCCATCGTCGGAAGAAAGGCAAAACCTGCTCTCGTCGGAAAAGACGAAGTGACACCAATCGTCCTCCAGTCTTCCACCGTCCAATTCCTCGCTCTGGTGGCCCACCTGATGCGTCTCTGGCAATTGACACGAGATATGAGAATCTTCCTCATGAAGATTGTTTGAGTACAGGCGTCTTTGTGTCGTCCTCGTTGAGATTCTCCTACCAATCCTCTCGCTCCAATGAGCTGCAAAAGTTTGTATAGAATCGAATCGTGTCACAAGAGCCTGACGCAGAAGCTACCCACACACACACACACAAAAGAAATTGGATTGCATTTTTACAGTTTCCTCTATATGTATAATCTTCGTACAGCTTCTCCTGAAAAATAGAAATAATCGGCTATGTCGGATTTGGATTTTGGTTTGCAGTTATGCATCTTCCTCTTTATCTTTCGCTTAATCTGGATATTTTCGTAGAAATTCTCCTGAAAATTAAAAAAAAATCTGCCATTGTGTCCGATTTGGGATAACATGAATATCAAGTACTTACGTAAGGGTAAACAATGCCCTTTTCATTGAAGGAAAAAAGATAGCACTAGATCGTAACACCCTGTCATTACACTTTTAAAAATGGGAAGCTTTTGATTTCGGGTGAAGGAAGGAGTCTTTTGGATGCGAAGTGCAATGGATAAAATATGTTAATCAAGAACTATAAATGGATTTTACTTCCTTCCCTCCCAAAGGACTTTGCCTTTGTTATGACATTGCTTGTCTGCAGATTCTTACGCTTATTGCAAGGCACTCCAAGTCACGGAGTGCGTAGAGGAGCGCTCGCACGAAGTAATTTTTTACACATAAACCAATGGGAATCGCAGCAAAATTTAACTATGCCCGTGGGCATAGTTCACATTTGCGGGCATGGTTAAAAACACGGCTTCACTTTCAACCAATCAGATGATAGGATTAGGAAAGATTCTTAAAGTAAGGTATACTATACAAAATTAATATACAATAACTTTCGAGGGTCTAGCAAAATCTATGAGCTAATGAAGAGGCATAAATAGTAACTTTCCCGAGGGAAAATTTATATCAAATTTACTATACCCAGTCGTCACCCCGTTGGCCCCAAATCGGGGTAGGTTGTGTGTCTTTTGGGGGGCACACGCTCGGTAATACAATACCTTTTTCAAGGGACCAAAACGACGCATCGTTGGGAAGGGGTTCGCTCGGAAGGGAATATCGTATTGAATCTACGTTCTCTTTTTCAAATTCCACCAACTTCTTTTTCTGTTTGTAGGACTTTAAGCATTCATTATGTAAGTTCGACAGATATTCATTTGATATTTTATTCGCTATGGTTGATTTTCTGAATAGTGTTCGGTAATAGGATCCACTGCCATATTGGTGCTCCCAGTAGTGACCGTGGTGGTGGTCTGCCCTTGTGGTATGAGAGGAAATGCATCGGGTATTTGATCGAAAACCCGCTCCAGCTGACTATCAGTTAATGATGCACTGGCACGTTTTCAGTCTCAGGCTCAGCATTCATTCCTCATCAGCGACAGTTATCTTACTCTTAGATGTAGATGGTTGTTCCTCAACATTTGCACTGCCACTGTTCTTCGGGTTTGTGGGGTAGATTTCTGACAGTGTTTCTGACATCTTCTTTTTCTTGGCTTCACTTTTGCGTGCGTCAGCTCTATGGCCAGACACCGTCATTATGTCTCGGGATGGATATCCTGCCTCGTCCAGAATTGAGATGCTAGTAGCTCGCAGGGAGTGATTCGTGTATATTTTGCAGCCTGCTTCTTCGCAGATTTTCTTCAACATTAAGCCCAAGCGGTGCATTTGCACACCACGAAGCATCAGTTACTTTTGCTTTCGATTTCGGCCTCTGCCACATCCATTTACAATCATTATTCAGTTTGGACAGATACATTTTGAGGCTGGTTACAGGGCAAAGTGGATTTCCCGGCAAGGAACACATCTGTCCTGCCTGGCTCTCATCATCATCATCATCATCTGCATGATTTTTGCTATGCATATCACGGAGTGTAAAGTACTCACTGTCATTTCAGTCACCTTCATGGAGGATAAAATCTCCTGGTGTCATGTTCCTCAAATTCTCCTCTGGTAGCAAAATACAGCATGGTGTCCAGTGCTGTAGGACTCGAGTCCGGACTCGGACTCGGACGCGGACTCGGACTCGGACTCGAGCCACAAGGACTCGGTCTCGGACTCGGACTCGACCAATGGTGAATCGTGAATCGCGAAAATCGGGCCAAGACCGGCAACGAGACCGGTGATTTTTTCCCTTTTCCGCTTTTAATTTTAGTGCAAAAAAATTACCCAGGGCACGCAAAAAATTACCCCAGGACACGCAAAAAACCTCGCTATTTTCGCGCACCTTGCTCGATTGAGCGGTATTTTGAACATGAACTTAACATCGATCGCCGTAACCGTACGAGAATGTGCCAAAATAGACGATAAGATTAGTTGTTTTATGCTCGTATACACTCGTTTTACACGCATGACACAGACAAGTATTGAAATTGATATTAACCATTTGGAGATGGATTAATCTATATTACACACGTTTCCCCATAGACCCCAGCCTGGGATATTTTGCAATATGGGCAGTCTCAAACAGATTACTATTCCACTTGTATTTCAAGCCAGTATTATGAACTATACAGTTTTGATCTTCTATCTTTTTACTTGCAACCTATGTTCCTGTGGCAAAAAGTCAAATGTGGCAAAAAATCAAAGTCAGCAATTTATAATTTTTTGGCAGCGTCAGACGGTTTTATTACGGTTTAACAATTACTTTCGTTTTAGTTGAGTCACTTAGTCATGTAGTCAGTTTCCAAAATGAATGTTAATGTTGCACTTGTATTACCAGCCATTAAGCCAGTTTAATGAACTAACTGATATATCTGCAAGGGTTTTATTAGGGTTTGACGATTCGCTTTTTTATTATTTTAATCAGCTATCTTATTGATAAGATTGACCTATTGCATGATTGGTGTTCTTGGTGAAATATTTCCCTCCCCCCTCTTTTTTCCATATTTCAGTCGGAAACTTTCTTTTCTATAATCTGGTTTTAATGGCATTCAACCTATTATTTTTGTGTTGTGTTTACTCATAACTGATATGTTGATAGAATTTTGTTTTTTAAAAAGACAAAATTACAGGCCTTTGAAATGAACAAATATTAATTTGCGTATCTTTTCTTCGTTGAGGTATCACAGAAGCAATACAGTCAACTCTCTATAATAACTTTGGATACAAGCAAAATACTTGGCTTGATTAGGATTGTTCACATATGAGCCATTTGTCAACGAGACATGTACTTTGGCACCAAAGGAGTGCATGTTCACTTTGGTCAATAAAACTTCTGAAATTCCACCAGTACACCAAACCATCACCGAAAATCTAACCATAGACATTTATCTCAACATTTCCAATAATTCAATTTTCTTACCTTCTGTCAGAATTTTCAGTGTTAATAGCTGGAAATCTTACTGAACTTAATCTTCTTAAGCACGGCGACAAATCACTCATTTGTGAGCAAGCCTTTATGTTATAGTTGTCCGCATTCATACTAAGAAAAGTTACAATAAACTAAATTCTCTGACAAATGGAAGTTTTCAATGAACCAGAAACTATTTATGTTCTGTTATAGAGAGTATTATTCACAGTATTTATAGATAATGTGACGTAAAACAAAATTGCAATTTAAGATGTTCCCATCGGGACTCGGACTCAGTCTCGGACTCGGATGTCCAGGACTTGGGACTCGGGCTCGGCTTGGACTTGGACTCGGACTCGGACCCGGACTCGGACTCGGATGGGATGGACTCGACCACAGCAGTGATGTACATGGTGTCAAGGAAAACCTTCTTTTGAAGACCATCGGCAGAGGATAAATCTAGACTTTGCAGAATCGTCGTCATGTCATCCTTCGTAATAGTAGGGTGGTGTTTCACAGCAGCTTTTCCTATTGTTTTTAGATTTTTCACAGCTTTCACGTCTTTGGTAATGTCGACATTTCTTGACTCCAAGAAATGCCTTTGTAGGCTAAATCGCAAAGCCTACATTGTTTTCTTGCTGTAGTAATCAGCGTTTTGATTCCGAGAGAAGGAGGTCTCAACCCCCTGTTAACTTAGTCTTAGGGCTTCATTATCCACAAGATCATCATCAAAATCGGCTTGTATTTCCTTACAAAAATCCCGTAACACAGAAAGTCTGTACCTGGGCCCTCTTGCATAAAAATTGCGATTAAACGCAACTCAAAAAATTAAACGCAACTCGATTTTCAACCAATCAGGATCGCGTATTTGGGACTTGCGTTTAATTTTTTGAGTTGCGTTTAATCGCAACTCTTTATGCAAGAGTCCCTGATCTGTTTCTTCGTGTTTTTGCTGTCATTTCCTTCGTTAAATTTCAGCAATTCTTCCACATTTGACAGGTGAAAACGGGGATAGTTGGCAGCCATTTCACCACGGTCACTACTGGAAGCAGCCATTTTGTCGAACTACCGTGTGTTTTTTCAGCTGCTTTTCTCAATTTGCCTACGCTCACTCGTACTCCGCGCCGGAACTATGCCGATGGTGCACGTACCATCGATCGATTATGCACTGTACCGCCTCAAAACTTCAAGCCGCGGATTGAGCTGGCGCGCTCGTAAACATTGCAAAAATTGAATAAATTTAGATATCGTTTGCAGAAACAAGGGCGTCAACAGCTTCTGAAAAGTGGGGGGGGGGGGGGGGGACACTGAGCGAGGGAGGTGTGGAAGGGGGATGCCCTCCCTCCCACGGTAGGGACTTTTTGAAGTTTTGCCATCGAAAATAGGCCTTTTAATGCACTGTGTAGCAGAAATCAAGCCAATTGTATCATGTTGTTAAAAGCTTATGCAGTGGATTCTCATTATAACAAGCAGTAATATTACAAGCTCTCATAAGTAGAAGGGAATTTCGCAATCACAAATTTGAGATAACCTTGTTGTTACTCAAATCCTTTAAATCAACATTTGTTTAATATTGTTAATTTAATATTTAATAATAATTACCTGTGTGATCAGTTCGATCCTATTCGTATTCACATTATGACTCCTAGACTTTCATGAAATTATATCTCTTGCATTATTGTTTCATATACCTTTGCTCCATAACATAATTATGTTTCGCAAAATTTTTTTATAAATCAACATTTTTCTTTTTTTTTCTTTGTTAAATATTGTTAAATCGAGATTAGATAATAATTATCAGTATGAGCAGTTCGATCTTATTCGCATACACATTATGATTCTCATACTTTTCATGAAATTATATATTTTGCATTATTATTCCATATACCTTTGCTCCATGACATAATTATATTTCATAATAATTTCCTCCTGTATTTTTCAGCTCTGCGTTTTTAATTAGATTGTTAATGTTCTATTTTTGTAAATCTATATTTTTGTTTATGTGTAAGTCTATTTACCTTGTTGTATATGTCACAATCATGTATTGTTTTTTATTATGCAGGGCCCTCAGTGAAAGCAGTTTTTTAACTGAAGAGGCTACCCTGCTTAAATAAAACTGTAAATAAATATATAAATAAATAAATAAATCAAAAATTACAGCGAGGTAATTACCCCGGAACTTCAGAACTTCCCGAAAATCTGCCTACGACGGTCCTCTGATTTGATGAAATCCTCGGCAATTCTTTGAGGGCTCAATTCTTATGCTTATGCTGCGTACGCAGGACTGCACCCGATAGCACTGCGCAGGGCTTATAATTAGGCCCAGGCCCACCTCAGGCCTGGCGCGGCGGCCGGTGTCACCGGCTATAGGCGAGATCTAAAATAAAATTTGCAAATCGATCGAACGGCGCGCCGCGCCGCGCCATGGCAGTGCTGCATGGCGAAGGAAGAGGATTGGGATGATTTCAACAAGGCAACAAATGTCAACAAGGGCGGTTGAACATTTATATTTGAGTATTTCTCAAACTCAAGGCATGCAAAAGAACAAGATGGAAGTGCTTTTCAGGTTTTTATAATTGAGTTTGAACCCAAAAAGTGGGGGGGGGAACAAATGATATGATGTCCCCCCCCCCCCCCGTCCCCCACCTGTTTACGCCCTTGTGCAGAAATATCGGTGATCGCGGGGGAAAAGGTGGATTCCGGAATGTACTATACCACCCCCAATTGGAGATTTTCTCCCGCTCAAATTCAAATTTCTAGTGAAACTATCCCTTTTTCCTGCTTTGTACAATCGTAATGCAACAAACTATACATGAGGGATATTTATATCCACCTTTTCCCCCGCGGGTGTAGTAAATTTGATATAAATACCTTACATTTTATTGGCAATTATTGCATGCAGAACGTTCCATTCACCTCCAAATTCAGAATTTCCCTATTTTATCCTCGGCGTGCAGCCTATGTGGAATATAAAGCCACTGGAGAAATTCGGAATTTTTTAGTTCATATATTACGGAAATACACGTCTTCAGTGGAAACAAGTTCTTTTCTTTTTATGATCCCTTAAACATGAAATAAATGAAGATGACAATGGCTAAAGTATAGGGTTTTGTCGTCTTGCATGCATGTTCATCCACAAATTTGATTCTGTAATTGAAAGCAAGCATTTACTGTGGAAAATTAGTTCATTTATATTTGAACCCCTCCCCTCCCCCCCGGGCCGCCCAAGGAAATTTATTGCCAAGTGGGTTCATACAAAACAAAATCTATATTTAGGCGATTCTGTGCATTGTTTCTTGTATTGTATGACAAACATATTTTACCCATTTATTAATTTCATCAAAAAACAAAATTCTCTACATATGAACGTTGACGACCGCTACTGGTTATTTTTGGTACCACTAAAATTCGTCAATGCTCAAATCACGAGATTCTTCAAATTTTGGATGAATTCGAACGATATTGCACATAATACTATCCAGATGTTGATAGGTCACACAGTAAGCGGTTTTGTAAGTAATCTACACTACCAGTGGATTTGGGAAGATAGGCAGTACAATCATAGAGATTGACATCAAGGATCACATGCACATTCATCTAACAATATCACTGCCGGATGTGCCTCTTGATTGAAAAGAAAATATACCAATCCTTGGTTAGTGACTTGCTCTGATTTTTTTTTTCCAGCTGAAATCAGGGTTCCCACAGAAATTTAAGAACCAAATTCCATGACTTTCCAGGACCCATTTTTGTCTTATTCCAATATCATTTTGGTATGGGCTGTGGCATCCAAGCAGTTAACGAATACCACTCAGTAATATATATTATGTCATGTCTGTGATGGAAGGCTTCCATAGACACACACGGCCTACACCCATGATCAATTTCCGTGACTTTCCATCATTTTGGGAGATTCTTTTTTCATTTTCCATGACTTTCCAGGTTTTTCCATGACCGTGGAAACCCTGCGAATTGAAAGGAATGGTAAATATAAATTTTCCATCGTTTTAAGGCCATGGTATTTGACTGGCTACATGCAGGTATCAAAGAATATCAAGCAAGTTCTGACAGAAGTGCCTAAAATAATATTTTGAAAGATAAAGTTGAGTTATGGTCATGCGCAATTACAGAATATTGTGAAAGAAACTTCTCAAAGCAAGAAGGAAAGGTTGATTATGTCTACATATAAGAATTAGTTGAATCATTGCGATCTTGGTACTTTTACAGAGAAAAGGCTACTAAAGAATAATGATCATAAATTCTCAGAATTTAGTGCATGTCAGTTGCTTTGGTATAACAGGTTAATACTATCTCAGATTTCTTCAGTCCTCCTTTTCCAGGTCATAAAATTTTTGAAGAGCTGGTGTTAGAATTTGGGATTTCTTCTGCAGATAGAAGAAAATTTAATTTTTGATTAAGAATATCCAAGATGAGTTGATGGAGAATTTTGATGTTGATATTGTGGGAGTTCATGAAACTGTAGTTCATAAACTAATTGAATTCAAAAAAAGTTCCTAAGAATGCATATAGTTTATTACTTAGATCTCATGTTCCTGAGAAGAGGTATGCTTATTGGAGTGACAATTTACCTGTACCATTAAACATTAACTGCATGGGAAAAGGTCCACAACACAATTTTTTTGGGGTACTATTGATACCAAACTGAGGTCATTTTATTTCAAAATTTTTCATAAAGCTATTGCTCTGAATGATTTTCTTTTTAACATTAAAAGGAAATATTCTCCTAATTGCACTTTATGTAACATTATATTGTAACATTTAAATCTTTTATTAAAAAAAACAGAAAGAAATTGAATATTTTTTAGCAAAGAAGAAAAACAAACTGACTGCCCTTTTCAAGAAATGGCGTTTTGAGATTTGACCCCCCCCCCCTGCAATCCTAAGACCAAGGTAATAGACTAATTAGTGTTTAATTTTGCCTTATTACTTTTTGCTCAGTAGAATGCCACATGTATTTTTTGCCTATTGTCATCACTGCCGATAGCTGCCAATTCATGTACTTCAAGGGCGATCCCCCGAGATTTTACCCGTAGCCTTCCGCTGGCCTCGGCGTGACCGCCTGACCGTACGTGCAGCCGCTGACTTTATTTGGTGGGGGCCCTAATTTGAGAGGTTTTGGCTTTGGGTGTGGGGTTCGCAGGATCCCTTGCGGAGTGGCTGGGATGGGCCAGATCGGGTGGCGGAGCGATTTTTTATGTTTAAGTGCTTGTGTGATTTGGGGGGGGGGGGGGTGGTGCTTGTGAATGAGTGGGGGGTTGAGGATGTTTTTGAGGGTGTGTGTGTGTGTGTGTGGGTGTGTAGGTGTGTGTGTATGTGGGGGGGGGGGAGTGTTTGTGTCTATGAGGATCGCCCCGCTCCTCGGTCCTGCTTATTCCAGTCTCTCCGTAGTGGTCGGATGTTTTCGGTTGTGGGTGAGGTTGAGATTTTGTTTTTGGTCGTTCGTTTATGCGGGTAGGTTTGGTGTCAGCGGCGATCCTTGGGTTCACCTTTTCTGTCTCGGAGATTCGCTCTTGAACAATATTTATTTTGTAACTCAATTTTCTGCCATTTTATTTATTTTTTTTTATTTTGAACCAGTTACTTTATTTTTAATGTTTTTGTTTTTTTTTGGTTTGTTTGTTTGTTGTTGTTTTTTGTTCAGTTTTAATCATGTAAATGACTTGTAATTATGTGATTTCTGTTGATTTTCTAATAAAGACACAAATTAAAAAAAAAAGAATTGGTGTATACTGTGAGGCTTCGGAATCATCAAAAAGATAAGAAATTGACAAAATCTCACTGAAAAGCACATGCACTGCCCGCAGTCACCGAACCTGCATGTGGCTTAAATGTTCGGCCCGAATATTTCAGCTATTTCTAGTCATATTTTGAATATCAGGACATTTGAAGAGCAATCCTTTTCAGGGGACATTTAACTTGTTTGAGAGCATTGGTTAATCAGTCTTTTCCGCCCTCCTTTATTTTTGCTCCTTTCAGGCCTGTACACTCTTTTGAAAGGACACAATTCAATTCAATTCAATTCAATAACGGATTATTTGTATTCGCAATTCATGTACAATACATTTCACATGAAGGGCAGCAAGGGCTGAATATTTCATGTTTACCCGAATAGATAGCAAAACAAATATAAAAATCGAATATCATTATATATATTGACACTTTGACGCTAGTATTCAGGGCAGGGGCCGATCCAGGATTTTATAAAAGAGGAGACACAATGCCGTAAAAGTACACGATAAGGGAGGCAATTTTTCTATTGTGTAGTTAATGTTGCCAGATGGCTTCAAGGGAGGGGGGGGGGGCACGGGCCGGTTCCCCCCCCCCCCTCATGTAAATCCGCCACTGATTCAGTGGGTAAATGGCAGGGGCGTTGATCCGTTTTTCGGATTGGTAGGACAAGACAGCCTAATAGTACCCTTCATGTTTTTTTAATACCTCTTAATTACCAGCTTCTCCACGGTAACATGAAACAGGCGAAATTGAAGTCTGATCGTGTATATACCTTTTGTATTTCATTGTATGAAAGGTTTCATTTCCCGAGCTTTGCATGCATCATTTTCCTAATTTTATTTTACACCTCCGGATTTATTGGTAGGGCAAAACGATGTGTTTGCCCTTCCAATATTTTCTTTGGGAGGGCAATCGCGCCCCTCCCCCCCCCCCCCCCCCCCGCCACCACGTGTTTTTTTTTGTTGTAAATCCCGTTTTTCATGATACTCAGTCGATCGGAGAATTTTACCCAATTATAGTTCTGGCCAAGTATAATGAATTCTCACTTTTTTTCAGGGAAAGTATTTTGTTTCAAGCTTAGTAAAAAAACAAAAACAAACATAAAAGTGATAAAAACATTCAAAAGAGGAGGCAGGGGTTAGGATGAGGATAAGGCTTAGAAAAAACAAGATGATTTTCTTTTCAGTCAAAAGTGTTCCTTTCAAAAAGAAAAAACTCCGCTTCTCATCGATTTCCGTTTCAATCAGTATCATATCTATCGGTCTTCTGTCATTTTTGCTTTCATCACGCATGCGTACGCACACCCATCGCTTTGACCAATCAGATGCTAGTAACTCTTTCGATAAAAGGTCTTCACTTTGTCATTTTTCAGGGGCCGAGGAGCGTTTTTGAAAGTGGGGGGGGGGGGGCTGATTTGATTTCACTCATTAATGACAATTTTCGAAGCTTTTTTCCTAGGTTTTATGACACGTGTCTACTCAAAAAAGTGTGTGTGTGTGTGGGGGGGGGGGCTGCAGCCCCCCCCCCCCCCCCCCCCCGGTTCAGCGGCCCATGTTTTTGTCTTTTCTGTCAAACCCAATACAGGATGTTTTTAGTGATAACTGGAACGAAACTACCAGCATTTCTAGAGGAAAAAAATCACTTCTTATGATTGGCAAAATCACAAATCTTAATGTTCGTAAGAAGAAAAAAAACCCATGATAAATACGGTGGCAACTGATAAAGAAATCAGTCTCTGCTGCTTGCCTGTTTAAAAATAAAATTTCAGTAAATTCAAGCTTTTGCTGAGTCTTAAACTTGGCACTGACTCTTCGTACAAACCTAATTTTATCTAAAGCAATAGACACAGTTATCGAACGCTATGAAAAACCTGTTGTCGGTTCTTGTGTTCGCACTCGCGCTTGCTCTCGTTGTCGATTGTACCGAAAGACGTCGGCGGAGGGGATTGACGCGGTACTCGTCGAGATGGAGAGATGATGATGATCATAGTCATCATCGCGGTATTGGTGGGTGGTTTGATTGGCATTTCAAAACAGGTGTAAATCGCCGGGCTTCGGACAAACCCAACGTGATCCTGATGGTTGCCGACGACATGGGGGTGGGAGACCTGACGTCGTACGGACACCCGACCCAGGAACCAGGCTTCATCGACGAGATGGCAGCCAAGGGGCTGAGGTTTACCAACGGGTATGTGGGTGACTCGGTCTGTACTCCAAGCAGGTCAGCCATTATGACAGGTAAGCGGGGACAGAGGCTGTATGTGCCTATTACAGCAAGCGGTGACACGACATTTGCTCCTGCGACATTTGCTCCTCCGTCTTTATCTCGGAAGGTCAAAGGTTAAGGTCAAGGTCATGATTAGGGTTAGGGTTAGGGTTAGGTTTAGGTTTAGGATTAACATGGCAAAGTTAGACTGGAGCAATTGTCGCAGGAGCAAATATGGAACCACAGCAAGCAGCTATAGGTAGACAGAGAGACAGAGAGAGACAGAGAGAGAGAGAATTTGCGTCATGTCTCAAAACGTCAAGTTTAAAAAAAAAGAAAAATCAAAACCTTTGACTACATGGATTAATTTGATGGATCAACAAAGGATGTCCCTTTACCATTTTGAATGACAAGCAAAAATCAAGGAAGAAATCACAATTCTTTCTTATTTGCCGACAAGGTACACATATTTTCTTATTTGCTGACAAAGTTTTGAGAAAATAACCAAGCAAAAGGGGAAAAGGAAAGAAGGGTCTCCAGAGTATTATTAAATCTGCATACTAGGCTTGAAAATTACAAATTTGCTGACAATGATCATAAATTTTTGTCGACTTACACCCTCTCACTCTGTATCTCTCTCTCTTTCTGTCTCTCTCTCTCTCTCCCCCTTTTCTCTCCCTGTCTCTTTCTCGGTCTCTCCATGTTTCTATGTCTCTTTATCTTTCTCTGTCTCTTTCTTTTTCGCTTTGTATTTTAATTTAATTTTAGTTTCTTTCACCCCTCTCCCCTCCCCGTCTCTCTGACTTTCTCTATCATTGCCCCCCCCCCCTCCTCTCCCTCTCCCTTCATCTTCTTTTCGTCCCTGTGACAGACTGACAGTTGCGAAATATTATTCAAGCGAACTTCCATTAGTAACTGATCACGCAAGGAAATCTCACTTTCCTATCCTGCTACTTTTCTCCTTTTTATTCATCTTTATCAAACACAGGTCGACTACCGATTCGTATTGGGACATACGGTAACGCTCGCGTCTTCCTCCCGTGGACGACCACCGGTCTTCCTAAGAGTGAAATCACCATCGCTGAGGCCATGAAGTCTGCCGGCTACTCGACAGGAATGGTCGGCAAATGGCATCTTGGTAATTAATTAATATCTATGTTCACTAGCGTAGCTGAGGGGGGGGGGGGGGGGGCAGGGGGGGGGGAGAAGAAAAAAATACGGGTCTCCCTTCAAGCAGAATTTGCCCCCCTTGTAAAAAATCCTAGCTACGCCACTGTCTATGTTGCATGTATTTTTCAATACTTTCCCTTCAAAATTTTGAAGAAAAAAGAATTCATGTATGGTCTACATTTTATCGGGGCTATTTAAGCATGGATGACTTTAATACGCGAAATGCTGACACGACAGGCGTAATACATCAGTGACGTCACTCGAAGATTTATTCGAAGCATATTCTTTTTCCCGGTTTGTCTTTTCCCTGAAAATAATTGTTTTGATTAAATCGAATACAAAGCACTATTTTTTTCAGTTTTATTGATACAACGATTAAATACGAAGAAGGGATTTTTAATATTGATCTCTACGTTTTAATGTAATGACAGTGAGACATAGTAACTGAATTCTGATTGAAGAATAGAAACGCTTTATCTTCTAGAAATGATGTTTCTCACTCGGTTATTTCACGGATAATCATGTACACTGTAAAAAAAAAAAATTGCCTTTTTTTCACGGGAAAATTTCCTGGCAGTCAGGATGCCGGGAATGCCCGTTTTTCCACAGTTCATAAAATAACAGATTTCCGGGGTTTTTTTTTTTTTTTGTTAAATATTAGAAACTTTAATTTCTAACAGGAAAATCTATGTAAATTAAAACGGAACCATGGAAACGATTTGTAATTTAACGGGGTAACTTGTTAAAATATGAGAAAATATTTTTTAACAGTGTTTTATGTCGGGCGATTGTAAATATATGCTGATTTCCGGTAAACCAACAAACTTGCTGTTGTTTTACAGGAAAAAGACTATCAAATAGAAAAAACGGCAATCACTTGTAGTCCCAAGGGTCAGAAAGTCTGTAGTTTTACATTTATTATTTACAATTTAACCTATCTTTCCTCTATCTTAATCTATCCTATGCTAGACCTATCCCCTTATAGTTTTTTATGCCTTTAGTGACAGTTAGTAAATCGGGAAACCCCAAACCATACGCTACTAAAAATTCATGAATATTCATATAAGTGTTTTCCCCAATATTTGGTAATTTAACAGGGTAACTTGTTAAAATATGAGAAAATGTCTTTTTATCAGTGTTTTATGTCGGGCGATTGTAAATATATGCCGATTTCCGGTAAACCAACAAACTTGCTGTTGTTTTACAGGAACAAGACTGTAAAATTGAAATAACGGCAATAACTTGTAATTTCAAGGGCCAGAAAACCTGTAGTTTTACAGATATTTTTACAGTGTAGTATTCAAACCCCATCACCCAACATCTTATTTCTTTTACTTTAGGAATCAATCAGAATACATCATCGGATGGTGCCCATCTCCCTTACCACCATGGCTTTGACTTCGTCGGCCACAACCTGCCTTTATCCAACACCTGGGCTTGTGATGACACCGGGGTAAGTTAGAGGCAGATCTTCTTCTGTATTCACATATCGGGGGGGGGGGGGGGGGGGGGGGGGGGGGGGGGGGTCGATTTTTTTAAATTATCGAACCTCTCTTCAACTACAGATCACCGTCAAGCGTGTCTATATAGCCCACTTACTTCATTCCTTCCTATATCTTGGATCCACTTACATAATTTTCGCTCTCTCTCTCCTCCTCCGCTCCTCCTCCTCACCCCCTCCCCTTTCTCTCTCTCTACGTCCCCTAACATCTCGGCAATCCAACTTTTGCTCCGGCTCAAGGCTTTCTTTTCTTCGAGGATATAGAGCAAGGGTTACGATTGCAATTGTCTTTCAGGTTAGGTTTAGGGTTAGGGTTAGGGTCAGGTATGTTGGGTTAAGGGTTGAAGTTGGGAATTCAGTTACTGTCAAAAAGCCGCGGAGCATGTGGCGTAGAAACCTTATCCTCTCCTTGGTATATATATTGTAGCTCCACGAGGACTTTCCAGATTGGCAGAGATGCTTCCTGTACTACAACGCCACTATCCTGAGCCAGCCGTACCAGCATCGCGGTCTGACCCAACTCTTCGCGGCCGACGCCGTCAATTTCATCAACCAGAAGAAGCGGGAACCGTTCTTCCTCTATGTCGCCTTCGCTCACATGCACACAAGTTTGTTCTCTAGTCAAGACTTCGCTTGCACTTCTCGTCGCGGTAAGTTATGTTTCAGCATAGAATATTCAGCTAACCTGATCTATGAAAATAACAATAAATTCTCATTATTAGATATAGTAGGCCTTGACCTAACCAATAACAATATTTGTAGGCTGTTTTTTCAAGGAATAAGTGCCCTGAAAACCTCCGCTAAGAGCTCTTAGCGGGCTCGCCACTCCTTTTCAAGGCTATTATTCCATATATTTCTTGAAAGATTTCATGGTTTAACCCGGCCTGAAACTAGAATTTAGTTTCTCCACCATAAAAAGTATCGCTGACACTTCACTAAATAATAATATTGTAAGCAGTAGTGACGCGGAAATGCCACTGGATTTGAAAAGTCAACAGCTCCTTTTTTATAAATATATTTTTCTCATTCCATATACTATAGTATTATTTTGGACCCCTATTTGCAAAAGGATTCTCCTATAGTCTTGCCCTTGTTTCCCATTTTAGCGGCTAATGTTAACTAATTCAAACGAGAGGTTAACATCGTCTTCTTTTTTTTCCTTTCAATTGTCAGGTCGCTATGGTGACAATCTCTTGGAGATGCATGCAGCCGTGCAGAACATCACAAATAGTCTAAAAAGAAACAATATCCTCGACAACACCGTGATCTTCTTCATCTCCGATCACGGCCCACATCGCGAGTACTGCGAGGAAGGCGGTGACGCAAACATATATCGAGGTAATGTCCGCTGCACACGAAGCGTCACCTACCTGGGCCCTGTTTCATAAACTTGACATCAATGACGAGTTGCAATAACTGTTATAAGCTATTGAAATCATTGCATCTGATTGGCTGAGAGTAAATTTGTCGGTAAAAATCACCGACAAGACACTTGATGAAACGACCCCCTGAAGTAAGACTGCGTCAGTGACTTGCACTGCATTTCACGTGCAATGTGAGAGTGACATTTTCCAAACAGTGATTGCATAATGGACATTGCAAACCTTGCGTTTAATTAATTAACGTAATGAACTAGTTGCCTTCATTGACTCAATTAAGGACCGGCTCACACGAGACGCCATTTCGATTGCATTATAACCTGAGCTAATCGAGTCTGCGAAGGCAATTAACCCATCGTTATAGTTGATAAAAGTGTTATTTTGCACTGCTC
Source organism: Heliocidaris tuberculata (assembly GCA_025618425.1). NCBI lineage: Eukaryota > Metazoa > Echinodermata > Echinoidea > Camarodonta > Echinometridae > Heliocidaris > Heliocidaris tuberculata. The sequence goes on along the minus strand of CM046846.1, from coordinate 30,270,297 downwards.
ATTTTGAAATCGCTTTTTAACGATATCACTCTTTGAGTACCGTACCAGTCGCTGACGCAGTCCTCGTATGAGCCGGGTTTAACACAGGTAGTAACGTAATCGACATGACGCCTTAATGTGTACTTTTGCAACGAGCGTCATTTCGATCGCGTCAATACCTTTGAGTCGTGAAAGCAATCAACCCAAACGCCAGTTATTAAAAGTATTGTTTGCACTCTTCATTTAGCAAGCATTTTTAAAGCAATAATTATCACTTACGCAAAAGACAGTACAAGTCACTGACGCGGTCCTAACGTCAGCAAATGACGCCTCGTATTAGCCGGGCTTTAGAACGACTCCGGTTGCAAACGGAGCGTCCATTTCATTGCACCAGTCATCATGGGCATGATCATACGTAATCCCTGCACGTTCGTGAATAGACGCGGTCTTTTGACACGCAATACCACAATCGAAATGATGGCTCGTGTGCATGTCGGCTGCATGCGATGAGTCATTATTGTTCAGTTCAAAAGAACCCTTAACTTACCTGAGACAAACCAATGCTTTTTATTTTAACATTTTAAGTCCCTATATATCTCTCAAACCCTGGTAGCATGTTTAGGGGCTAGTCCCCGGAGGGGGGGGGGGGGCACTCAACCTTAAAAGTGGTAGGTATGTGCCACTGGCCGTTGGACAGTACGAAAACTTACTGCCTCGGACAATGCTGACATTTTGTTCACTTACTGGCAGTTTTTTTTCAGACAATAGGTTAATTTCATCCAAATACATGTATACATGCCTTTCACAGGTGGAAAGTCCCATGCTTGGGAAGGTGGTCATCGGATCCCATACATTGTCTACTGGCCGGGTACTGTCCAGCCCGGAATCTCTAACGAGCTGGTCACCTCCATGGACATCATCAAGACGGCCGCGGACCTCGGCGGAGCACCCGCCAGCACCTTCCCTAGAAACCTGGTGTTGGATGGTAAGAGTATCAAGGATCTCATCTTGGACCCAGTGAATCAGGTGTCGCCTCACACCGAGGGCTTCTTCTACTATTGCAAGAACAACCTGATGGCAGCTCGACTCGGACAGTACAAGGCACACTACAGGTAAATGCCGCCCTGTCACCTTCAGATGTTAAAAACTTTTTAGAGCCAGGAATGTGTTATTTTTGTTGACTTAACGCTGCGATAAATGATAGGAGATAACATCCTTTTGGTTTCCGATCAGCAGTAGCTTAGATTTCAGTAGTTTATAATAGTTGTCGGTAAAAAGTCACTAACAAAACACTTGATGAAACGCTCCCCGGATGCAGAGGACGTCATCTCGTGCTGAAAAAATACATTGGAAAACACATCTATAGTTACGATTGATTCCAATTATCTATACGTTGGTTGAGAGCCAGAAGGTCGTTAACTCTATGTTAAAGTATATGAGTTAACGCCCTTCTGGCTCCAAATAGACGAATAGTAACCTAAAGTTAATCGCAACTGTGTACTTAAGAGATGGGAGTTTTTATTTGCTATCAATTTGGATCAGTCGCAACTCTTTACAAGATGGAGCCCCAGATATAACCGATGATCCCACCCTCCTATTTCCGGACCATTTCGCTTTGCACAATTTGCACCTTGAACAATAATCCCCGATAATCAGTTCTTATACTATAGGCTTTCAAAAATTATGAAAAATTGCTTTTATAGTTGAACTTGAGGACATTGTACATAGGTTGGGAAGTAAGCTTATACACTGAGTCTAGAGAGGGATGCAAATATAGGAAATAATGGAAGAGTAGATCAGGGGCGGTACAGTCGTGAGACAGCTAGGCCTATTTTACAGCGGGATTAATTCCAGGGAAAGTATTAATTCCGAAAGCACGTACACTCTAGAAAACTTCTAGTCATTTTTTACAAGATTGCCTGGTCACATTTTCTTAATCAGATTCTAGTCATTCTAACTAGGATTCTGTTCACCTCAAACCCGAAGCTGGTTTTGACTAGAATAGTGCAGGTTCCCGTGGTTATTCTAGTCAAATCTGACTAGATTCTAGTCATATTTGACTAGACTGTTTTTAGAGTTTAGAAATGAGTTGTGTCAGTACGTTATGCGCTAAAATAAAACATGGATCAGTATACCCAATTCAATCGTCCATTTTATTTACTGGGATTTAATTGTGCATTTAGATGTATACATGTCATTGCTTCCATAACTTGATTTTGAATTCTGATCTTTGCAAGAAAAGTAAAATGACTGTTGATTTATCAACAGAACCCAACGTGTACTCGCTCAGCACGAGTACGGCGATCGCTGCGATGGTGGTTTCCCAATCAACGACTACTTCGACTGCAACGAGTGCGAGGGTGACTGCGTGACTTTCCATGACCCGCCCCTTCTCTTTGATCTCTTCAAGGACCCCGGCGAAGCTTATCCGCTCAATGTGACGGACTACGCTGACGTGTTGGCCGACATCCAGCAGGCCGTCAGGGTCCATAACGCGTCCCTGGTCCCTGGACAACCGCTGCTTGATCAGTTCGACTTCTCCATTGTACCGTGTTGCGATCGGACCACCAACTGCATTTGCAACTACGAGCAGGACCCCGAGATTATTCCAGCTTGCTACCGGTATCTCATCAACGTAGCCGAACGAAACAAGAACCCCATGACCCCAGTACCCCCAGTAGCCCCATTAACAGTACCAGTGCCGTAGATCCAAAGGAGGGGGTGGGGGTAGAACCCCACAACCCCTATAGCCCCATACCCCCACCAACAAGACCAATGGTGTAGATCTGGAGGAGGAGGTTGCAGATTATAAACCCACCCCTTCTTTTTCATAATTATCCTATCTCTTCTTTCGCACGCCTTTGTTTTTGCACGTACTGACCAACACAGAAGAAGTCTTGTATTTAGAAGCCTGGCAATGTGAATTTTAGATGAAATCATTTTGAGGAAATCATGGATAAAAACGATAAATAAAAGTTATGAAAAAACAAACTCTGAAGATATCCTCTCTCCTTTAAAAAACAAATTATACCTTCTTCAATCTTGGCATGATGACAGACTGAAATAGACATAGAGTAATATTATATCGTTAGTGTTGTTTACGTAAAGCACGGCCCTTGTCCATCAAATATGAGTAGAGAAAGGACGATTGTACCAGTAATTTTCTTGCAAGTTAGGGTTATATGTTTCATTCTTACCCTTTGCGACGAACTAGAATCATAACATATCTATAACATTTTTACAGATGAAATCTCCCTTGACGTGCATTAACTTTTGATATATGAGGAAAGCAGAAATTTTAGAAGTGTGCATTACAAGATACATGAGTTTGAAAAATTATTAAGCTGGTCTATATAAACTGATGTTGTGTCTGGGATGAAATGGAGTTTGATTGCCAGTATAATGCAGACAATAAAATAAATATGGTGTTGGGAAATAAGGCGATTGTTGTGTCATTTTTCCTGTAGAGAGCTAAATCATTCTCATGAATTTAATGTAACTTTTAAGTGAGTTTATGGCCCGTATTCTCGAAAGAAACCTAATTTTAATAAGCCCCCGCCTAAGTGTGTAGATTTAGGCCACCGAATTATGGAGAGCCAAATGTCGCCCTCTTTTAATCCTACAAAATCACCATAGTTCTGGGACTAAATACAAATACAATAACCAACACGATAGAATTGATTTCTGATGCTCATTTCGTGCCAGAAAATAATTTTGTTTCTTTATTTTGTTACATATATATAGTAATTTATTTGAGACTTAGGGGGTTGACGAATGGCCTTCCATAAATCACTGACCTAAGTTAAGCCAGGCTTAACTTAGGCCACTTTCGAGAATACGGGCCTATAACTATGTTTTTGGAACAGTGCAGGTATATGTGGAAGGACGACAGCCGAGATACTATAGGCCATTTCGTACAGGGCAAGAGAGCAACTGGGTTTGAATTTATAATTATACATGTATATATAATTGTAAGGAAATAACATATACAACAGCTTTGGTAGCCTTTGGACAAGGCCTCGCGCGCTGCTTGTCTGCCGAGCAGGGTCTGAAAAAAGACTAACGCAGTGTGCGTTTACAGTATAGGAGTGATCGCTGGACCGAGCCGGGTCAGCGGCGAGGCCTTTGCTAACTTGCAGTGCTCATCATAATATTTGCATATGCATGAGGGTCTTACACATACAGCAGCTAGTGACGATCGTGGCCAATCGTAATTGTTTTAATTTTCAATAAAACATGGATTAAAAAAAAATAGAGTATTTAATGACTAGAGTATTCATTATTTTGTTACTTAAGTAGATCTATTGATAACTTCAGTGGACAGTGCAGTGCGAGTAGTCCCTCCCGCCGAACTCTGGGCAGTTTCGGTAGGAGACGCCAATGGGGATGGTGTGCTCGCAGTGACTGTGGCCGTGCGCACGAAGAAGTCCTTGCACAGTGGAATGGCTCGAAAAATTGCAAATTTGCCATAACCGGTTGGAAGATTAACAAATACATCTTCTCCTTTCAATGCTGATCTTATAGCTTTTGACTGTAACTCCTTAAAAGATGAAAATTTCAACCTTTCATCCGCATATTCAAGGCTCTTTGATAGGAGATCTTCTTCGCTGCTCGCCATGTTCGTCGTGCAGAGATAGGATCGCTCAAAAATTTATTTATGAATATGTATGTTAATAATGAATATTCATAAAATTCTCTCGAATTGTCTACTCTGATTGGTGCATCGGATTGGAAGGGGTGGTTTGGCCGGCTTTCTGGGTAAGCTACTTGACATCTAATTTTCTACGGATTTGGGAGCGGAAATATAATATAAAACAAAAGAAATAAACTACAACAACCACTCAGGTTAGTAAAGGCCTCGGTGCTGACGCACCTCGGGCCACGGATCACAGTTGTCGCGCGATTAGTCTATGTATTCAGGCGCGTTTAGGGAAATAACAGCACCGAGTGCCTTGGCTAAAGGCTACAGCTTTGGCAACTCTCGTGGAAATAATATGATTGTGAAAAATGAAAATCAGGTACATTTAATTAATATGTCAAGAATTATTTTTCATGTAGAGTTCATCAAGTTCTAGTATTGTGTCAGGTATCCGCGCCTTCTGAAATGGCGCGCATCCTCCTTGGCAGAGTCGCGTAGAGACCATGCAATCTTTCTGGGGTGATGCTGCCCCAGGCCCGGAAGATAGAGCGGATCAAACCCTCCTTGGGGGTTGGTCGTTCCTTGGTGATATCGGACGTTATCGATGTTCCCGTCCGCGGAGGTGCCGTGGTCCAGAGGTTTGAGGCGTTTGACTGGAGATGCGAGGATCGGGCGTTCGATCCCCGGCACGGCACTTATGCCCTTGAGCAAGGTATTTTATCTACATTGCTCTTTTATCATACATCAAATAAATAAAGTGCTATAGGCATATTGATACCAGCGTGTGCATGTGTGAAAAGTGTAGATGCAGATGTGGGTGTGTGTGCGTGCGTGTGTGTGTTTGACTCATGGGCGCAAATCCAGGGGGACAGGGGGACATGTCCCCCACCTTTTTGAAGATAGGCGAATGTCCCCCCACCTTTTTGAATAACTTTTCTTTTTTTGTTTGTCAGAGGGTTTTGGGGGCGAATGTCTCTCCCCCCCCCCCCCCGAATTTCAAAATGGATTTGCGTAGTGGGCATGTTGGGTGTGTAGATGCGGATGTGGATGTTTGGGGGGCTTGAGGGTGTGTGTGTATAATTAAGAAAAAAAATGTATGACAACAAGATCGCCTACTCCATAGATGCCGACACTTCCCCAGACCATGACTGAAACTGCATTTCTTTGAGTGTAGGTCAGGTTCCTTGGGTCGTATGAGGTGTTAGGTTCACGCCACACTCTCACTCTTCCATCGTCGGAAGAAAGGCAAAACCTGCTCTCGTCGGAAAAGACGAAGTGACACCAATCGTCCTCCAGTCCTCCACCGTCCAATTTCTCGCTCTGGTGGCCCACCTGATGCGTCTCTGGCAATTGACACGAGATATGAGAATTTTCCTCATGAAGATTGTTTGAGTATAGGCGTCTTTGTGTCGTCCTCGTTGAGATTCTCCTACCAATCCTCTCGCTCCAATGAGCTGCAAATGTTTGTATAGAATCGAATCGTGTCGCAAGAGCCTGACGCAGAAGCTACCGATCTTCTCGACGCGTGGTCGTTCTACATCTGCCAGGTCTTAGTTGCTTGTCAGAGTTGCCCGTTTCCCCATGGCGTTTACACGCTCTGCAAAAGTTTGTATAGAGTCGAATCGTGTTACAAGAGCCTGAGGCAGAAGCTACCCACACACACACACACACACACACACACACACACACAAAACAAAATCGGATTGCATTTTTAGTTTCCTCTATATGTATAATCTTCGTACAGCTTCTCCTGAAAAATAAAAATAATCTGCTATGTCGGATTTGGATTTTGGTTTGCAGTTATGCATCTTCCTCTTTATCTTTCGCTTAATCTGGATATTTTCGTAGAAATTCTCCTGAAAATTAAAAAAAATCTGCCATTGTGTCCGATTTGGGATAACATGAATATCAAGTACTTACGTAAGGGTAAACATTGCCCTTTTCATACTTGACATGATACATCAAATGCCCTTTTTATTTTAGACCATTGATTAGACAATGTAGAACTTTTTACAAATACAAATAGGTTGAAAAAAAGAATACGATAAGACATTTTCATCCCATCCTAATGCCTTTGAAACAATACTCACCCACACTGAGGGGGGGGGGGGGGGGGGGGGGGACTCGTTTTTCCAAAGGTTCATAATTCCAAAGATTAAAAGAATCATTTGATTTGTATATTAGATACATTGATTTTTTTTCCTTTGACCAAGAAAATGTACTTTAAATAGCAAGCTTAGGGAATTCCAATTCAAAATGTTACATGGGATTATTTACACGAATCATGATTTATATCGGTTTGGACTGCATGCTCCAAGTAGTTTATGCTCCTTTTGCAAAAGGAAAGAAGAAACATATCATCACGTATTTCAAGAATGTGAACATATTCAGTTGCTATGGGAAATCATGGGTAATGTGCTGAACTTGCCGATTTTAAAGGAATTAAACTGGGAGAGAATTTTATTTGGTGTAACTTTGGTCGATGTGGGGGAAATGTATTTATTGAATCATGTAATATTGTTAATAAAATATTTGATATTTCAATGTAGGAAGAGAAATATACCTCCTAACAGCAAAGAAGTGAGAGAAATATTGGTAGGAAATCAAGTTGAAGAAAAAAAGATAGGACTAGATCGTAACACCCTGTCATTACACTTAAAGAAATGGGAAGCTTTTGATTTCGGATGAAGGAATGAGTCTTTGGGATGCGAAGTGCAATGGATAAAATATGTTATTAAAAACTGTAAGTGGATTGTACTTCCTTCCCTCCCAAAGGACTTTGCTTTTGTTTTGACATTGGTTGTCTGGAGATTCTTACGCTTATTGCAAGTCACGGAGTGCGTAGAGGAGCGCTCAGGGATTGGGGTGGGGAGGGGGGGGGGGGGGCTGGAAGAGGTGAGGTATTGTGTTGGGATGAGCGGGTATGTCTGTCTGTCTGTCTGTCTGTCTCTCTCTCTCTTTCTCTCTTTTCCCGCTTCTCTGTCATATTTCTTTCTTCCCTTTTTTTTCTTTCAGTGAAAAAAAAAAAATAAAATAAAAGGAACAGTTATATTTAAGGTATATTTTCAGTTGTATAAATTCTTTGTTCGTCCATGAAGGTATACATTTTCGCAGATAATGTAAAGGTATATTTTCAGTTGTATATCTGTATAATTTCAAGTAAGCTGAGATTCTAAGTGAATTACAAATACTTGTATGTGTAAATTCTTTGGTCTCCCATGAATGTATACATTTTTCCATATACGCATATATTTAATTGTAAGTTGCAAAAGTTTCTGTTTATACTTTATTCATGATTGTAATGTTTCTATTTTTGTATATCTGTTTATTTCACTGAACAGAAATGAACAGAAGAATACTTAAAACAAAAGAGGTTCGAAATTCCGAAAATGCAGTGGAGCCCTACATAATTTTTTTTTTTTATTACAAGCCTTCGTAAATATGAACCCTTTTTCATTTTCGGAATTATGAACCCTATTTCATTTTCGGAATTACGAAACGTCGCGTCGGAGTAACGAACATTCGGAATGATGAACCTTTGGAAAAATGACGTGTAACCAATCACACCTGTCCCTGATTTAAAGCAAACGAAGGCATGCCAGAATATATTTAATTAGGTAACTTTAATCAAAACCATACACTCTTAAAATGTTGGGTAAATTTAGTTGGGTAACTGCTGGTTGGTTAAAAATATTCCCAATTCTGGGCTATTATTAACCAACTGGACACTCGAGTGGTGTAACCAATATTTATATAATATTGAATGGCCTTGAGTGGGATACAAGGATATATCGCACGAGCTATGAGCATATTTCACGAGTCGGCACGACGAGTGAAATATTTTCAAAGCGAGTACGATATATCCTTGTGTCCCACGAAAGAAAAGCCATTCAATATTAATATTATTAATTGTATGATACCTAGTTCATCAATTTTCAACATTACATGTCTTTATGTTTTTGTATTGACTTCGACATAAAACACAGGTAGAAACTTTTTTTTGGTCCTTACCCAAGTATCTTGCAAGAGCTGCGCGCATACATCCATTGTCTTAACCTTTGCGTATTTAAGCGCGTATTCACTTTTTTACGCGTCACGCGCACCCCAAACCATGAGATATGAAGATATATTGCACGGTCATCCGGGTACTTTTACACAAACCATGAGATATTGTTTTAAAATTGCACGGTCATCCTGGAACTTTTGCGCAAACCATGAGATACGCTAATTTTTCTGGTCGCCTGAAAACCCTTCATACAAATAATAATGGTCAATACTCTTTACCTAAATATTGGGCATATATTTACCAACAGTATTTGGTAATTATGGGTTGGGTACTTGTTGCCCTGTAGTTGTGTAATTTTGTCACATTTCCTTTGCCAGTTGGGTAAATTTTGTTGGTTGGTGGTTTTGATGGTTGGTTAGAAATTCGCTTTTGCCCAACTTGTGGTAAATATTTTTACCCAATATTGGGGAAAACACTTATATGAATATTCATGAATTTTTAGTAGCGTATGGTTTGGGGTGGCCCGATTTACTAACTGTCACCGAATGCATAAAAAAATATAAGGGGTATATAAGAGCTTGCACTAGTTTGCACTAACTGGATAGGATAGGACTAGGATAGGATAGGGTAAGATATAGGATAGGATAGCTTAAAATAGGATAGGTTAGGATTGATTAGGTTAAGACCCAGAAGGACGTAACAAGCAGATTTCTTTTTTTTTTTACCTAGGTTGGAGGAAAAAGGAAACAATAAATTGGGCAGCTGAATTTGCCCAACCACATGATATTTGTTACCAAACAGCTGAACAAATAGAGGGTTGGGCAATCCTATTGGGTAAGATTGGTTGGGCAATAATTACCCAACTGAGAATATAACCAACAGTTGGGCAATTGTAGAGTTGGGTAAAATCTAATGGGTCACCAACTGATGGGCAATTTAATTTGCCCAACAACATAGCAAATGGATTGCCCAACATCAGTTGGGCAAATTTTAACCAAAAGTTGTGTGGACAGTATGTTGCCCAGTGTTGGTTAAAAATTGGGCATTTTTTTGCCCAACTTTTTTAAGAGTGTACTATATACCGAAACTCGATAAAGAAACGTCGTATAAAATTTTCATCGTATATAATAGCCTACGGACCGTTCAGTCACATATCTCGACCGATGCGAAAAGATGCGCAGTTTTCCACTGCGCAGGTTGTTATGGCCGCCGCCTGGTCGCCGCTAGGGCACCTTTCGCGCGCGCTCACGTTAAGCCCCGCCCCCACGTTCAGACACACACGGAAAGGTGATTCGTTATCGAGTTTTAGTTCGAAACGATGCTCTGACCCTAGTTTCGTTATACGACGTTTCGTTATACGACGTTTCGTTAAACGACATTTCGTTAATCAGCGTTCAGACACATAATCCATCGTATTGCTATACCGTTTTGGGTATAAATTTTTTGTGCCTGAACATCCTGATGATCGAATATCCTTTTTCCCAATAAGCACAATAATGCATGTAAAGGGCTTTTCTACGTGTCAGAAAACACAGTGAAAGAAAATTAAAAAGGGATATGTAAGGCCAGATGCATATTTCTTGAAGACAATGAGCGGAATAACCAGACATCTAAAATACATTTTTTTTGGGGGGGGTGTTAATTCTGCATTTTATTTTCATATTTAAACAATAAACCGTGAAGAAGTGCACAGTAGAAATAAAAGAAATTATTGATACTTTGAAATAAACGTCTCTCCGCTGCGAAATCAGTCAAAACTGATTTCGAGAAACATAGGAGTGATTAACAAGCTGAAATATCAATTCCCATCCTTTATTTTGTTGTCTCTTTACTTAACCTTATGTTTTCCATATCTTAATTATGGAATTTTAGCATGGGGCAACTCTACCGCACAACAATTAAACAGATTACTACTACTCCAAAAAAAGGCCATGAGGATTGTATCTCTTACAGGTTATCTCTCACATACTGACCAGCTCTTTCATAATAATAAAGTTCTCAAAGTATCTGACTTATATCTTTATAATCTGGGTCAATTTATGTTCCAACTAATCAATAATGAACTTCCAAATGCTCTCTCAGACCTTTTCACAACTAACAATACACTCCACAACTACCCAACAAGACAATCAAACTTTTTCCATCTTCCCCCTCACGAGAACGCTCTTAGCGCACAAAACATTCGTCTTTACAGGTCCCAAATTTTGGAACAGTCTCGATCCAAACCTTAAGGAAATAGAGAGACTGCACCGTTTTAAAAAAGAACTGAAATCTCTTTTGCTAAAACCATATACTAAAATGCTGCATGGTTGCTGATCTCGATCTGCACTTCGCTTCTCTCTTCTCTCTTCTCTTTTCTCTCTCTTCTCTCTCTCTCTCTCTCTCTCCCTTCCACTCTCTATAATTAGTTAATCCTTTTATGTTCTCTTCTGTTTCCATCCGCTGATTTCCGTCCTCTCTTTGTTTCTTCTCATCTTAATCTCATAATTCTACTTTCCAGCTCCTTTTCTTTGTTAAATGGGGACCTAACTCGACAAGCCTCGCTTTTAATAGGTTCCCCCACAAGTGTATATACTGTATGCGTTTATTACCTCTACTGGAAGATGTTTATTATACTGAGCTGTTATTATGTATTATCCTTTGTATTATGCCATTTGATTTATATACTTATATTTTGCTTTCTCATGTACAAATGTAAACCGATCGTGGAAACAAATAAAATCAAAATCAAAATCAAAATCAAATAATCTATATATTTAAGTTTAATAATGCAAAATGATTAAATAATTGCTTTATTTGTTCCCTTTCACCTTGTTACCTATTAAGTCGTAAAAGTAAATGAACTCCAGTGTAGATAAAGATTTATAATGAAAGACAATGTAGGATGAACGTGAACAGTTCGCATTTCTGATGATTCGTCACAAAGGTAATCTTAGATGTCCTTTAACAAAAAATTGTTAACAATACTGCTACCAAAAATAACATGAACACTTGAAATGCGCCAATGTCCATCATGGGTAGATGCTGATGGTGCAGTGAAAAGAAGATAGAAAATATAGAGACAAATTCGAGAAAAGGGATGAAGGTATAAAGTTCGGTTACGGACTCAAAACAAAACAAAGAGAAAACAGTAAAAGAAAACGTCAACCTTTGCACTAAAGATATACAACTCCATTAAGTAACATCAAAAGAAAACAAAATAAACAAGCAATGGCTATTATTTGAAAGGAAGGATCATACTTATGTTGTTCAATTTAAAAAGGCAATGGATAGGCTGCCGGGTATGATATTATTGCCAATAGTTATGGTTTCATTAGGAACCAATAATATCTTCCAAATATATCTTTTGGATATGTTTTAGAACAGTTTTCTAATTCCTTAATGATTGATATTCTTTACTCAAACACAAGAGATATAGATTTATTATGTTTTTCACACACTTTTAAAAGTTGCAAGTGTCTCTCTGTTCTCTTTCTAAAAAGATGTCATTGAGGACTGTCACAGCCTGACAAACGAAGTACATCTATAATGAGACCTGGGCCCTGTTTCATAATTTGCCGGTAAAAATCACTGACAAGACACTTGATGAAACGCCCCCCTAAACTAATTTTTTTAGCTAACTTTATGATAGTCACTGACATTTACAATTCAATGCACGTTTGGCCATGATATATATACTGTACCTAGATAGCTCTGTAAATTGCTTACAATTCCACCGTAAATTACTGTTTTCTTTCAAGATTAATTAAAACCCCTTTTCATCCGTTTTCCCCTTCCAACCGTAAGCTATAACAAAAGTTATTATTCATGGTGCGAGTAGGATATCAGCGGTAGCTTGTGTCTTCTCGTAGCATTCAGGGAGACCAGGTTGCTGAACGTAGTTACAGACACAATTAGTGGCTTCGTTACAGCAGGGTACGATGGAAAACGTTTTGTCAACGTCGTCCAGAAGAGACTTTCCCTTGACCATGTTGCTCTGGTGTTCCTCGACAGCGGCCTTCACATCGCGGAATACCTCCGGGTATTGGATAGGAGGTAGAGGGTAAGCTTCACTGGGGTCTTTGTCGAGATCAAAGAGGAGAGGAGGGTTGTGTTCAGTCACGCAGTCACCCTCGCACTCATTACAGTCGAAGTAGTCCTCGACGGGGAATCCTCCCTGACACTTGCCTCCGTACTCATCCTGGGTGAGGACGCGCTGCGTCTTGAAGTGTGCCTTGTACTTGCCCACACGCACGGCCATCAGGTTGTCTTTGCAGTAGTAGAAGAAGGAGTCGTGTGGCGAGGCAGCCCCATTCTTGATGACATCGACGATGCTCTTTCCGTCGTAGACGCGATCGGTTGGGAGTGAGGTTCCGGCGAGTTCGGCAGCCGTTTGGATGATGTCCATGGAGGTGACAAGTTCGCTGGAGACACCGGGCTGAACAGTTCCTGGCCAGTAGACGATGTATGGAATTCGATGACCACCTTCCCAGGCAAGGGACTTTCCACCTAGGAAAGGAATGAAAAATAAATGAAAATTGGAAGTTTACTGAAATTGCTCCTCTCATACCTTGATAAAGTTGAGTTCTGGTCATACGATAGCATCGTGAAAGAAACTGTCTCAGATCAATTGGGAAAGGTGATTATAATTATAATACATAAGAATTGCTGTATGCTATAAGGTTTTGGAATCACCAAAACTAGAAGAAATTGATTCATTCCTTCTGAGAGTCACATGCACTGCACACAGAAATGTGTGTATAGGACTACACACACAGAAATGTGTGTATAGGACTACACACACATGTTCGGCCCGAACACTTTCATATTTCGAATATGAGGGCATTTGAAGGGCAATCCTTTTCAGGGGACATTTCTAATATGATGTTCTTCTAAACTGACATAAAAGGAATGAGAAAGCTCACATTTTTACCTTTCCCAGAACTCAACTTCCCGTTAACCTTTCCTTCCGTTTATCCTTTTATTCGACTTTAAGGACAAATCTCCAAATGAGGGAACTACCGCTACATATTCGTCAAATGACTTGACTATTGAGAGTAATGTTCTCCATTAGAGAACCCCTTGTTCAAAGAAGAGAATTTCCATACCTCTCTAAAAGAATCACAAAGCTTTGTGTGTACATTTCTGTAGATTGTATAATTCATAATATCTTTTTTGATGCATATGATATACGGGTACCCTATTATATGTTTATGAGCAGAATATTGATGTAAATCTATGATGTTTAATAAGTAAAATACACACTTAAATTTTACACTTACTAAAGTATCAGGTCAACACAACTACCCACTGACTATACCACCTCGAACAACTACCAGCTGGCAACTAACATCTTACTTTGTCCAATGACAAATCTGCTCACAGCCAATCAATTGCAGTGATTTCAGTAGCTTATAACAGTTATTGTAACTTGTTATTGATAACAAGTTTTATGAAAAAGGGCCCTTGCGAGGGTTCTTATATCTTAGATTTCCCATGGAGCCTATACTCTCTAAATGTACAAAAGTGGAAATCCAGTAGTAGGATCGCTTCGTTTGGAGTGGAATCCACCTTCAAAATAGTGAAATCCACTCTCAAAAGAGTAATTCAACCACTACTCCGGAGTGGATAGCACTATAAGCTGGAGTAGATTCAACTCCATAGAAAGTGATCACTAGTTTAAATCCTAAAACTAGTGGATTAACCACTCCTCTGCATCATGATAGTAATACATTACAAAAACACCGAATATAATTTTCAATCCAATAAGCAATAATTTATTGATCTCATCAGACCAACTCTCTCTAAAAAAAAAAAAAATCGAGTGATCACTGACGTCACTCCCCGGGGGAATGAAAAGAGAGTGAAACTCTACTCTTTTCCTTTTAGAGACCACTCGAAAGTCACTCGATATTCACTCCTAAACAAGTGATCACTGAAGTGATTCCCGGGGGAGTGAAAATATCGTGAAAATTCATTTTTTTTTTAGAAAGAAACGATAAAAACAAAAGAAACAAATAAAGAAAGAAAGAAAGTACCTCTGAAGATGCTAGCATCACCGCCTTCTTCGCAGTACTCACGATGGGGACCGTGGTCGGAGATGAAGAAGATCACGGTGTTTTCTTCGATTCCATTCTCATCCAGGCTATTGACGATCTTCTCTACGGCATCATGCATCTCCATTAGGTTGTCACCATAACGACCTGGATGTGTAAAGCCAAACAATCAAAAAGGAAAAAAAAGGTCTTTAGAAATGGATAATTGTGAGGATTCCCGCCAAAGAATGAATGTTTAGATTTGCACCCCTAGCAATAGCAGCACCTCTTATAGATAGGACATTTAAACGGCAGAAAGGTTCGAATTCCCAGTTTGAAAGGGGGGGGGGGGGGGGCTGAGTTGTCGGACCAAATCTGTTGACAAATTTTTGAAGAAGCAAAACACAAAGAAGTGTGCCTTGATTTCCAAATTTTCCGAAAAGGATTAAAACTGATCTTCGAATTTTCTGACGGAATGGATCATTGTTTTTAAATGGGATGTCACACTCCCACATTCCCTGTAGATACACAACTGTTTAAAAGCGGAGATTTCTTGTCACGGCCGCGACTTGCCTTTACTCATTAGTCATTATTTCGAATACACTTTGTGTAAGTCTTCAACATTCGGGGGGGGGGGGGTTGTCCCCATCCCCTCCCCAGGGATCGCCGCCCCTGCCCCTGTTCCCTTCTCAACTTTCTGAATTGTCCAAAAGACTTACCGCGGCGCGAAGAGCAGGCGAAATCCTCGCTGGAGAAGAGACTGGTGTGCATGTGAGCGAAGGCGACGTAGAGGAAGAAAGGATTGTCGGCGTTGTTGTCAATGAACTCAATAGCGTCGTCCGTGAATAACTTGGTCAGATTGCGGTGTTGGTACGGCTGAGATACCAATGTGGCGTTCTTGTATAGATAACACTTATCAGACTGCGGGAAATCCAAGTGAAGCTGGATAGATGGATGGTCAAACAATATCAAACATAAATTATTAGTAAGTATTATAAAACGGGTTCAAGAATGTAGCCATCCTGATTGATCAAATAACACCACGTGACCGTGCAAAAAAAAGTACTAACGCACGGCGAGGGGACTAACGCACGGCTAATCCGGATCAAACACTAAGATTGTAAGAAAACACTAAGATTGTAGACCCGTTTTATAAAACTTTTAATACATGGTTGTGAGTTCGTGCGTTAGTGCGATCCAGCAACACGCAGGTTTTTATCGTGGTGTCTAACACACTGGGCTACGCCTCGTGCGTTAGTACACCACGATAAAAACCTTTGTGTTGCCAGATCGCATTATAAAACGGTTCAAGAATGTAGCCATCCTGATTGGTCAAATAACACCACGTGACCGTGCAAAAAAAAAGTATTAACGCACGGCTAATCCAGATCAAACACTAAGATTGTAAGAAAACACTAAAATTGTAGACCCGTTTTATAAAACTATTAATACATGGTTGTGAGTTCGTGCGTTAGTGCGATCCAGCAACACGCAGGTTTTTATCGTGGTGTCTAACACACTCGGTTACGCCTCGTGCGTTAGTATACCACGATAAAAATCTTTGTGTTGCCAGATCGCACTAACGCACTCCCAACCATGTATTAATACTATACTAACGCACTCCCAACCATTTTATTAATAGTATACTAGTGTATATATTACATGCCACTTATATTAGCATTCTATGGCTCTGATTGGTCAAACTGCGGGCAATGAAAGCTATTGACTATTGTGTTGACCGTTAGAGGGTCATGAAGGATGCAAGGGCTCTGAGGAGGGGAAAAATCCCGGTGGCAATTACCCCCCCCCCCCCCCCCCCCCCCCCACCCCGCCTGCGAATTCGCAGGCCCGCCTCCCTCCCACAAAAAATACGATAACCTTAATTCATCAGAAACCACCATAGATAATCAATGCTCATATGATTTTACACAAAACCTGTAAAATTTATTCCTTCATCAACATGATCAAAAACTGAGAAAATGAACATTTTATGAAAGTTTCTGTACCGAGCAAGACACGTCACGGAGTTGCCAATTTGTGCTTGATTGATTACAACTTCAAAAATTCTTAACTTTCATAATTCTTATCGGATTTTGCTCAAACTTTCACTTATCCTTTTCTCTCATTTTTCTTCATTTATTCCAATCAACTTGATACTTTCACTGTTCAATAAAGCATTAGTCAGGTCTGTTAACAAAATTTTGGTGACAGCTGCGCGATTTTTTGCCTGTGAGTCATATGTATTTAAAATGTTAGTTTTAGACAGGGTGCCACGAAATCGGCGAATGGCACCCTATTCTAAAATGCTAATTTATGCAAAAAATACAAATTCATTTGTCTCAAAATATATATACTAGTTTCTTAATTTAATATATTAATGGGGATCCAATGTACAAGAAAATATGAAAAGCAAAGAAAAAAGGGGTGTTCCGGACTTCCGTATTCCCACCCCGTACCCGCCCCTGAGGGCTTTAACGGTGGTAAGGCACGGCTCCTTTGTGTATTCTGATCAGGATTCTGATACAAAACCTTTAATAAATCGTACATCTTCCATGAATTTGACACAACAGGTCATGGTACTTTAGCCGCAAGGCAAATCTACAAGGTTCCCATGACCTTCAAAATAGAACATTACAAGATGCATACAAGTATTATTATTAACAGAACGTTAGTCTTACATCTGGCTTTAAAAGCAGGCCAGATCTATGGATCCATATCCACTGTACTATAAATTTATAGTACCGTATATTAAAGCAAAGGAGAATGAAACCCTGGGGAAATATCCATTTTAATGAAAGAGAGGATAGAGAGAAGCAATTTTTAAAAAGTTCCATCAAAATCGGTTACGAAATGAAAAATAGGGAAAATATGAAATTTTGTGTATAAAACATATGGAGAGTTGTACTACTAAATCTGTCACTTTCAAGCAACATTGCCAATTTGAGGATCGCCATAGAAAGTAAATTGAGACTTTTCAAACTTTCATGACTTTCCCATTTCGTAACCGATTTTGATGGAACTTTTTTAAAATTGCTTCTCTCTATCCTCTCTTTTCATTAAAATTGATTTTTTTCCCCCAGGATTTCATTCTCTTGAATAGGCTCTTTCGCCATTCTGAAGTGTGACAATTCATCTCATTCACCAAACACAGAATTATTATTTTTTTTTAATTTTACATTACTCTGAATGATTAATTTACATAATTCTTTGTGCAGCACTGACAGTTTTTTACTCATAAAACCTTACTAAGAACCTTGCCAGCTCGTATCAAACGAGGGAGAGATTTAGTTGACAACTAGAGAATTGAATTTTGTTCTCTTTGGTAGAACAGATTTTTAATAGTGAGGGAAGAATGTATAGACAATACTCTGTTATGCTCATTTCTATAGCTTTTTTTTTGTCCAGAATTTTTACTTACCACAATTTAAACAGGCACTAATCAATGCCTTTTTACTTCAGAGTATATGTTCAGGGTTTGAAAAAAAGAAAGAAAAAGATTTAGGAATCAGGTATAGTCTCGTGTTCTTCCTCATACATTTCTTTCGCTTTCTTTCTCTCTTTCTCTCATTTTATATCTTTTTATTTTTTTTCTCCCTCTCTCTTCTTTCTTTTCATTTATTTATCCTTAGTTTCTCTTTCTTTTAATAGCTTTTCTCAGTATCTTTTCTTTTTGATATCTCTTTCAGTCTTTCTTTGTCAGGTTTTCTCTGTCTTTCTGACTTAGTCTTTCTTTCTTTTTTTTTCTTTCGTCGTCAGAAGAGTTCAAGTGAAGTTATGATATTGTTCCTTATACGTGCATATGTGCCAGAGCACTATATACACTCTCTCTTCTTGTAAAGAAATTAATGTGTCAGAGGTATTATGTGCAAGGAGATAAATGCACCAATGCAAAATTACTGTATTCTTTATTTCGGAGGGGGCAAGTTTGACAGATACGAGATGGTTTATGTTTCTCTGTGTTTGAGATGGCAAATATGAAATAATCAATCATTAATTGTACAAAGATTATTGAGATAATCTTCCTTACAAAATGTATAGCACTTCAGCAATTCCGCATCACTAAATTTGTCTTTGGGACGCTTCCTGGCACGAAATATACCCTCTCTTCACTTCCTGCGACAAATCTCTTCAAATTCTATATGAAATTTCCGACCATGTCGACACTCCGATGATGGGAGATGAATTGAATAGTTTCCAACTAATGATTTAAAAGTTCTGTACATCAACTCTAAATTTTGTAAGAAATCTAGTTGCCAACTATCCCTATAGTCAAGTTTTATGAATACCAACTAACATAGATTTAGTTGACAACTAGGGACCATATAGTTGCCAACTAGGCTTTATGCATGGGGCCTAGTTACAAACTAAAACTTAGTAAGGTTTTATGAATATCACCTACTAGTGCCTAGTTGACAACTAGAGAGCAATTTAGTCGCTAACTAGCTTAGTAGGGTTTTATGAATATGGGCCCTGAATCAATGCTATAACCATGGTAACGACTTCTCTGTAAAGCCTCTAATAGATAATACATCGTCCACGAAATTGAAAGGATATTCACACAAAAGATCATGGTAAACGGCATTCTTTTCAAATATCAAAAAATTCTAGAAATTTACAATTCGCACTCGTGCGTTATTATTTTGATTTGATTTGATTTGAAGTTATTCAGACAATATAAAAACACGTCTTGGGAAAACAAAAAAGGTTTGATCAAACCCATACAAGTCTGTTTCCCGGATGTAAAAAACCAACTGAATTCAATATCACAAACATATTGCACAAAGTATTATTTAAAAGATGTAAACGGTAGTCAGTAGTAATGATTATAAGTAAAATCATTGTAGTATTGCAGAGTACAAATTTGCTCAGTTGAGGTAAAGCATTTGTGAAATTAACTGTGTGCATGGGTTGAGATGGTTATTTAACGCTTTTTTAAACATGCTAAGAGTTTTCATATTGACTACATACTTCGGAAGTTTGTTCCAGTCATTTATAGTTTTAGGATAAAAGGAGTTTATGTAATAGTCTTTTCTTGCGAAGGGTACATGCATCTTTAATTTATGATCGTTTCTTCCAATTCCGTTCGCAGGTGGGCACCTATTTTTATGTCCTAGAAACCATTAACAAGCTTATGATAAAACACAAGTCGGAGGTACTTTCGTATATTCTCTAATGTATTCATATTTAATTTTTGTAATATCATAACTAGTGCTCCAGTCTTTGCACATCATTCTAAAATAAAGTTTTAAATTCGTTCGACCAATTGTTTTTGTTAATTTCTGTATGGATTCCATGCTACATGCAACAATAATCCGTAATAACATAACGTTAGTTTTCAGGGAAATGTTTCTAAGAACAAATGTGTTTTATGAACAGTCCATGATTTAGTTTCATTATCACATTCATTTATTTATTTATCGATTTTTATTTTTTAAGAATACAGAGTAGGTACGTTCAGTATAAAGAATACTGCTTCACAAGCACGTCCTGTAAACATGAAATAACAAAATACAGTACAAAAGTACAAAAAATACATAATAAAAAATACAAGAAAGTATGGAAAATACATAACATATTCTACATCCTCACCCCTGTGTCATCGCAGGCCCAGCTGTTGGTGAATGGGAGGTTGTGGCCTACGTATTCGAAGCCGTGATTGAATGGCAGATGTGCGCCGTCTGATGATGTTTGTTCGTTGATGCCTTTAGGACAGGAAGAAACAATGAAATGAAGAATACCTCAATGAAGTATACCTCAAAAAGTATTATATCATCAAAAACCGTCACACTGTCATGTTCCCCCACCCTTCCTCTGCAGTATCATATAATGGAGGTGGTGTAGCCTGGCTACCCTTGCCCCCCCCCCCCCCCCCCCCCCCCTCCCCCCGCACTGGGTAGCGCCATGACAGTTTACCAGTCTAAACTGAATCCGCAGATGACGAAGTCGCTATCCCGATCTGCCGAACTTACGTAAATGACGTCATTTGCACGTTCGGCCCTGGCCTAGGTTTTCGACGCATACTTTCTCCCAGCCAGTGCGTTATATAACCAGGGAGGTGGAAGAGAGATGTGGGTAGTTATATCAGGGAGGTGGAAGAGTATCTATCTACACAACTCATACATCGACTGGAGGGACCAAAAAATCAATTTAGACCCCTATACACAGGCCGGCCGGCCGGCCCGCCGGTAGCGCCTAGCTAGCTCGCTGCATGCAGTGCATATACTGATTTCTGGTAGTAGTAGAGATCAGTGAGTGCATACGCATATTATGCACAGGGACTTTCCCTAAGCTTACGATGTGTGTTCATGTATTGCACATCGATCGTGAGCGAGCCTCCCGAAAAAATTCCGTCGAGACTCTTGAACAGTCATGGCGCTGCCCTGTGGGATTTTCGTGAAGCGCCATCTATACATGACGCCCGAGCAGTTTTAAAAGGAGGCACCTGTATATTGCAAAGACAAAAGGCAAACTCTCTTTCCACAATGAAAAGTGGGATTGTGTATTACCACTTTTTTTATTAGTTAACTGTACACTATGATTGTTGATTTCTTCATTATGATACACAAACATGCCTGTGCTCAAGGTAATTACATAATGTATGTATCATTTCATGTCAAAGTTTGATTGTATCATTTCACGAAATATATTTTTTGTGAACCGAAAGGTATCAATAAATGATGATTTAAATATTTAAAAAAAAATCAAGTGAAGAAGTAATGCAAATGCGAAACATTTGAGTGATTATTGCCTTATTTCTTAATTAAAGATACATGTACACAGCAGGAAGACGGACATGATATCATTACATTCATTCCAATCAAATCATATTAAATCATAATAAATCAAATCAAATCAAATTGCCATACTTCTTAATTAAAGGTGCATGTACACAACAGGAACACGGACATGAAATCGTATTTAATCAAATCAAATCATATCAAATCAAATCATATCAAATCATATCAAATCATATCAAATCAAATCATATCAAATCAAATCTTACGAAATCAAATCATATCAAATCAAATCATATCAAATCATATCAAATCAAATCATATATCAAATCAAATCAAATCATATCAAATCATATCAAATCAAATCATATCAAATCAAATCATATCAAATCATATCAAATCATATCAAATCAAATCATATCAAACTAAATCAAATCAAATCAAATCATATCAAATAAAATCACATCAAATCAAATGCAGTCAAATCAAGTCATATCACATTATACAATTCATGTTTCCTTACCAAGATGCCATTTGCCGACCATGCCTGTTTTATAGCCACCCTGCTGCATGGCCTCGGCGATAGTAACCTCGGACTTAGGAAGACCGGTCTTCGTCCACGGCAGGAACACACGGATCTCTCCAAAAGTTCCGATTCGAATCGGTAGTCGACCTGTATACAGAAAGGTCGATGAAAGAATATAATTTTCCTGAATTGTAATCAACTCCTGTTTTTTCCCGATGTTACCCCCCCCCAAAAAAAAAAACAACAACAACAACAAACAAAAAACAACAACGACAAAAAACAAAAAACAAAAAACAAAACAAAAAACAAAAAACAAAACAAAAAACAAAACCAAATCCACCTCTCCTTCTAAGAACCACTTCATTTTAATCAGCTCCTTGTTTCGATGATAACCTCGTCAAAGAGCCAACCTTTCTTCATTATGTTATGCTTTTTAATGCGTTCAAAGCATATTGTTAAAAGGGTGCATTGTTGTAGCCCCCCCCCCCCCCCCCTCTGTTTAGAGGCCAAGAAAATCTTTAAAGCAGTACTCCTCCATAGCAAAGGGTCGTCGACGGTATATTTCCTCTCCCCTTCTGTTCATCAAGTTCTGGATACGCCATCGATACATTCATAAGAAGGGATTCACACATTTCCTCCCTTTTGGCAAATTGTTATAGTAGGCACTTTGTAAATTTATGACATGAATCTCTCTATCAATAATCACACATCTTTTATGAGGATGGTAACGTCAAGCATGATGTTTCGAAGGCGCTCTTTCATATTTTGTTCAAATAGACCTGTAGTTAATCGGTGCTTAAAACAGTTTGTCCAGTGGAAAGATTGTTCTAATGTTGGTGAAAAACGACATCAGTATAGGTTACGTAGTAAACAATTTGTTGGGGGACGTATAAAATATTCATTTTTTGCTATTGTCAAAGAAAAAAAATGATGAAATATGCCTATAAGAAGTGGTAAGATTCCATTTCATTATGTTTCTAAATGTTAGACTTTTGGAAATTATTTTTTGTACGATGTAGAAAATGAATGCTATGTGTGGTAAGTGAGATGAGATATACTTCATGTAGAAAAAGCAACGGATTGTAAATCAATCTTTTTTTTCTTATTGCGTTCTGTACGTATTCAGCATAGTGTTTTGTGTGCAACATGGCTTGATTATTCGGAATAAAGTTGTTGTTCACTGTGATGCGGTGGCGCAGTGGCACATGCCCCGAGCGGCACTTGAAGGGGGCGAGAAAAAAAAGAGAGAAAGAAAAAGAGGCCAAAATGAAGAAAAATTATGATCAGCAAGGTTATGTGCCCCCAACCTGCAGGGTATTATGCATTAGAAATACATTTTTTGAGGGTTTAAAATGCGAAAATTTTCTAAAGCTCGGTCGCTTTGCTTACTCGCTTATGTTGTTCCAGGATCTCGTCATTTTGCGCCTCAGTATAGGATATAGTTTAATAGTGATTTTAAAAAGTTCAACATTTGAAAAATATAATGTAGGCCTAAATTATCGTTGCTTTGCTCGCTACCATGCAAGTTTTATCAGCCTCTTATTAAATATTTCGCCCCGCCCCGCTCGGTCGCTTTGTTCCCTCGCTTGCATCAAAACATAGATAAGTCTGCGCAGGGGGGGGGGGGGATGGGCGCAACTTTATTGTTTGCTTCAGGCGCCATAATCCCTAGATACGACACTGCTGCGTGATGTTCTTTAATAATTGTGAAGACCCAGTCCTGTACGTCAGCCAAATGATGTTTCTTGTGGAACGGGCTTTATGCTATGCATGTGTTTGAAAAGATTTCTTTCCTTACCTGTCATAATGGCTGACCTGCTTGGGGTACAGACCGAGTCACCCACATAACCGTTGGTAAACCTCATCCCTTTGGCGGCCATCTCGTCGATGAAGCCTGGTTCCTGGGTCGGATGTCCGTAGACCGACAGATCACCCACCCCCATGTCATCAGCAACCATCAGGATGACGTTGGGCTTGGTCTGTTTTGGACAAAATAAACCAAAATGATCGCAAAGAAGTGCACGGTCCTGGAGTTTAGCTAACAGCTCGGCCTCCCTTTCCATGTCCATGGCCATGGAGGATCCCAAGAGAAGAGTTAAGAGGAGCAGCGCAGACGCCATTTCGCTCGTTGTCATTCAAGTGCTATCGCGAACGATTTCAACAGAAGACTGAGGAATGAAGAAGAAGAACAGCTTAATATAGCTTTGCTTTGGGGTTTGGGGCGTGTCTGTGACTCTTTTCCGTCAACTGGTTGTACATGTATAAGGAGCCTCAAAGGGAAAAGGGGGTGGAGAAACACAGTAATGGGCAGTACCTCTTTAGATGACGCTCATAGGCGTCATCTAAAGATGACTTTTCGGGTCCACGGTATATGGGATACTAAACGAGGAGAAACACAGTGCCGCTTAATGCCTCTGGAGGTGACACTTTGGGGGTGTGTCTTTTAGTTAGAGGTAGAGGTACTCAAGTGTAAAAAAAAAAAAATCACATCGGTAAACAAGAAAAACTCAGTTTTACATCTTTAAATGACGCATTTGGGGCGTGTACTGACCACTGGTGAAAAACAAAAGACAGACTCTTTGGGGTCCAGGGTATATGGCGTCAGAGGCGGCGGAACGACGGGTTCGGACAATGGAAGTGGGGGGGGGGGGGGAGGCATCTTTTGTTTGGCGGACAAAGGGTGCCCCCCCCCCCACTTCCATTGTCCGAACCCGTCGTTCCGCCGATTCTGTATGGTGTACCAAACAAGCACCTGGGAGAGAATATTTTACTAGGTGTGCAAGCAAGCAAGCATGAAAAAAAAGAAAAGAAAAAAAACACAGCACCCCATGCACCATGGGGAGAAACCCAGCAAAAGCTCTAGCATGGACAATTGCAGGAATGTAAATTAGATCATGTAGATAGCAAGGTTGGAGGCGGGAGGGGTGCATCCTCACATTAGCATTTTTTTTGGGGGGGGGGTGGCCTGTACAATCATGCTCACTGCTTTCCTTATTGCATTTTTCTGTCCACTCCCTCCCCCTGGCCCCGGGTTGAAAAACGCTGCTTTGGAATATAGTTGTTAACGTGTCTGGAAGTTACATCTGATTGGTTTAAGTAAATGGAAGTTTCTGCAACAAGATATAGTACATGCAGGACATAATTATGTCAGTAGAGCTAATTCTCATTTGCCCTTTTTCACCCTTTCATGATTTTGCTGCTTTGTCCATGAACACGATTATGTTGGATCAGGGGCCCGTTGCACAAAACTTGCGTTTAATCGCAACTTCTAAAAATCAAACGCAAGTCCTAAATGCGCACTTCTGATTGGCTGAAAATAAAGTTGCGTTTGATTTTCCTGAGTTGCGTTCAAACGCAATTTTTGTGCAACGGGCCCCAGATGAGTAAAAGCGTCTGTTATATAATGCAATCCCGAAATCTTATTAACACAGAAAACATCTTATTTTCTTTTGTGTTCTCATTATTACATATCTCTCTTAATTTCTAAGACTTAAAACCGGTGACAAAACAAGTCCGAATGTCTTGCTTTGTCAACTCTCTTGGACTTAAAAACAAATCCTTTGGACTTAAAAAATAAGTCCTAGAAATTAAAAGAGTATTGACATTTGCCCTCCCGGTATATTCTCATGATATCTACTTTTCTATCAGTCACTTCTCATTGATCATTTCAGTAAAGTCACCTATTTGATTTCCGTTTCAATATAAGCATATACATGATAGATATCAATTCAGTGACAATGTAATACGTTTGTACATCAAGAAGCCCACAAATAATGAAAACATAAACACAGAATTAGTATAATAATAATAATAATATACAACATTTATAAAGCGCTTAATACCATGTTTCTAATCCCATAGAAAGTAAAAGATTATTGACCTAAACTTATACATGTATATTGAAACGGAGGGGCATGTTATAGAAAGCAATGATTGTGTGACTTATAATAGAATACTGTCAAACAATTTATAACAGCTTGGATAAGTAATGGCGAAAGTTGCAAACACATTCACGGTATACCTACGTAGGTTTATAGTAAAGGAAAGAGAGAGAGGGAGAGAGAGAGAGAGAAAGAGGGAGGGAGGGAGAGAGAGATGATAAGAGACGGGGAAAAGAAAAGAAGATGGAAGTGCATAGTCGCCGACCCCGGTCTCGGGACGGCACCTGATGAATGAATAAATGAATGATATAATCGTGGTAGGGCTTTTTTGTGTTTCTGACATGTCTGAGGCAAAGACTGCAATATATCGATATTAAGTTGTATATGAAATTTGAAGCCTTTGGGATATTCACACTAAACGTCGTGATAAGCCGCCTGGCAAATATATTCCTTTTTCAAGATTAAATAAGAAATTCTACAAGGTTTCATGACCCTCCTTGCATTATTATTTACAAAGCGTTGATTTTAAACCTGGCTTTAAAAGCAAAGCCAAATCTATGGATTCATATCCACTGCACCATGAATTTCTAGTTGAACGAACATGTAAAGGTTGTTTCGTTTTATTGAAGTGTGAAAATTATCTTATCTCCCATTTACCAGTCGTCTATTTGCCTTTCCTTCTAGCCATTTCTTCTTGCCTGTCTCTCTCACACAGGATATTCACACGAATCTCTCTCTCTCTCTATCTCTCTCTCTCTCTCTCTCTCTCTCTCTCTCTCTCTCTCTTGTAATATCCCATTCCTCTCTGTACCGAAGCTCACATGAAAGCGTTTCCAGCATCGGACGGATATCCGGAGTACACCTTACCTCATTTGACATCATTGTCTCTTTTGCTAACATGATTTTACACAACCCAAACAAGAGCATAACAGAAACACAAGTACTAAACCTGGTAAATCAGTCGAGAGAATGTTATGGAATGGCGTATCCAAACCAGAAATTCATAAATAGGAAGCAGATTCCCTTCGGGGGGAGGAGGGGGGGGGGGGGGCGGGGTGAGTAAATGTTCTTGTGACGGAGACATGCACACTTTAAGTAATATATTTTACTGGGCGTTCAAATGAGGTAAGGTGTACTCCGGATCCGTCCGATGCTGGAAACGCCTCTAGAAAGGAAAGGTCTTTCATGTGAGCTTCGGTACAGAGAGGAATGGGATATTACAAGAGAAAAAACAGAGAGAAAGAGAGAGAGAGATAGATGTGAATATCCTGTGTGTGTGAGAGAGAGAGAGAGAGAGAGAGAGAGAGAGAGAGAGAGAGGCAAAAAGAAATGGCTAGAAGTAAAGCAAATAGACGACTGGTAAATGGTAATTTTTCACACTTCAATAAAACGAAACAACCTTTACATGTTCGTTCAACTAAAAAATCATGGTGCAGTGGATATGAATCCATAGATTTGGCTTTGCTTTTAAAGCCAGGCTGAAAAATTAACGCTTTGTAAATAATAATGCAAGGAGGGTCATGAAACCTTGTAGAATTTCTTATTTAAATTTGAAAAAGGATTGTATTTGCCAGGCTGCTTATCACAACCTTTAGTGTGAATATCCCAAAAGGCTTCAAATTTCATAGACTACGTAATATTGATATATTGCAGTCTTTGCCTCAGACATGTCAGAAACACAAAAAAGCCCTACCAAGATTATATCATTCATTTATTCATTCATCAGGTGCCGTCCCGAGAACGGGGTTGGCGACTATGCACTTCCATCTTCTTCGATCATAAAATCTTATTCGAGCTTCTCCAAAGTCCAGTCCACTGCTTGATGTTATCAAACCAAGTGATCCGTTGTCTACCTCTTTCACGTTTCCCTTCTATCATTCCCTCAAGTAGTAACTTCTGCAGTCCTCCTTCTCTTAACAAATGGCCAGCATATACATATACAAGCTTCCTTTGTTACTGCCTTCATGAACTCCCTCTCTCTGTTTGCTCTTTGTAGCACTTCTTTATTGCTGTTTTTCGTTACCCAGCCAATTCTTTGCATTCTCCGTAAGCACCC
This sequence comes from Heliocidaris tuberculata, assembly GCA_025618425.1. Taxonomy (NCBI): domain Eukaryota; kingdom Metazoa; phylum Echinodermata; class Echinoidea; order Camarodonta; family Echinometridae; genus Heliocidaris; species Heliocidaris tuberculata. The sequence goes on along the minus strand of CM046846.1, from coordinate 30,242,462 downwards.
CATTTCGAAATTTAGCTTCTATCTGTCGTTCTGTCTCCTTGCATAGAGTCCATGTTTCAGATCCATACAATAGAGTACTCCAGATGTAGCATTTCCAAATTCTGCATCGTAGATCAAGGTTCAGCTTTCTGCTTTCATGGGCTTGTCATATTTTTGTGTGTGTATTGGACCAGCCCCCCCCCCCCCGCTCATTCAGATTAATAACCTGATTTCTTCTCCTCATCCCCCACTCCCACCCCTTGTCAGCGATTATTTGATAAATACTGATACAAGGAACGATCTAGTCCCCGTCTTATAAAGAGTTTCCATGCATTGTGTAAAATATCAGTGTTTAAAAAAAAAAACAAATATTAAATATCCAACTTGACATGGTTAAACATGAATGTTTATCCAAATGAAGGACTGAATAGACGGACTGAATAATAATAATCTGGAACTCCCTTTCCCCTTTTCATTCTTTCCACTCTATACCACCCTATGTCTCCCTACTTCGAATCAGTTTCTCTCTTTGTCCCAAGCTGTCTCTCACTCTATTAATCTTATTCTTATTCCAGTCTTTCCTATAGCTTTCTCATCCCCCCTCTCTCGCTTCATTTCTTTCTCCTTCCTTTTAACTCCTCTCTTTTTTACTCTGTCTCACTCGAGACTCCCCCCCCACATTTTTTTTTTTTTTTTTTTTTTGGGGGGGGGTCTTCTTTCCTTCTTTCTTTCAATTGCCGTTCTTCTTTCTTTCCAAGTCGGCTCAATGCTACTTTTCTACAATATGGGACCTGTCTGCATCTTTCCCAATTTCTTCTCTTACACTCAGTCTCACCTCCCCCCCCCCCCCACCATCTTTCTCTCTTTCTCTCCCGCTCTACTATTCCGTGTCTCAGTTTTACCCTCTTCTTTCTCTCTTTTCATTTCCACCATTCTTTTCACCTCTTCCATTTCTTGCCCACCACCATCATCATCATAATTATACAGATCATTAAGGGTTCTGCTATTTGCAACAGTATGATTGATGACAGAGATAATATTTTTGTGGTTATAATCTACCACAGACTATAACTATATAAATATTTATACAAAGAAATACATATTAAGTATGGCTACAAGTTGTAAATATATTGTAAATATTGTCAGGTTTAGGCTTATTAATTTGATGTAGAATATAAGCCTCGAAAGGGGGAAATGACATGCTTGCACATTCATCAGAGTTGTAAATTTTGAATCTTCATGGATGGAATAATTTGTCATTTTTCATGGGAAGTACTCTATTTGCAGTGGTTTGTGGTGTAATATAAATATTTATGTAAAGAAATACATATTTAGTATGGCTACAAGTTGTAAACATATTGTAAATATGTTTATTGAATCTGTATAGGAGTATGGTAAAATTGTGACAGTATAGGGCTGATGTTTTTAACTCTAATTTCAGCAGTTCGAAATTTTGGCGAGCAAGTAAGAAAAAGACTGACACTTTACTATAGTGTAGTTAGAATGACTAATATACATGTAATGAATGATCTAAATAAGATATACAAATCTTAAATGAACCCTCTCGCTGCCTGAATATGGGGTGAAGGTTGACCAAAAAATTGTCAATCAAAATCCCTGGGGGAGGGGGGAGGGGGCTGCAACCCAACCCCACGGACCTTGTTAGATATAACCGCAAAAGAAACAAAAATATTCAGTAAAATATCTGTATCTCTGCAACTGTGTGCGGTTTTGTGTATAATTTATCATCGTCTTGTTTAAAAGTATTTTTTTGTAGACTAACTTTATGTGCAGTGACCACATCTGTATTTCCGCATAGGTTGTGTATACAATGAATTTAAAAGAAAAACTTTTAGCTTAATGCCTTCCTGTAAATGGTAATTAGATAAATCATATTCAGTCCTTCTGTTTTCTTCGTTCAATATTATAACTTATGATTGAATTCTGCTCCCATCTTCTATACAGTGTGAGTCAATAAAAAGGATACGCACATTCAAGTCCCAATTTTTTTAAAAACCAAGTGGAATCGCTAAAATGTATTATAATGGTATGATAGTTGATGATGTCTTCTTTAATTTGATAGGCTGCTCACCAAAATGCGATCATGGATGAATGAGCACTGGCCATTTTCAAAAAGTATGTCAGAATCGTCTTTGCCCACGTTTGGGCTGAATGGTGTTCGGGAGTTGCTTTATATAATGCGTTCTATTTCAGCCAACCTTGGGTTGACCGTTCATTCCGTTCAAAACTTGGGCAGAGGCAAATTTGACATGCATCAGGAAAAATGTTACTGTTCAGCTGTCCATTGTCGAATTTTATTGATCAAGGTGTCAAATTTAAGGAAACATGATAGGCTACAATATGAGTATCTCCGATTAAATCTATATGTACCGATTGCAACGACATTTATGGTTGAATCTGTGTTTCATTTTTATTGATTCACACTGTATGTGGAGGGGCATTTGTAGTCGATATGGAGTTCGTGTACAGTTCATGTTAATTTTTGGCGACCACTATGAATGTATTATACTTGTTCCCACTAATAAAAAAAAAACTGATGTTGCCATTTTATCTGTTGAACTTTAGTGACTTTAACCCATAAGGTCAAAAGTCAAAGGTCATTAACATGACCATACGTCATTCAAAGTATGTTGAATTTGGTATCAAATTGTAGCAAACTTTATAAGAAATATGTTCATGACACATGACATAGGTTTCGTCTTTAGACCTCTCAGATTTTCGTTATATGTTAATCCATATAAATAAACTTATTACAATACACTCAAAATATGCATGTTTAATTAATTTCCTTTTTTAATTAACTTGCATCATGCCAAATATGGTTATGTTATGACTTTCCATTACAGAGATATAGCATATGTCAGAATTTTACAAAATGGCGCCTAGATGACGTCACGATGTATTGACTATGTTGAAAAAATTTCTGTGCTGAGACAATTACCATATCTACCATTGTACCAATTTGAGTACATTTGAATGGGTTGTTTTGGAGATATTGTGCGTACAAAAAAGTGGGTAGAAAAAAAAAAAATAATGATAATAATAATAAAGAAAGAAAGAAAGAAAGAAAGAAAGAAAAAATTCGTACAAAAATATAAGGTGGTCTGTACTTGAAGTACAGTCCACCTAATAATGTGTTGTTTTAATCAGTGTTTTAGTGACTATTGATGTATTGCTAAATGTTTAAACAGTAGAATCCTAGATGAGTCATAATAAAGTGATAGTCCAGCAGATGGGTGCAGAAAATTGATGGAATTGTGCACTTTTTCATAAAAGCATAAAATTTAGCATGTAGGTAGAGTTTTTTATGCCCAATAATTCTGGATATGGGGCCACCAAAAATTCGGGCCCTTGGACCAATTGTGCCCATTTAAAAAAAATGGCCCTCTCAGGGTCCTTCCCCTTCAAAGTCTTGCACCCGGCCTCCTCATTAACATACCCTTTCTTACCTGCAAGAACTCTTGACAGCGAACGTACAGGCCCGTACAGGTACCGTGCAACCGACGCGCGACATGTCACGGCTCCGTATGGACCTCCGCAAGGAGCCCGTGCGATGGTCGCAAGCAGCACGTGCAAGCAGTACGATGGCTGCGCGTGTCACGTATGTTCATCTGAACACGTAGCCACACAGAGAGATTGTTGGACATGTCCAACACTCGCTTTGCGTGTCCTGCGTGCTCCTATACGTGCTTGGAAAAAACGTGCGACGCAAGTAGCGTTTAAAAAAAATTTTGTTCAGCTTTTTTATATGGGGGGCCTGTAAGAGGGGAAGGATGGGGAGTACGCCGGGTCTGTCAGGGTTCTGATGAGTAAGTCTCTGGTATCATCTTACAACACGTATATAAGAACGTGAATGTAGGAATATCATGTTCAATGTCAGTGGGTTCTTGTATTGAATATGTCTAGACTGCATGTTTCACTGATTCTATTCATTAACAGTAGAACATTCTTCAGTACCATGATTGTGAGTCAATATATACACTGTCCTTTTAGAATCATTCATTGATTATACCTGACCTAGTGTGAATTTGGAGGTCACACAGCAACAATGCAAAATCCAACATTTCAGTGTTGAAAAAAGAACCGCACCAGAAACTGGAATACGTTTTTCGAAGTCCCTCTCCCACGCAGACATGAGTTCATTGTACTTTTTAACCGACACTGTTTCTTGTTACTTCAAACAGCAGGTAATACATGTGGTTTAAGTTAGACCTCTATCATGTCTACACGAAAATGGTTTTATGTCTTCAAAGTTTAAATCTAAGGGTTCCATCTTATGTGTGCATTGTGGTGAAAGTTTTGATTTTTTTTATATTGAGTAATTAAAAAATGACACTGGCTATCGCTGATAAAAAAAAAAATACATGAGTAATTATAACTCATGCCATGGGATTGATTGCGCGGACGAATATGTTCCGTAATTATTCATTAATATTGTTACAAATGCCCCAGCCCCAGCTATCCATCTTTAAGTCAGCATAGATCGATGTATCAAAGATGCGTCTACAATTTGGAAAACAGATCCATTTGCTGCCTGAAATAATTCATAGTTTACCATTAGTAAATGTCATTTCCATTTACAAAATCATGCATGTTATTATGGCGATTATACCAGCGCTTTATACTAGGCAATGCAGGCCAATCCACAAGCAAAACATGTCTTTCCCTACTCCCATTTACAACTCTCCCATGGGTGGCTCAACTCTCGTTATGAGTATGCTCAACTCTCCTCACCCTGCGGGAGACTTGCGCCATTCGACAATTTTTTTAAAACGGACTACTACTTTGAAATGCAATCACCTTGAATTTCATAACCCACATTGTATTATAACATAGGAGCTAAATTTCAAAAAGCTGTCCAACCCACAATGCAGGTCTGGGGAAATATGGCCTTTTATGAAAAAAGTGGCTCAACTCTCCTGGATCTCCCCTACCTTTTTCCCGACTGTAAAACAGCCCAATTTGTTTTGTAAAACAATGTTATTTTCAGAAAAGATACTTGTCCTCTTAATTGATATAATATACAAGACATGATGAAAACGGTTACTCCGATGCAAAATACGCACGCGCTGCAAAATCATCGGATATCGGTTTTAGTGGAATCGTATAGTCTGCGATGTCCTGCGACTGCGATCCGATTGGGCTCACAGTCGCAGAGCCATCGGATCGCAGTCGGATCGTGCAGTGTGCTCCGGGCTTTAAGCCCACCGCACACTCCACGATCGACTGCGATCCGATTTTGGAAATAAATTGCAATAACATTAAATGTGGACATTTAAACAAATAAAACTTTCCTGATTCAGGTTCTGAACAATAATAGGAATACTAAAATACGATTTTTTTGGGTTTTTTTTTTTTTTTTTTGGCGTTATGAGCCTTCTACCCGGAGTAAAGGCAAAATAAGCTTCAAATAGGCCGGTTTACTAACATATTCAAATTTTATGCATGCTTTTTAAACAAAGGTTGTTCTCGACAACCTGAAAGCTTGCCCGATGCTTGCCCGACATAGCAACAAGTAATGTATGCAAACTGGATTCCTAGTATTGGAGTCCATTTATTAATAACAGGTTGGTGGATTACAGGTCCTCCGGAAAGAAACATCCATAAATTTAGTAAATTAGTAAACCGGTCTATTGTAGACAATCGTAGGACTGCTCCGACGTCCCTACGATTCGGAGCCGATTTAGCCTTTCCTCTGACTACTAGAAGGCTTGCAGCAGGCCGTAATATCGATTTTGCTTTCTATGTGACTATTCAGAACCTAAATCAAAAAAGTTTTATGTGTTTTAATGTCCATATCTATATTTCCTTCCGAAATCGGATCGAAGACCGATCGTGCAGTGTGCGGTGGGCTTTTATATACGCGGCACTTGTGCGTTACATCAAAGGTGTTCTGTGATAACTCCTGATTGGTCACATTTACCACTGGTGCATTTGCAAGTCATGAGATCCTTGTAAAATATTTTTCAATCTTTAAAAAGAATTATATTTGCCATGCGGTTAGCAATGATCTTTTGTGTGAATAACATGTGTGTGTGTGTGTGGGTGTGTGTGTGTGTGTGTGTGTGTGAGAGAGAGAGAGAGAGAGAGAGAGAGAAAGAGAAAATAAGAGACTTTACTCTGGAATATAATGTGGTAATATGTCTGGAATTTACAACCGAATAGTCAGAACAGTGGCGTATCTATACGGGGGGGGGGGGGGCAGAGGGGCACGTGCCCTGGGCGGCACTTGAATGGGGCGCAAAAGCACAAAAGAGAGAAAGAAAAGGGGGGAAATACAAGAAATTTTATGGTCTTCAGAGTTATTTGCGCCCCAGTCAAGGACAAAATGCGTAAGAAATGGTGTTTTTAGGGTTTGTAATGCGAAATTTTTCTAAAGCTCTGTCGCTTTGCCCCCTCGTATGATTATGTTCAAGATCTAGCTATTTCGAGCCCCCAATGGCGTTTTTAAAGTGTTAACCGTTAATTGACTCTAGTTGCTTTGCCCCCACCCCCGGAGGCGTCGATTTGTTCGGTATAGATAAAGCATTTTAGGGCAAGCATTGTTTGTAAACAATGCTCTGCCCCTCCATTGGTTTGTCTATTTCGAACGAATCGACGCCTCTGCCACCCCCGCATAAGGCAGGAGCTTGTTAAATTTTGACCCCCAGATGGGATATAAGTGCATAAAAAGCACTTTCAAAGTATAGAACATTCAAAAGAAATCATAAATTCGCCTTGCAATTGCCTTACTAAATTCCTCAAATATATGTCTCAGGATTTTCATTCATTTTGCCCCCCCCCCCCAAAATAAGAATATTCAAAATTTAAAAAATAAATCTAATGCTAGGTCACTGTATTCCCTTGGATTTTTTTTGTAAGGGTAAAATACATAAGAAATTTCAATTTGAGGGGTGAAAGGGAAAAAGAAATTTGTCGTTCGGTCGCGTTGCTCGCTCGGTCGCGTTGCTCCCTCGCTTATATAACTCATCAAATTTGGGTTAACAATCCCGGGTTATATGCATCAAAATTCATTTTCACGTAGTGTCATCATTTCTAAATTAAAAACGCTCATTAATCTGAGTTTCGGCATGGGGGGGGGGGGGGGGGGGCGCAGATTTGATAGTTTGCCCCGGGCTCCAGAATACCTCGATACGCCACTGAGTCGGAAACATAATTATTTACAGGACATCATTCAGAACAGCTTATTCTCATTCACCCTTTTTCCTCCCTATCATTATTTTGCTGCTTATAATCTATAAACACGATATGTTGGATAAAGAATGATTAAAAGGGTTTATTATTTCGTATCGGATTTCGCTCAAACATTCACTGATCTGCATGTTTCATTAAATTTTCTGCTTCTTTTAAAACCAACATGAAATCAGGGTGGACTTTCCCTTTAAACCAGTGACAAAACAAGTCCGAAGGACTGACTAAATCCTTTGGAAATAAAAATTAGTCTTAGAAATTAAAAGAGTACCGACATTTGTCCTCCCTGTCTATTCTTATGATAGCTACCCCAAAATTTTCTAACAAGCCAAAAAAAGAGTTATTCAGTTGATTTTTTTAAAATTCCCTAAATTGATAACTTTGATTAAGCAACAATAGTTTCCTGTTTGAAAAAAAAGCTTAATAACAAAGTTCCGATATGTAGTGCAATGAAGAAAAAAATAAAATAGAACCTCATCTAAAAAAAAATACCGACGCCCCAGTGCGAATATTTAAGGGATTTTTGTTTTACTCCCCCCCCCCCCCTCCCCCTGCATAGATGTTTCATATACGATAAACTTGGTTATATACGTTGTTGGGCCCATTTGACTTTAAGACTGTATTGTTACCTTTAATTTCGCCATAGTGCAGGTAAAAGGAAAAAAGTGCAAGTCGAAGAGGGTCCCACCTTTAACTTCAAGACTTACTGTTACACACCAATTTCACAGCAGTTGACAGACTTTGGTTGATTCAAGTATGGCCGTTGTCTGTATGAGTGACTCTGAATGTCGTTTTCTGACAATGACTATAGTTTGAATGTATGAAGCTACAGAGATTAAATGATCTGAATGCCACTCCTGAGAATGTGTTCATAGTACACACACTCAATACATTTTTTTTGTGCATGGTACATAATCTTCTTGCACTTTGTATCCTCCGAAAAGATGATTAACTACCGAGATCCCCGCTCTTTTATAGCCGCGAGAAGAGACGGATCCCATTTGAATGTTAAATTACTTTGAAATTCTGTTGTGTGAACCACTGCCTTATATAGGACCTGGAATATGCTAACCCTCTTCGACGTGTACTTCTATTAATAGAATTCTAACTATACTTCATTTTATTCGCATAATTTAAGAATTTTAAGAGTCGTAAGTCATGAAATAAACTGGGGTTGGTGTGGGTTCCAGATAGTACATCGCAGACTTATTATATTCTTCGAATATATAGGTATCGCGCCCAAACAAGAGTGCAATACGATAAATATGGGAGAACTAGAGAGCAATATAAATTTTCAAAGAACATTCTGAGGAAACAGAAAATGTAGTCTATGATAATACCTACATTTTGGCAATTTCTTTATTTTCTACTTCGTGGATGTGCTGTTTCCAAGACAATAGGCCTTCAATACAAACGCCTATAAATTTCGTCTTTTCAGCTCTTGCAATTTCTGTATTGTTCACTTTTATATTTATTTCAACTATACCAGGAATTATGTCTTTTTTGCTGAATATGATAAAATTGCACTTCTTGGAGTTGACAAATAGTTGACTGGCTTGTAGCCATTCGCATACTTTACTTAATTTTCTACTCGCTATATTGCATATGGAGTTCATATTTGTGTCAGCGTACACAGTACCCTCCATAATACTCTGACAAGCAAAAAAAAAAAAAAAAAAAAAAGGTTTTCGTTCTAAAAGGGGGCCACAAATGCATACTTTTCTTTCAAAAGGGGGGGGGGGCACGGGCCGGATGTCCCCCCTAAATCCGCCACTGTCTCCCATTATAAAAACGGATTTATTTTCTCTATTCAAAGAGCCCAAAACGTTTTCAAGAGATTTTGTAAAAACATCGGGGGTCATACCAACAGTAACATTCTTGCCCGTAATCATTGTTAATCTCAACAAAAAGAGAGTCACAATATCGTTTCGTTCGGAGTATGACAACACATCTCTAATATACAATGAAACACCGCCTCCATACACGTTGGCGTAGTCTGTTCTTACACAGCGTTGAATAATAAGTGCGGCAAGGTGCTTTAACCATGTTTCTGAGAATCCATAAACATCGCACTGAAAATTCAAGCTATTCATCGAGTCAAGAATATGATCAAATTTTTAAAATAGGCTTCTTGAATTAAAAATGAATAATGGAGAATATGGAAGAATTTCACACATCTTCATTATTAAATCGTTGAATAAAACGATTCGTATAAAAATAATGGGTTTCATGTAAATTATCGCTGTCAGCAAAAAGAAATCCTGTCTGGATCCACGTTGTCATTTGCTAAGACATCCTCATTCCTATTCATATTGTGGAGAACTATTTTGTACATATTATTAGATGCTACTGTGATCAAGTGATCAAGGTTAATGATCTTTACTCTGTTTATTTTTAAAAGCCAATGTTCACCTCTTGTAACCTTAGTTCCACCTGTACTAGCCTTTCACAATTGCTCATATTAACATTCCATCCTCTTGCTTTTGTTATCATCATTCCTCCTTCATTGCTTTACATTCTCAAGTTGATCCTTTTCTTTGTTATATAATTCCTGCAGACTGTGCTTCACCTCATTTGTTAATTGGTTGATTTTGTAATGAATATTGAGTAACTTCACTTGTTGATTGGTTGATTTTATAATGAATAATGAATAATAAATCAGGGCTGGGCCACACCCAGGGCAGAGGAGAAAAAGATTTCAAGAGAGTAACAGCTCAACATGTACTTGTCCTGTCTTGGAGTAAGAACCCATGTAGCAATATTGAGCCCCTACAATATGGACAAAATAGGCCTGGGGCCTTTAACATAAAGAGATATAGTCAATCTTACGGTTGATATTAATCGTAAGTCTATGGCAAATAACTGAAGAGTTACAATTGATCGTAAGATTGATTGTATCTCTTTATGTTACAGGCCCTTGTTTACAAATGTATTTCAATTTATGCATGTTTCTCTCCAAAATCCTTAGTTACCAACTATTTAGTGCACCTGCTATGCACAATGGCGTCTCTATGGATGGAATCCATTTTGCATACATTAGTTGTTGCTATATCGGGCAAGCCTCTAACAAGCTTGTGAGTCGTCAAGAGAGACTTTCGTTCAAGAAGTATGGATGAAATTAGTAAACAGGTCTATTTTAATTCAGCCAGTTGATCGGCAGTAGATTTGTAAATGGGTAGGGTGCAGTAGGCCCGATTCATTTACTCATATTTGTCTGGGGCTGCCATATTCTCAAGCAAATTGCTTATAATGGTAGTCCTTCTTCCGCAAATGACTTTATATTTGATGAATTACAATAATTTGACAATTTATCATTTCGTGTTTGTTTTTGAAAAATGATTGTTACATATACTTGCTATTTATGTTTTATTGTCAAAAAGTACTTTTGTATTTTATTTTATATATATTACCGTAAAATGTTGTACTTATATGAATGCAGAAGAAAATAAATCAAATTAAAAAAAAATCAAAAATCATCTGAATCAATTTGATTGAATGGCAAAACTTGTCCAAAACATGTGCGGCACAATGAGAAAATCTATTCCATTCATGAGTGGGAACAAACTTCTTACATGAATGGCAAAAGATATTCTGATTATGCAATAACTGTGGGTTCCTTGCTCTAGGTATTTCATTAGTGATTGTTATTTATGAATAAATTAGGAGTGCATGAATCATTACCAAGATATGGAGATACTGCACCTGCCAATAGACCGGTTCCGTAATGTATACAAATTTATGCACATTTCTTCTCTGAGCACCTAGTGACGAGCTATTCCATTAACCTGCTTTTTATAAATGAGCCTCAATGCTTGGAATCCAGCTTGCATACATTACTTACATTGAATAAACATTATGTGTCACATTTATTGCACCTAATGTGCAGCCATTTTCCAGTGATACACTTTTAATTTATAATACTTTTTTTAATTTTCTTATCCTGACCTGGATGGAGTTAAGGGGGTGTGGGAAGGAAGACCCGTGGGTCATGGTAATTGAGTTAACCTTTTCTAAACCCAGGCAGCCCCATCAACTCTGATCCAGGTCCTTTCTTTACAATGTTTATTCCTGTTATTGTTTTCTGTATTGTTTTCGAAATGCTTAATAATAAATAAATAAATAAACTTGTTGCTATGTCCGGCAAGCCTCGGCAAAGCTTTTAGGTTGTGAAGAACAACCTTTGTTTGTGAAAGGTACGTATAAAATTTGAATACATTACCGAACCGGTCTATCAGACGACGTAGAAACTGAAGTTCACTTTATTATTATGCGGTGTATAACGAACAAAAAGAAAAGCTATTTCTCAATACCATAGTACCTTCATTTAATGATATGGACGAACTTGGTAAGTCTTTTTTTTTTATAATGCAGAGTCGTAATGATTATGACATAAGTAAGATCTGTGTCACCTCTATTAGTAATATATATAGTGATAGAATAATCGATACCGGTCTAAAAAAGGAATTGTTTGGCAGGAGGCCTACATATATTTGTATTTTATTGATTATACTATAGTACTTTCCTGGGGTTTTTTTCAGTTATGATTGATATTCCGTTTCAACAGTACTATTCATTTAATTGTATCTGTTTGTTTTATTATTCTTGGCTTTTTTTTTCTGTCGGACGCACCTAGGAAATATGGTCTACAGCCTTGACGGACTTCACCAGTTTTATTTCAATACATTGTTTTGATTTGATTAAACTTTTCGAGACGGGACTGCCCTCGGACACACCTATAGTCAATGGGAACTTTAGGCTTGACCAACGGCCTGCGAAGCGAGACCGACAGCCAACTTGACCGCTGGTCCGCGAAGCGTGACCGACAGCGAAATAGCTATATACATGTATATGGGGACGTGGCTGTGGGCACGTCCCCTCACGAATTTCTAGGGCCCCCTGCCCCAATGAAGAATTTTGCAACAGTTAAGAAAACACATGAAGTATGATAATTTATGCACAGTAACACTCGGTAAGCAATGTATCGCATTATAATGTCAATTTTCAACTTTTTTTTCCCGGCAAAAAAATATAAAAGCCTATAAAAAATAATGTCTGGTTCCCCCCCCCCCCCCCCCCCCCCCCCCCCCCCCCCCGAAAGCGGCGAACCCAAGTGCCGGCCACTGAATCATGGTTACGCAGCTGAAGACCAACAGCTCACAATAGACCGACGGCAATTCATTTGAGTGGTCATTGTCAGAATCGTATTCAAATTGAGGCAGGTTGGCATTGTATAACTCTTTTGTTTACTACCCTAGTTACCAGGGCAAGATATGTGTATCAGGAGCCTTTAATATATAGGCCTTACTTTCAATAGCCAGTGTGGGCATAGAGAGTAGAGTAGGTTATTTTCAGGTGTATGGCATTACAGACTTTTTGTAAGGACATATTTTAGTTGGGTGTGGCATCCAAAAAGCTGTAGCCAGCTCACTCTGACATATGATTTTGGAGAGAGAGGAGTGAACTCCAGCAGCCTGCAATTTAGGGTGTTATGCTTGTAGGCAAGCAGCAGGGCGTGGTATAGCCATGCAACCCAGTGCCAAGGCTGATGTTCCCCTCTTCGAAGAAGCCAATTTACGGCGGTCACCGTTTGGTCACCATAGGGTACGTTACCCCTTTGGTCAAGAAAGGATCAGCATTTGGGTTGATCTTGACAGTCAGCAGTCACCAAGTTCCTGAGAGGCTTTGAAACGATCATCGTCATCTTCGTTGATCTTCACTTCAATCCTCGTCACTTTGTCGTCATCTTCCTCTATCTCTACACCGTTTGTCATCGCAGTCATGCATCACAGCCGTCTTTCGAGACATCCTTCTTCTGCCCGTCATCGCTAGTTATACATAAAGACTTTCGCAATTTTCATCCGCGTTAGGTTTGGTAGGGTTTTTAATCATTCTTAATAAACATTAATGTTATAGAAGTCTTTGTTTAATTTTAGACTTCTTTAAATATTGGAAAGTTATTATCATTCTCATATTTTCTATGTATATCATCGGACGTTGAATATTTTCTTTTGTAAATAATAACTTCTTTCAAGTATATGATCAGTATTAAATTCTGACTCTTCATTTATATTCTTGAGTTCAGTGATCTTTCTTATTTGGGGTTGTTAAGCAGTCCATGTTATAATTTAATTCACAGAAGTATTCCGCTTCGTGACAGTCATATTGGTCTCATGGGCCATTAATTTTTTCAACTCTGATGCCCCTATAGAATTTGGATCAGAAGGATTAAAAGCGTCTCTTATCATACAGTAACCCCGAAGGCGTAGAAAACAGCTTACCCGCTTTATGAGTTATTGATGTCCTAGCTGGGAAATGTTTTTTTGTTTTTTTTTGTTCAAGGACTAAAAGCGCCTGTTATAAATTACACTTAGGACCCCATTGGAAATAAGCTTATAGCAAGCTTTCATGGCTCATCCTGTTCAAGATGTATATTTCCCTTGAATATTTTACACTTCCTGTTTTATATATAATATAATATATAATACTTGACGAATAAAATCAATCAGTATATCCTACTACAAAACGTAAACTCAGAAAACAGACGTGAGATTGCATAATGTGTAATATATTACCGTATAATATTGAAGAATCCTTTTTTCCGTTGATTGTTCCGAATTCCATATTCTCCATGTGAATGACCATTTTCACACTGGCGTAGAAAGACTTAGTGATCAGGGGGGACACAGACGAGGGGGGGGGGGGGGGGGTTACACGCAAAATCACAGAATCACATAAGACCCCTATAAGTTCCGTGGATGACCTATGACCTGTTTTGTTGTTGTTTTGTTTCCATTAAGATTCTGCTACAAAAGTCCGTTTGGTCGTAATCTTATTACATACATGAATCAGCATTCTTAACTCGGAGAATACATTACTGATCACTGTGCCCCTTCTCTTTTCCTTTCATTCGTATATTGAATTGAATTGAATAGGTCTAAAACTTGATATGTGGAAATTGCGACTGATCGAGGTGAAATGTTAATTGTTCCTTCTAAGGTATTTTGTAGGCTTGCTCCTCCATAACACAAACATGAACAACATTTTCATGATTTTGTGAGGCGCTTCCTGAGCTTTTCGGAGGGGTGGGGTGGGGTTGTTTAAAAAAAACTTAGGGGAGAGGGATGGGGAGTACGCCACTTCCGCCAGAAGTCAGGTTCACACAAAGGGAGCTAAACTTTAAGTTTCGCTTGTAGTTTCAAAACTTTTCAAAGTTAACTTGTAGTAATCTTGTAGTTTCAGAACGTATGAACGGACTCGTAGTTTCGAAACTTTAAGTTTACTTGTACTTCTAGTTCTAGTTCTAGCGAGCTTGTGGTTAACGCCGAAACCACGAGCAGTGGGGGGGGGGGGGGGGGGTCCTCCGTCGCAGTTCGGACAGTGTGGACATAATAAACTTTAAGTTTCGCAAGCTCGTAGTTAACGATGACCTCGCTGTTCATGTTGAACTTCCGGGTCATACCCTTTGTGCGAATTATGAACACAGGATCTGTATGTGTACTTCCGGTGTCAACAACGACGATCGCTCGGCTTGTAATGTAAGAACAACGAGCATTGTTGTTTCGTGCCCGTGTGAACCCTCGTCATGGTTAGTGAGTGTTGTTTCGTTAACTTAAAGTTTCACTAACTTAAAGTTTCGAAACCACAAGTCCCGTATGAACGTAGCTTTCAAAACCCAAAACAGATTTTTAAAAATGCAGGAAAAACATTAAATGTTCAGTGGTAATGGACTCCTATACTGAATATGTATAGATTGCAAGCGCAATTACATTGTTTGCCCCGGGCGCCATAATCCCGAGATACGCCACTGAATGTAAACAGGCATTATGACGAGGCATCAAAATGATACCAAAATGATGCAGATCGTAACTATAATCATAAAACAGCTTATTCTCTGTTTGATTCTTATCCATCATGTCAATGCTTATTGTCATTTTGTCCTTTTTGTAATTTATCCGCATGAAATGTGTAATACTATTGCCTGTATAGGGACTTGTTTTTCGATTACACGGTTGGGGTGCACCAGCGTATTTGAAGGAGGGGCGGGGGGGGGGGGCAATTTGCTTCTCCTGACGGATTTCCAATCAAGAGGGGGAAAAATTAATAGTAGTTGCTGGATCAGGGAATCATTTTTGAAATAAGAGTGTAAAATGTAGACACATTCTCAAAAGACTTACTTTGTCTTTCCCAAAGTACGTCATTTTGGCAGTTTGGGCTACCCCCCCCCCCTCCACCTCCCCCCCCCCCCTCTCTCTCTCTCTCTCTCTCTCTCTCTCTCTCTCTCTCTGTAACGCGCAAACGAAGTAGTCTGCAAGCACAGACCCTAATTTGAAACTTTAACAGAAAATCATTGTGCCTTGAGAGAAGCCTAGCCCAGCTACCCACCGGTCGAGCAGCTATAGTACATGGCCTATGGTAGTCTTATAGTGCAGACACTCTTTTACGACTGACCAGGGTTTGTGCCTGCAAACTACAAACGAAGGCCCTTATAATGAAATGAACTATATAGATCACAGTAAAGTGTGATGTTGCCCCCTCCTTTATGTAGACCAAGGTCGGGATACGACACTGTTGGAGTAGGATGCATCTCAACATCATTTTTTAAAAATCATTATTTAGCGGTGGCCTATCAAATGATACATGTATAACACTCCCTCTTTTCAAAACAAGTCTATACGTCCTTGGTGTATGCAAAAATAAAATCGTATAAGCATGTATAACACTCCCTCTTTTCAAAACAAGTCACGTCCTTGGTGTATGCAAAAATGAAATCGTATAATATACCCTTTGGAGGTTGTGACTCGTTTCGGGTCTCGATTTAAAAAAAAAAAATTTTTTTAACGCGTATAGTTTAACTGAAGAGAGAGACATATAAATAAAGAGGTACCGTGCTGCTGAATACCTCTTCAGACAGCGATCTGGGAGCTTGTCTGTCACACTTTACGGTTCCAGGGTTGGGTATGGCTGGGGTATCAGAATAGGAAAGAAAATGTCCGGTTGATATCTTTAAACTTTATATGAACTTTTGTGGCGTTTTCTGTGATCTCTGAAAAAACATCAGATCGGTGTCAATGACACTTTTCGATGCAATAGAATCTTTGGTTTTGGGGTGCCCAAGAAGGAGAAGGTTCTAGCATGGAGAATCGCAGGAATAATGATAGCGAGATTTGAGCTGGAAAAGGGTGCATTCCTGTATACACTGAATTGCCTTTTTTTAAATTTGAAAAATCACAATTTGATTTTGATCATGATTTTCTCTATTTTTTTTCTTTCTGCCATTGGTGAGCATTATGAGGAGCAGGAGTACGCCCCCCCCCCCCTTTTGAAGGCCCTGAAAAAAAATCAGTTTCAAATTGCTGTGCATCTATATTGTACGGATTGGGTGGGAGGGGGGGGGGGCTGTCCAGGTAAATGTTTCACCCTTGATTATCAATTTATGGATGCGCCTCAACCTGTATCTAACCCAAAGCATCTCTTTCCAAAAGCTGGTTACTCCCCAGGTATATGCAGATGAATATAGTATGATGCCACTGATAAGTTGAATGGCCGAGTTGACATGGTTGATTTAGAATACAATATCTTGGAAAAGAAGATTGAAGTGCTTTATCCCATATTATATGAAAAGATCCGATCCCGAACGCTTGGTCCCCATGCAGGGGCGTCGATCCGTTTATCGGATTGGATGGGGAGGGGGGGGGGGGGCAAGACAGCCTAACGTAACGATGTTCCTTTCTCACAATATTTTTTTTAAACGCCTCTTAATTACCAGCTTCTCCAAGGTTACGTGAAGCAGGGAAAATTAAAGAATTTGCGTGCGGAGCGCACGACGAAATTAAAATCAAGTCTGATCCGTGTAAATACTTTTGTATTGCGTTGTTTGGAAGGTTTAATTTCCCGAGATTTGCATCAGATTCCCTTATTTAATTTTACATTTCCAGATTTATTGGGGGGGGGGGGGAAACGATATGTAGCTCCCATATTTTTTTTTTTTGGGGGGGGGGCAACTGCCCCTCCTACCCCCCGAATCGATGCCCCTGTTCGTCCCGTCCAAAGGGCGGACTGGGACTAAAATTTGGTCTAGGGGGATTTCGATGCAACCGACCCACTCAGTCTATAGCATATGTATTCCCAAATTTCCCCGTATTTCATCATACAGTATCGTTACCTTGCCAAACAAAAATATACCAAAGGCGTAGGGACGCATGCAGAGGCGCAATAGACCGGTTCTGTAATGTATACAAATTTACGCACAGTTCTTCTCTGAGCACATAGTGACCAGCTATTCCATCAACCTGCTTTTTATAAATGAGCCTCAATGCTTGGAATCCAGTTTGCATACTTTACTTGTTGCTATGTCCGGCAAGCCTCCGGCAAGCTTTCAGGTTGTCAAAAACAACCTTTCTTTGAAAGGTATGTATAAAATTTGCATACATTACCGAAGCGGTCTATTAGGCATAATGACGCCCGGAGCAAATAATAGATTTGCCCCCCCCCCCCCCTTCCCCGCTCAAGCTAAAAAGTACAAGCCAGATTCATTCTCGTTAAAACATAAAGCGCTTCGTGAAAATGAGTTTTGATAGATAGGTAGAGTTTCCTAAATAGCTATCGAAGCGAGGACGCAAAGCAACCGAGCGTTAAAGGGAAATCCAACCTTACTAGCAAGTTGCTTTGAAAGAAAGAGGAAAAATCAGAGAAGCAGATTGGTGAAAGTTTGAACGAAATCGGACAAGCAATAAGAAAGTTATGAATTTTTGAAAGTTGTAATCGCTATACATATGGGAATTTCAAATTGGCCGAATAGGTAATGTCCCTGTGATGTAGCTGTGGACAACTCCCCCATTAGCTCCAACACACAAAATGACTAAAATGTCACTTTTTTCAAAATGTATTACTCAGTAGGATCTTTTTCTTTCATGAGGACCTATAACAATATGCTATTTCCAATATATTTTGAGTACTGCCCCGAGGGTAAAAGCGCCTCGAAGAAAACCGCAAATTAATGATATTTTTGTGTACGACAAATGGGAGAGTTGTCCACAAAAATGTCACAATCGAATCACCAAACTGCCAATTTGAGATTCGCATAGATGTAGTGATCTCATTTTTCAAACATCCATAACTTTCTTATTCCTTGTCCGATTTCTTTCAAACTTTCACCATCCTGTTTTTCTTATTTTTCTGCTTTCACACAAATCATCTCATTACCAAGGTTGGATTGCCCTTTAAATATTCTTCATTCCCATGTAATTTTCTATGCATTTTACCCTCAAGAAAAATCATCAAGGGTGTAGATTAGCCGAGCGGTAGACATTCAATACTTCTATTCTATTCAAGCCCTAAATTAACCAGATTAACAAAAATCATGAACAAACATATTCGAGGAATTTAGCCAAGCCACTGAAAGGATCTTTTTTCGAACGTTGACCCTTTGAATATGCTATTAGGCACTTTATCATTAAAGCCTTGGGAGCTCGAAATTCGACAAGATCCTGATGAAATTTGTATTTTTCTAGAGAGCAAAGCAGCAAGCGTTAGAATATTTTTCTCCAATTTAGTACGGCGGCATAGCTTCAAAATTTGGCTGAATAGACCGCTTCCGTAATGCATACAAATTTATGCACATAATTCTCTGAGCACCTAGTGACGAGCTATTCCATTAACCTGCTTTTTATAAATGAGCCTCAATGCTTGAAATCCAGTTTTTGAGGGTTGGAGGAAAAAAGTTGGCGTCCATGTTACCTAATCGTTATATATTTTGTATTTTCATGTAGAATGATTTGTTAAACTGCAGGGCGCCTTTGGAAAGCAATTTTGCATAACTGAACATGCCAACCCTGCAGTATAACATAAAGAAGGCAAAATGAATAAATAAATATAAATTGCGTAAAAATCATCATTATACAAACGATGGTAATAACATAATGTGTCACACACTCCATAATAATCGGGGCCACTATAGCGTTTTTGATAGGGGCAAGTGGGGCAACCCCCCCCCCCCCGAAAGATTCTCAACCATAAAAAAAAAGGTTCACTCACATTTCAGTCACTGTGAATTGTATCCAAACTGCTTTTAAATCAAGGAATAATTTGTTAACAATACTGAAGGAAGGGGAGGGGAGTCACAAAGGGACATAATTATGCATCGCTATTTCCATATACAGGTGTACTGCCTTCAGGGGCGTCGCTAGAACATTTTGAATGGGGGGGGGGGGATGTGACACTCAAATTTGCCGACAAAAATGCTGCACCCTAATCTCTCCCCCCACAAATGATAATAAAAGAAAATCGCAGATGTAGCGATCTTGATCATATGGGCCCATTTTCCCAAGGGGGAGTGGGGGGGGGGGGGGCTGACGCCTTTTGCCCTAATATCAACTTTTCAATTTCTATTTTCTTTTTTTTTAACTTTTGCAGTGAAAATGTACAGAAGTTACGGAAGTTACATAATTATCCGGGAACCTCGCTGCCCAAATATGTGGATATTCTGGCACCTCGCTGCCCGAATATGAAGTGGGGGTTGCCCGAATATCGGGACTTCGATCTTTGCCCGAACTTCTCCCGAATATCAGCTTATCAATTTCTAAATTTGTTTTAACTTTTCGTAGTGAAAAATGTACAGAAGTTACTTATATAGAAGTTACATAATTATCCGGGAACCTCGCTGCCCAAATATGTGGATATTCTGGCACCTCGCTTCCCGAATATCGGAACTTTGAAAATCCTAGGGGGGGGGGGTGCAGCCCATTGCCGAAGTGTTTTTGAGAGCGAACGAAGCGAGCGAGCAAAAAATTGGCCAGTTTTTCCTTCTTTTTCTTTCCTTTCCTTCCTTTCCTTCTGTTTTTTGTTTTCCTTTCCATTCCCTTTTCTTTTTTCTTTTCTTTTTTTTTCATTCTCCTTTCTCTTTTCTCTTTTCCTTTTATTTTTCCTCTTTCCTCTCCCTCCCCCTCCTTAAATGATCATACTTTAATGATCTCTACTTGCTGTATAGAAACATTCGACTAAAATTTGCAAAAAACTCTTTCAAGCACCATATCCTAATTTTGTTCTTATTAGTTTTACGACATTTCCAACCCAAATTCCAAGCTTTTTTCAGACGAATCAAACGTCAGGATCATATTTTTAGAAATGATTGTCAACTCTAAATAACGTAGGCCTAGCAGCAAGTCAATCAGTGAGTTTCGTTTATATCGCTGTATAACTTCTCGTCCATTAAGGATTCGTCCTAAAAATACTAGAACCTCACTGGCCGTAACGAATTTCTCATTGAATTGATCGGGGCCGTGGTACAGACTCCCATCTGGTAGGGTCCGATTTTTTTAACAGGCGATTTATTGTTTGTTGAAGTGTACACATGGTACAGGAATTCCATTACAATTTAGCCCCAAATTCCCTCAAAATTGCGTTTTTGAAAGTGCTTCCATATCTAATATTTTTCAGAATGGAATTCTAAACGCATGTGCCAAAGTTGGTGCTTTTAGACAAATTAAAGTGCATAACTTTCAAGCTATGCCGCCGTACTATTTCCTGTCTTTAGTGTTCTCATCATTACCTACTGACATTTATCCTCCTTGTCTATTCTAAGTACATGTTTTTTGTGCAATGACTAAGAGTGTCTGTTATAAGTTACACTTAAAAATCACGAAAGCATACAAATGCAGATCGGATAATCATAAAACAGCTTATTCTCTGTTGTGTTCTTATCAGTGCTTATTGTCATTTGACCTTCTTGTCTATAATTATGATATGCATGAGCGGCAATCGCTCCTAAAACGTGGAGGTGACACAAATGATATTGTACTCCAAATTCTCTGACAAGCAAATTTAAAAAAAATGACTAAGATAGCATTTTTTTAAAAAAATAGATAAATAGTATCACATGCAGTCTTGGAACGTGTTTTTTGTTCAGTGACTAAAAGCGTTTGTTATATAAAGAAATATTGATTTCAAAATGTTTTGTCAATCATGTCTCACTAATTGTGGAATTACCCAAATGCAGATCGTATAATCATACTTTCTTGTGTTATAATCAGTGGCGGATTTAGGGGGGCAATCCCGGCCCGTGCCCCCCCCCCCCTTTTGAGGGAAAACAATGCATTGTGCCCCCCCCCCTTTTTCGAGCAGAAAACCTTTTTTTTATGCTTGTTAGAGAATTATGGAGGGGAACTGGACCGCATACCCCCCCCCCCCCCCCCCCCCACTGAGCGACTTTTGGAGGGCTGGCGATACCTAAAAAATAGGGGTCTCCCTCCAAGCAGTTTCCCAAAGTTGACAATCCTGCATTTGTGTGCTCCCCCCCCCCCCTTATACGAAATCCTGGATCCGCCCCTGGTTATAATCATTGTCTTTGGCCATTTCCTCATTATGCTCATCTTTGTCTATTCCTGTATTCTAATTAATCGGTGTTAAGGCTGAACGTATTACTCAAAATCTGTTTCTTGTTTTCCTGTTAATGTTCACTTATGTTTCAACATTAGCGTTGTATCATTTCTTATTCATGTATTATGCTATATTTTCATGTGTATCTGTGTGCTGGGGCCCTATAGTATGACAGTGTGTCAATCACTGACAAGGCTGTCCTGGGTAAAAAGGACAAATATAATTATAAGTTAAAGGGAAATCCAACCTTAATAGCAAGTTGCTTTGAAAGAAAGGGGAAAATCAGAGAAGCAGATTGGTGAAAGTTTGAACGAAATCGGACAAGCAATAAGAAAGTTATGAATTTTTGAAAGTTGTAATCACTATACATATGGGAGTTTCAAATTGGCCGAATAGGTAATGTCACTGTGATGTAGCTGTGGACAACTCTCCCATTCACTCCAACCACAGAACTTAGCTAGAGCCGGGGTAATATTCGAGAGCCTTAAGCACCGTGATTCATGATGGATATGAGCGCTATATGAATATCCAATATTATTATTATTATTATTATTAAATCAAAACAAATTTGTAGGCCTTTTTATATCAGATGACACTGTACAAAAGGTATTTCGTTATACCAGGAAGGTGACTCTTCCACCTCCCTGGTTATACAAGTCATGTACATGGCACAAAATATGAAGTATATTTTTTTGTTTTTTAACGTGTAGGCCTACATGAAAATGTATTTTGCTTCTTTTTTTCGGAGGGGTGTCAAGAAGGATGACGATGAACAAATGAACTCAGGCAGCCTTCTTGAAAGAGAACTAACAATAATATAACTGATAGAAAAAACAACTGTTTAGTATTTTCTTGAACTTGAGAGAATAAAAATCTAACCTTTGTGTCTTGAAAGAGAACCAGCCCCCCCCCTCCAAAAAATGTACATGATATTAGTTGACGTTACTTATGTATGAAAAGCAACTGAACTTAGTGGAAAAGCCAACTT
Organism: Heliocidaris tuberculata; assembly: GCA_025618425.1. Classification (NCBI taxonomy): domain Eukaryota; kingdom Metazoa; phylum Echinodermata; class Echinoidea; order Camarodonta; family Echinometridae; genus Heliocidaris; species Heliocidaris tuberculata. Next base: position 30,219,910 of record CM046846.1, on the reverse strand, counting down.
CAGAATTTTCAAGTGACGAAGGCACAAGGCCCTTTATTTTGATAGAGAAGATCCTATATAACATAAAACGGTATTGAGAAGCACACGGTCTGGTGGGTTAGTTGAAAAGAACGAGGACTAAAAGCAATATGGCGGCGTGTGCACTCGAGGGAATCCTCCAGCGGGTTTGACGGCTATACCGCGATCTGTGCATTGTGAATGGGTATGAGCCTTCTACGTCTTTAGTTCTGTGACTCCAACCATGGTAGTAGGTCCATGCTCCAACACACAAAATGACTAAAATGTCACCTTTTTTCGAAATGTATTACTCATGCAGTAGGATCTCTTTTTTTCATGAGGACCTATAACAATATGCTATCTCCAATATATTTTGAGTACTGCCCCGAGGGTAAAAGCGCCTCGAAGAAAACCGCAAATTAATGATATTTTTGTGTACGACAAATGGGAGAGTTGTCCACAAACATGTCACAATTGAATCACCAAATTGCCAATTTGAGATTCGCATAGATGTAGTGATCTCATTTTTCAAACATCCATAACTTTCTTATTCCTTGTCCGATTTCTTTCAAACTTTCACTATCCAGTTTTTCTTATTTTTCTGCTTTCACACAAATCATCTCATTACCAAGGTTGGATTGCCCTTTAAGACTTTTTTTCCAATCAGGGAATAAGGACGTCTGTTACTAATTTACACTATAAAACCCCGAAATCATACAAATGAAGGTCGTATAAATATAGTTTATTCTCTGTTGTGTTCTCATAATTGCCTATTGCCAGTTTGACCTTGCTGATCCGCATGAAATTTGTGATATCATTGTCTCCGGACCCTTTTTTTATGGGGGGGGGGGGGGGGTACATATTGTGCCATTGCGAACAATGGCCACTTCGATCACGTGTCAACAGATAATATTGTTGACAGCTTGTCCCTGCAATAAATAGGCCAATCAAACTGGTTTTCCCCTGTTCAGACACTTATACATATACAAGCTTATTGAAGCCACCTTGCACTCCACAATAGCTTTTACAGGTGAATAGGCTTCAACAGGTTTTTTGTGTATTAGCGGGCTATGCTGTTCAGATGATGTTATTTATCTCTGTACGATTAATACCCCCCCCCCCTAGTAATAAAGCATTTCAGAGCCTATTTATGTCTGAATGTTTTAAATGTACACTTAAATCGGAGAAAGGAAGCATTGCAAGGTAACAAGCAAGTAGATCTATAAAAGCCTAACCCTATCATTAAAAAAAACCCCCAGAAATAAAACAACACCAGGCGTTAATGCGTTGTTCTATGGTAGTTAATTGAAAGGGCAATCTAACCTTGATAATAAGATGATTTGGCTGAAAGTAAAGAAATAAGAAAAACAGGATGGTGAAAGCTTGAAAGAAATCGGACAAGAAATAAGAAACTTATGGATATTTGAAAAATGAGATCACTAAATCTCTGAGAATCTCAAATTGGCAATTTGGTGAGTCGATTATGACATGCATGGTCAACTCTTCCGTTTGTCGCACACAAAATTAATTTGCGGTTTTCTCCGAAGCGCCTATACCCTCGGGGTGGTATACTGAAAATATATTGTAGATGGTCCTCATAAAAGAAAAAGGTCCTACTGAGTAATAGGCCCTACATTTTGAAAAGTGACATTTAGTAATCTTATGTTTTGGAGCAAATGGGGGAGTTGTTCGCCACTACATCAAAGTGACATTACCGATTCGGCCAATTTGAAATTCCCATTATGTATAGTGATTACAACTTTCCCAAATTCATAACGTTCTTATTACTTGTCTAATTTCATTCAAAATTTCACCAATCTGCTTCTCTGATTTTTCTACTTTCTTTCAGAAAAACTTGCCATTAAGGTAGGATTTCCCTCTGATGATCAGTTTAGGGATCAACTTTCTGTTCGTTAAAAGAGGAACAGTCCTGTAGCGAAAGCTCTAGCATGGAACTCAAAGAGCTGTGGATCACGCGATTTGAAGTGGGGGTGCATCCTAACACATCTTTTAAAAGTTATTATTTAGTCGTAGAATGCAAAATATCATCAATACAACTCTCCCTCTTTTAAAAATGTGTTTACGTCCCTGGTGAATGCAAAGATTAAATCAAGAGCCCCAAAGAGTTCTCAGCTGAGCTCACTTTCCAGGTCTCCTATTCATTTGAAGGATGCATGTGTTACCCTTGAAAACCCTACCTACAATTCAGTTTCTCCACCTTGAAGAGTATCGATGATACTTAACAAAAAAGTTAAATCATATTAAATCGCATAATATACCTTTTGGGGTGTGGATGTAACTAGTGGCGTACCCGGGATTTTTTAAAAGGGGTGTCTTTTTACTCCAAAATTCTCTGACAAGCAAAAACAACAACAACAAGAACAAAAAGAGGGGCGGGGGGTAACATTCTTGGACTTTTGTACTAAAGGTATGCCACTTGGGTTTCAAAGGGCTGCACGGGCCTGTTTGCCCCCTTACCTAAATCCGCCAGTGCAAGATTTACAAAAAAAAAAAATAAATAAAAAAAAAACAACAACACTGCGCAGCCTGAATATTGGAAATTTCAAATTTTCGGAGGTTGGCACCCGCCGGTTACATGACGTTTTCCGAAGGTTCGTGTTTCCGACAGTATAGGGTTCATAATTCCGAAAATGAAATAGGGTTAGTAATTCTGAAAATGAAATAGAGTTCATAATTCTAAAAATGAAAAATGGTTCATAATTCCGAAAATGAAATCGGGTTTGTAATTCTGAAAATGAAATAGGGTTCATAATTCCGAAAATGAAAAAGGGTTCATATTTCCGAAGGTTCGTAATGCTGAAAGTTATATAAGGCTCTATTGCATTTGCGGAATTACGAACCTTCGGAATTATGAACCTAGTCCAGAATTGGACGTATTATGTCGTTCCATTATATTCCCACTGAACTCTACACTACGTACAGAGTTCAGTGCGGTTTTCGGCCGTATTCTCGCAGAGCGCGTTGATAGAGAGAGTTGTGACACGCGCATAATAAGCATGAGCGTACGCGGTCTTTGTTTAAAACATGGCGGATCATGGAGCTCCCAAATAGTTCCCTTTCGCGTACATTCTCTATGAGAGGGAACTTTTTGAAGCTCCATGAAATGACTGACCAATCAGAAGCGACCTCCAGTGTCAGGACTCTCTGTATGGATTTTTTTGTTTTGAATGATATTTTATTTCTTCCTCTTGACAAATTCACAATTCAGCAAAAATTATTACAATAACAAAGAATGAGTTCATAATCATACAGAGTTCTTCATAAATTGCATAACGAACAAAAGTTTCAAAATAATTATTGTACATTTCCTTTTCTAAAAACAATGATTTTTCAAACAAAGAACTTTCATCGATCTCTAAAAATAGAAAGAGAGAGAGAGAAAAAAAGAAATATGGGTAATTATACTTTCCCATCCATATAACTTTTAAATTAAACTTCCATTATTCATGCTCTTAGAGGAAGGTATGATTTTTTTGTTGTTGTTTGTTTGAATGATATTTCTTCCTCTTAACAAGTTCATAATTCGAAACAATTATTACAATAACAAAGAATGAGTTCATATTCATACAAAACACTTCATGAATTACATGAATAACAAATCATATGAATAACAAAAGTTTCAAAAGAATGATTGTTCATTTCCTTTAAAAAAAAATTTAAAAAACAAAAATTTTCAAAGAAATATTTCAAAAATTACATCGATCTCTTAACATATTAAAAAAAAAAAAAAAAAAAGGAATATAGGTAATTATACTTTTCCCATCCATTAACTCTTAAATTAAATTCTCATTCTTCATGCTCTAAGAGAAAGATATTAAATATTTTGCCCCACCTTATCTCACATCAGCAAACACCTAAACACACACACTTCTGTCCCCCCCCCCCCCTCCCCCGCTCATACACACCAAAACACATCTTCTCACGTCATCACCCCCCACACACACACATACACACACACGCACACACACACACATAGCATGCATCCTGTTCCGGTTCATCTGCCTGTAAAGAACAAACAAAACAAAACAAAGAAAACAAAAGCAAAAAAAAAAAAAAAAAAAAAAATAGTTCTGTATTCTCGGGGATAGCGCCATCATCGGGCATTCGTGACCAGTACATCATTTGTCATTTTCGGAATTATGAACCTTTTTTTCATTTTCGAAATTACGAACCCTATTTCATTTTCGGAATTACGAACCTTCGGAATGCATCAAAATAATGTTCTGAATTATGAACCCTATTTCATTTTCGGAATGATGAAGCTTCGTAAAAATGGACCTTCTGAAAAACGAGCACCACCCCCCCCCCCCTCACCCGCCTACCCCTCCCTGGCCTCGTACGTCTATATGCTTGAGACCGACTATGTGGGTATTGCAAGTCGTCGGTCATCTGGGTTGTAGACATCCTACAGGGCGGACTGGCCGTTGGGAGTTTGGGGAGTTTTCCCCATTGGCCGCATGTCATTTTGTCTTCAGGGCCGTTCGGTTTGTGGTCTGAGGACGGTTGATCAAAAAGTAATGTAGGAAAATATTTAAAAAATTACCTTCGGCAAAGCACATTCGCCCGCCAAAAACCTTTTCCCATAGTATGCGTGTGTGTGTGTGTGGGTGTGTGTGTGTGTAATTGGGTTTTTACAGACGTGTATCAATCAGATATGATTATTTACGTCTGGGGACCGACTTTTAACGTCACCATCCGAAAGACGTGACTCGGTCTCGAACCTGGGTCCGCTGAATCAGTTTATAACTTCCACTGATAGCTGGATTACAGGCGCACGCCACAACGCCCAGTTTGTACCGCAACCTGTTATATACCAACCCTCTCCCTAATTAATCAAGAAATTAATAATTGTTGTGTTAAGCAACCGGTATATGAAATTGTGCACTATATGAATTTTTTTTTAAATGTCTAAATTTTAACACTCGATCGGCATAATTATGATTAGAATGTGCCCAACAAGTGTGCCAACTTCTAGCTGTCTAGGAAAATCTGATTATCCCTCCATAAAAAATTCTCTGGAGTCCTCAAGCCTCCTTTTGTGCCCTTGCATAATAGTCCGATAGTCAGAGAGCTTCGACAGTTCGATGATACCAAACCTTGACTGGCTGTTTCTCAAAAAGAACATTTTGTGAGGTGTAGCATTATATAAGTTACATAAGATGGTTAGGAACTGTCTATTCTGATGAGCTATTAATAGGCGAGATTTTAAAGGAGAATGAAATCCTGGGGAAAAATCAGTTTTAATGAAAAGGGAGGATAGAGAGAAGCAATTTGAAAAAAAAAGTTCTATCAAAATCGGTTACGAAATGAGAAAGTTATGAAAGTTTGAAAAGTCTCAATTTACTTTCTATGGCGATCCTCAAATTGGCAATGTTGCTTCAAAGTGACAGGTTTAGTAGTACAACTCTCCCAGTATGTTTTCAAACAACACACAATTTCCTATTTTCCCCATTATCTCTCAAGGTGCAGCTTGTCTCCTTCTTAGCTCAAGATATATCATGGGAAAATGTATTTGACACAACATATTATGTTGAGTTCACAAAAAGACAAGCAGCATCTTTAGAGATAATGGAGAAAATATGACATTTTGTGTACAAAACATATTGAGAGTTGTACTACTAAACCTGCCATTTTGAAGCAACATTGCCAATTTGAGGATCACCATATGTTGAGACTTTTTAAACTTTCATAACTTTTTCATTTCGTAACCGATTTTGATGGAACTTTTTAAAAATTGCATCTCTCTACCCCCCTACCCCCTCTTTCATTAAAATGGATATTACCCCAGGGTTTCATTCTCCTTTAAGAATACAGAATTATGCGAGTGTTCTAGAGCATAGCGAAGCTGCCGCATTTCAAGTCCATTACAACCGCTATTTCTCAGTTATGCACTTTATTCTTGCTGGGAGGCGAGTATTCCAAGAGAACTACATGTACATGTATTCCTTTTCTCGTCTTTCTCTTTCTTTCTTTTTCGTCTTTTCATGTGCCGACAACCCTAGATACGCCACTGAGGGTCACATATTATGAAATATAAGAACATGATATACCCTTTAAGTTATCCAGAATTCGAATAGTTCTTGCCACGAGATGGAATACCTCACGGTAGCACTTTGCTGTTGAATCACGCTTGATGGCTATAATGATTATGAAAATATGGGAAAATTTGGGAATACATATCTAATAAATTGAGCGGGCCGGTCGCATCAAAATTTCCCCAACCGAATTTCATAAAATTCCATAAAACACATAATGCTACTGTGAGGTATTATTCCCTCTCGTGGTAGGAACTATATGAACTTTTGACAACTCATGATCATAACAAATATGTGACCCGGGCCGCTATTATATAACCAACATTAATTCGCCAGACATTTTTTTTTCTTCTTCTTCTTCTTCGGTCTGATTCTAAAAGAAGGGCTTATCAGATTTAGATTCTGATAACTCATCAAAATAGAAAGTAGAAAATAGAAAGAACTGAAGCAAGTGATAAAATGCCTAACCCCTCAGAGCGTTACTTTACGGTACTTAAGCAGTAAAGAGGCACTAGGCAAGCTCCAGAGAAATTTGTATGGAGGGATTTATCAGATTTTGGTTGCACACTTGTCGAGCACATTCTAACTTATGACATATTATGTAACAGCTATTTTTCATGGAATGGGGGTCAAAATAATGAAAACTTTAGCCAGTAGACATGGATTTAAAAAAAAAAAAAAAAAAACCTGCCAAAATACTAATTTTACGTTGCTTCGTGCCTCGAAATTCTTAAATAACATAGATGAAAGTATGCTCTTTCTGAAAATTACCAAATTTTTTTTTAAAAATGACCGCGCTGAGTGAACACACTTTTATTGAGCTCTAACATGTTCTGTGTTGCACGGTCACATAATATAATAAACCCCTTGCAAATGTTAGTTATGATGCTCTTTACCTATTCTGCATTTGGGAGTGAAAGTGAGGAAGAAACAGAACTTTAATCTAGGTAGCTCGACCGAACTTTAAATTATGTGGGGTTTTTTTTCAGGGACGGAATGGCCATGGGAATTTTCCCCACCGGCCGTTTGATATTTTGGCTTGAGGGCCGGTAGATTTGTGGTCTGAGGGCTGGTTGATCAAAAAGTAATATGTCATCATGATTATATATATATATATATAATTGTGAAAAATGAAAATGAGAGAATAATGGTTGCGTAGCTTAAATCAAAGTTCCCCAGAGCTGTCCTCCCTTTTTGAATTTGGTTAAGGCACTGGCGTTCTAAGCCAACGACCCGGGTTCGATTCCCGGCGGAGACATTTTTTCAACCTTTGCAAAAATTCAAAAAGGAAGGACAGCTCTGGGGAACTTTGATTTAAGCTACGCAACCATTATTCTCTCATTTTCATTTCTCACAATTATAATTATTTCCACGAGAGTTGCCAAAGCTGTTGTATATGTTATTTCCTTACAATTATATATATATATATATATATATATATATATATATAATTACCTTCAGCTAAGCGCATTCGCCCGCAGAAAACCTTTCCCGACCATATCAGTTTGTTCCGCAACCTGTTATATACCCTACCTCCCCTTATTTACTTTTATTATTATAATTAATTTTTTTTTCTCTCTCTTTTAAGGACGGTTAAGGCCTTAGTTATGTTTGTGCGCATCTTAGCCGGGCACCCTGGCTAAGTGGAGGGTTTGGTATAATTATAACAGGTTGCATGCAGTTATTGTGATGTTGAGCAAACGAAGAAGGTATATATGAAATTGTGTGCCGTACTGACGTACTGTGTCAACTGCATCTCATTTCTGGCCACACTCAGACTGTTTAGATTATACTCAATTGCACAGTGCCCTCTTCATGTCTAATTTCGGGTTTGAGTAGTAGTTATCGATGGTTTGAGTACGTGAATTTTATTTAATTTTATTCACCTACCATTTTTCTGTTGCTATACAAAAAGCGAGTAAGCGACGTTACTAGTTGCCAGTTTGTCACATTTTCTTCCTCTTGTTTTAAATCTTGAAGGGCATTCCAACCTTTGTAAAAAGCTGATTTGTGTGAAAGGAGAAAAATAAGAGGAACAGGATGGTGAAAGTTTGAAAGAAATCGGACAAAGAATAAATTGCTTATGACGACCCTTTTTTCTATGTATAATATTTTGATGTGACCATACATGTTGAAAGATTGTAAATTTATGATGATGTATATGGAAATAAATGAATAGCACATCAAAGTTATGAATGTTTGAAAACTACATCTATGCGAATCTAAAATGTGGTGAATCGATTGTGACGTATTCACGGTCAACGCTCCCATTTGTTGTACACCAAAATATCATTAAATTCCGGTTTTCTCGTCAGCGCCTTTTCCCTCAGGCAGTACTCAAAATATATTGTAGATAGGATATTGTTATAGGTCCACCAAAAAGCAAAAAGATCCTACTGAGTTATACATCTCGAAAAATTGACATTTCAGTTATTTTGTGTGTTGGAGCGAACTGGGAAAGTTGACCGCCGCTACATCACAGTGACCGTACCGATACGGTCAATTTGAAATTTACATTATGTATATTAATTACAACTTTTATAAAATCATAACTTTCTTATTGCTAGTCCGATTTCGTTCAAATTTCACCAATCTGCTTCTCTGATTTTTCTGCGTTCAAAAATCAAATTTTTACAAAGTTTGGATTGCCCTTTAAGTTAATGAGCATTGTTTCGAACAGGGTCGTATATAGCGGCGGGGGGGGGGGGGGGGGGGGGGGGGGGGGGGGGGGTGCATGCCCCCTAACTTTTCAGGTGGGGGGATGGTGTGTACAAACATTCCCCCCAGGTTTCACACCCCCCAAAACAAAAAAAAAAAAAAAAAAAAAAAAAAAAAATGAAATAATTTTTTTTTTTTAATTGTGGAAAATATACTTTCTATTATAATAGATAAATATAATTTGATATATTATATTTATTAATATTATTCAAATTTATAAATTCTTTATTTCAATATAGATATTATTTATTTATGTACAATATTATAGATTTATATGAATTTATTAATATTTATCTACAATTCTGTCGTTGCTTCTGATTTTTCCTTATATATTTTACAGTACTAGAAAGTGAAAATATTTACTTCAAATTATACAACATGGGTGTTGATCTGGGAGGGATATGGAGGTATAATTTTAAAAAAAATTGAAGGGGGGGGGGGTGGTCTGTGTTACCATCCCCCAATACATTTTGAGGTGATTTTTTTTCAAAGCCATAATGCAGAAAAATAATTTGAATTAAAAGTACATGTAATTATTCTCGATTTAGAGGGCTTAGTCGGTAACTTTCCTTTATAATGCAATTTTGCAAATTTTCAAAATTGAAATGAAAATATAGTCACAGGAATCGAATATAGTAGGGAAAGAGGGAATACATCACCCCCAATATTTATCGAGGGTGATGACCTGTGTCATCATCACCCAACTATACAGAGAAGAATGATGAAATGACAATCATAACATGTAGACCCGGTCAGAAGCCCCGCTCCGGGGGTTGCATGTGGGCACAGTGCCCCTACTTTTCCCTTTAACTTCAGATAAGTACCCCCGTTTTTCAGTTCCCATTCCATATTCTTATAAGTGCTCATTTTGATAATTACACCTCATCCCTCACCTTACCTTTGATAAATGCTCCTATTTCAGCAAGAGCATTTATCCCTTTTATTCCTTTTAATGTAAAACGCCTTTTTTTTCTTTGTAATATATAGGCACTGATTTATTTTTTCTACTTTGTAAGAACGTTTTTCCGTTCTTATAAATGTCCCTTTTCAGGTGTGATTAGTGCCCCTTTTCACCTCTGATAATGGCCTTTTCTACACATTTATTTATTTTTCTAATAAGTGTCCTTTTCCCCATGATAAGTACCACGTTTCCCTTTTCCATAACACGTGCCCCTAATCCAAAGTGACCTAGAGCCAATATTCCCAAATGCTCTCTTGCTACGCTCGCTCGTATCAAAAGTATAGCTTATTAAATGATTTTTCATTGTGAAATTTTGCAAATGGAACCCAAGCAGAATTGTGTTTCCCCGTTTTTATATTATAATGTAATTGCGACCTCACAAATTTTGAATATTGTATGCTCGCTCGCTCAGTATTCAAATCATAATACAAAACTGCAAAGCATGATGCTAAAGTTGTATCTTGGACATGTAAAGAGAAAAACCATATATGTTTACACACCCTCACCCTACACTATATATATATGTATATATATATATATATATATATATATATGTATATATGTATATATATATATGATATATATATATATGTATATATATATATATATATGTATAATATATATATATATGTCACTATGAGACGGTCGTAGCTTTTATTGTCCTCCTTTATTTGTCAAGCTTTCGATCAATGATCTTCATCAGGACTGTATAAAAACAAAAAATGATGGCTGACATTTACATCGGAATAAACATTTCAATTTCTTACAATGGTTAAGTACTAATCAATATAATCATAATAATATTAATTATGTTGTTTATTATTATAATGATTATTATTATTATCATTATTGTTATTGTTATGTCTGTTATTATTATTATTATTATTAGTAGTAGTAGTAGTAGTAGTAGTAGTAGTAGTAGTAGTAGTAGTAGTAGTAGTAGTAGTATATATTAACATCATCATTATTATACATTTGCATATTTTTTAAAAGAATAAATCAATATGTGAAAAGATACTTGCATGTCTATATTTCTTTCATTATACCTTCCACTAAAACAACTATGAGTGACCACCAGCGTTGTGTTCGAGGAACATTTCTTACAATATATATATATATATATATATATATATATATATATATATATATATATATATATATATATATATATATATATATATATATATATATATATATATATATATATATATATATATGTGTGTGTGTTTGTGAGTGTGTGTGCGTATGGGTGTGTGTGAATAAATAAATAAATAAATATATATACATATATATATATATATATGGTCTTTGAGGGGAATCATACCCCCACTTATGAGGACCTGTCTACGCCAATGGTTTCGAAACATTATGTGAAGTCACATGTATGGACTGGAAAAGAAGATCTTCAGGTTATAGTTATTTAGTAAAGCTTTTTCTTTTCCCTGCATCCATGTGACTCTCTTCAAATTCTATTATTGTTTTGTGTTCACCGTTTCTTGGTTTTGTCTTTGCTTAATAAGATCAAGATAATGAAAATAATTTTCTAGCACTTGATCGGTTTGCTTCCCATCAAATACATTTATAGTACGGTTTTAATCAATGTGCGCTACAATAATGGCTAGGGAATAATAGATATTCGTCAAAACATTTATTTTATTGTTTATGACGGGGCTAAAATAAAATTCTTTTTGAAATGGCCATTTTTAAGGGATTTTTTTTCTAACATTCTATCGTCTTGATTTCATGTTATTTTTTTCTTTATAGGATTAAGGACTTACATGGAATTTTGTAGCCCAATCGGGGGTAAAGATGTTCTTCTTGAATGCTACTTGATCAGGCATGCATCCTATGGTTCTAAAGGAAAGCGCATTTATAATCCTGAGTGACGAGGAATTATCCAAGGTAAATACATAAAAACTTAATCTGCAAACGGCTAAAGATGTTATTTTCTTCTCACATCAGAGTTTAGTCGACCTACCTCGATTAAATTTCTGTTTAATTGTTCAAAAGCACGGTACGTAATACATGTATAGAACATCAGAATTCAGAAACAACACTCGGAAGTGCAGTGACCGTGCTTCACAAAATCCATAAAAAGTCTCAGGGTTTATTTTTCATTTCTTTTTTGTTCTTGTTGTTGCATGGTTAGAGCAAAATAAAGGTGGTTTTTCAGCATGGATTCAGGTGGGCCGTGAAAAATACAGTGTCTTTTGTAGTACGAGTTCGGTGTAAAGGAAGGTGAAAATTCTGAGCAGATCTTGTATCATAATTATGTATTTTTACAATTCTGAGTGAAATAATCTGCAAATGGCTTTGGTAGAGATACATCATTATACAAAGTGAACATAAAAGTAGCAATATTTAGTGATATCATGTCATGGAGTGGCAAGATTCGCATCTGTTTAAAAAGGGGATTACTTTGACATAGAAAATTTGAATGATTCATTCTTCGAATTACACGTTTTTGTAGTTTATTACAGTAACTTAAATATGATGATACAAGGGAGTAATACAATAATTTCAATATCTTCTGCGGTAAAAACTGTAGTTTATAAAGTATGCCAATGTTTTTTGCCAGTTTAGTACATTAATCATTAATATGATAGTTCCATGACAGTTTATCATCTAAATACCCCCCCCCCCCCCAATTGGTATGTTGAACCTTTATTATTTCTCTATTTCTATATTGTAATTTCAAATCAAAATTACCGGTCTGACGACTACCAAATATCATGTAATTTCTTTTTTTCAGTGTTAAGAATTAAATTATTAGCTTGCATCCACTATAATATATAATACGTATATAGGACCTTCTATAGTTGAATAGAATGAATAAATGTACAAAAGATAACAAAAGGGATATACCTGTGCATGTTCGATCCTATTTTCATTAAATCCAGATCAAAGTCACGCATAATAAAACAGTTATGAGAACTTGCATTTATTTTGAGGAGGCGAGTTGGCTCAGTCGGTAAAGCGTCTGCCTGTCGAACCAAAGATCGTGGGTTCGAATCCACCCCGGGCGGATGACTGAAGCCTGCGTCGTGTGTTAACGTGCCCCTCCCTTGTTTCATAGACGCAGGCTATGTTACAGTCGAAAACACTCCGTCCCGCGGATAGGACGTTAACTGGAAGCCCCGTGTAGAGGACAGTCACCACCTTTGCACGTTAAGAACCCACTGCACTATTCGAAGAAGAGTAGGGGGAAACCCGGTGTAGTGGTACACCTGCACATCCCAATCAGTTATTTCGGGAGGAGAGATCAAAGATTACCATGATTACAGTGATTCAGTTTGCTTTTCCCCTCCCAGGCACAGGTGACACCAAATACTTAATAATGATGATGATGATGATGATGATAATAATAATAATATAATAATAATAATAATAATAATAATAATAATAATAATAATAATAATAATGATAATAATGATAATAATGATAATAATGATAATAATGATAATAATGATAATAATATATATAATAATAATAATAATAATAATAATGATAATGATAATGATAATGATAATAATAATAATAATAATAATAATAATGATAATGATAATGATAATGATAATAATAATAATAATAATAATAATAATTTTATTCAAAACAGAAGTGAATTCGTTTAGAAAAAAAATCTATCGATTGTGCAGGTCTACGGTATATAACTCTAATAACTGTATTCTTATTGTGTTTACTATCTAGTTCAATAAAAAGACTTTCAATTGCTTCTATAATACATGTTAGTTCTTTTTTCGGTTTGAATTTAGCGATCACGTCAATATACATAGCAGTATATACCACCACCTCGTTTATTTTGTCTATTATTATATTTAAAAAAAAAATCATAGTTTTCTAGATCAAACATATTTACTGGTGATGTATCACACAACCAGGTTTCAGTTAAACCAATTATTTTAAATTTGTGTTTTGAGTTATTCACACCAGTATTTCAAAATTTTCAAAGTTTTTAGAAAGGCTTCTGCAATTAAAATGAGCTAAGGATTGACATTTGTATGTTGTTATTCCATATTTTGCATTGAAGGTATATCAATATTAAAATAAGCATTCTTAAAGTCGTTTTCTTTCAAAATATTTCCAAGGGTATACTATTATCAACATTATTGCACGTATATTCCAATGAGACATTCGTCATAACGACTCAAAAGAAGAACGTAAAAAGCATAAACGTGGTTTTTTTTAGAGGAAGAATTGTTTCGAAACCCTTTATTTTATAGTTGTAATTCATTATTTGTGGTATCCACGCCATTTCATTTATGTGAAGTCACATGCATGGACTGGAAAAGAAGATCTTCGGGTTATAGTTATTTAGTTAAGCTTTTTCTTTTCCCCGCATCCATGTGACTCTCTTCAAATTCTATTATTGTTTTGTGTTCACCGTTTCTTGGTTTTGTCTTTGCTTAATAAGATCAAGATAATGAAAATAATTTTCTAGCACTCGATCGGTTTGCTTACCATCAAATACATTTATAGTACGGTTTTAATCAATGTGCGCTAATAATGGCCAGGGAATGATAAATATTCGTCAAAACATTTATTTTAATGTTTTTGACAGGGCCAAAATACAATTCTTTCGAAATGGCCATTTTTAAGGGATTTTTTTCCTAACATTCTACCGTCACGATTCCATGCCAATTTTTCTTTAGGATTAAGGACTTACATGGAATTTTGTAGCCCAATCGGGGGTAAAGATGTTCTTCTTGAATGCTACTTGATCAGGCATGCATCCTATGGTTCTAAAGGAAAGCGCATTTATAATCCTGAGTGACGAGGAATTATCCGAGGTAAACACATAAAAACTTAATCTGCAAACGGCTAAAGATGTTATTTTCTTCACACATCAGAGTTTAGTAGACCTACCTCGATTAAATTTCTGTCTCTTGTTCAAAAGCACGGTACGTACATGTATAGAACATCAGAATTCAGAAACAACACTCGGAAGTGCAGTGACCGTGCTTCACATAATCCATAAAATGTCTCAGGGTTTGTTTTATTTTTTATTTTTTGTTCTTGTTGTTGGTTAGAACTGAATAAAGGTGGTTTTTCAGCATGAATTTAGGTAGATTGTTCCATACCGGTGGGCCGTGAAAAAATACAGTGTCTTTTGTAGTACGAGTTCGGTGTAAAGGAAGGTGAAAGTTCTGAGCAGATCTTGTATCATAATTATGTATTTTACAATTCTGAGTGAAATAATCTGCAAATGGCTTTGGTAGAGATACATCATTATACAAAGTGAACATAAAAGTAGCAATATTTAGTGATATCATGTCATGGATTGGCAAGATTTGCATCTGTTTAAAAATGGGATTATACTGTGACATAGAAAATCTGAATGAGTTATTATTCTAATTACACGTTTTTGTAGCTTATGAATTCTATTAAGGTTAGAATTTGAGGTCAACCCCCAAATTATATTACAGTAACTTAAACGTGATGATACAAGGGAGTAATACAATAATTTCAATATCTTCTACGGTAAAAATTGTAGTTTATAAAATTATAAAGTATGCCAATGTTTTTTGGCCAGTTTAGTACATTAATCATTAATATGATAGTTCCATGACAGTATCATCTAAATAAATGCCCCCCCCCCCAATTGGTATGTTGAACCTTTATTATTTATCTATTTCTATATTGTAATTTCAAATCAAAATTACCGGTCTGACAACTAACAAATATCATGTAATTTGTTTTTTCAGTGTTTAGAATTAAATTATTAGCTTGCATCCACTATAATATAAAATACGTATAGGACCTTCTATAGTTGAATAGAATGAATAAATGTACTAAAGATTTTAAGAAATGTATCTACCTGTGCATGTTCGATCCTATTTTCATTAAATCCAAATTAAAGTCACCCATAATAAAACAATTATTAGAACTTGCATTTATTTTATTCAAAACAGAAGTGAATTCGTTTAGAAAAAATTCCATCAATTGTGCAGGTGGAGGGTATATAACTCTAATAACTGTATTCTTATTGTGTTTACTATCTAGTTCAATAAAAAGACTTTCAATTGATTCTGTAATAAATGTTAGTTCTTTTTTCGGTTTGAATTTTAGCGATCACGTCAATATACATAGCAGTATATACCACCACCTCGTTTATTTTGTCTATTATTATATTTAAAAAAAATCATAGTTTTCTAGATCAAACATATTTACTGGTGATGTATCACACAACTATGCTGGTTTCAGTTAAACCAATTATTTTAAATTTGTATTTTGAGTTATTCACACCAGTATTCAAAATTTTCGAAGTGTTTAGAAAGGCTTCTGCAATCAAAATGAGCTAAGGATTGATATTTGTATGTTGTTACTCCATATTTTGCATTGAAGGTATATCAATATTAAAATAAGCATTCTTAAATTCGTTTTCCTTCAAAGTATGTCCAAGGGTACTATTATCAGCATTATTGCACGTATATTCCAATGAGACATCCGTCTTAACGACTCAACAGAAGAATGTAAAAAGCATAAACGTGTTTTTTTTTTAGAGGAAGGATAGAAGATAAGAGGAATAGACACAAAAGAAGAGAAATGACATTGACAGTTTCCTTTCCACACCATCATCATTGACATTTCAATATGAGACATTATACGCAAAATTACACACCACACACACACACGCACATCCACACACTTTAAAAAAAATTTTTTTTTTAACACAAATGCACACGCTGGTATCAATATGCCTTTAGCACTTCATTTATTTGATGTACGATAAAAGAGCAATGTAGATGAAATGTCTTGCTCAAGGGCATAAGTGCCGTGCCGGGGATCGAACGCCCGATCCTCGCATCTCCAGTCAAGCGCCTTAAACCACTGGACCACGGCACCTCCACACTTTTTGTTTTTCAAAATATTTTATTAGAGATTTCATTCAAAATAGATCATTACATAAAATAAATGTAAATAATTTCAAACAAATACAAATCTTCATTTCGTTTTCATACCATAGTGTTAAATTATTCACAAGACAAGCATGGAAGAATGTTGGAATGAAATCACTAAGTAAATAATATATTGACAAACACTAACGTACGCCCTATACCCCCTCCTATGTCCCACAATGTATAATATTCAATGCAAATGATCTTTCATTCAAAATATGTTAATGTTCTTTTCTTTTTTGTTATTTTCCTAGTTCATATAAAGATCTCCTTTAAATGAATAAAGGGGTAAACAAAAGTGTATAATTACGGTATAATTAAATGAAATACAATTCTTCATGTTATATTCATATCATAAATAATAAGATGTGCATTTAAGAATTTACCCAAGAGAAGGGGAAAATGATCATTCATGAAAAGTAACATAATGCATATTTTTATATAAACCCTTCATCGGTATACCTTGTTACCCCTTTCACTACTTAACCCCCCCCCCCCCCCCCCCCCCCCTCACAACATTCACATTCACACTCACTAACATCCAACAATCATACCAAGGTTTACACACGCACAATACTAGACACATCATACCTGCTCACATTCACATCCTTATTCACTTTCAGTTCTTCCCATTTCTGTAAGTGTAAATGTAACTTCCCTGCCTTCGTTGCTAGATTTTTTTCTTCCTCTATACAATCAGCTATATATTTTTGTATTTTTATAGATGAAGGAACCTGGCCTTGAGCCCTAGAATGGAAAATTGCATATTTAATAAACATGACCAAAGAATTTACACATTTATTTCTATTTGAATTACCAGGTAATCCCATGTATATATCCCCCCAATTCATATCTTTTAATTCAGCCAAGCCAAAATATTCAATACAAAATTGCCATAACGGTTTCACTTTCGCACAGTTCAGAAATATATGAAAGTAAGACTCAATCTCCTTATAACAAAATGAGCAATAATTGTCCCTCACAAACCCAAACCTCATCAAATGTACTTTTGTATATATAGCTCCATGTAAAAGTATAAATTGAAATTCCCTTTGTTTTCTAATGAGAGTTGTGTTCCTTGCTCGGATGAAAAAAGTACATATTTCTTTATCTGTAAAGTTGAAATTGCTGTGACCATCCTTTACTGTTAAGTTATACGATTCACGTAAATTGTTGATAAAACAGTTATAAATAGTTCTAGATTTAACTACCTGAAAAGTTGTTTCCTACCCAGCAATATTCATGTTTATATTAAAGTCAACAAAATCAATTTTCATAAATTTGACCGAAGGAGTAGCATTTTTCCAACTAGTTGGTATGGCATGAGCAATATCAATTATCTGGAGCAATTGATTTGCATTAATCCCAAGATTTTGAAAATAAACCACAGGCTTTATATGCCCATTGTCAAAAATGTGATTTACAGTGCGTATGCCTTTATTAAATAGATCAATATCACAGATCATTTCACCTCTTATACAAATATTATGATTATTAAATATAACCGGATTAACCTCCCCTTCAGAGTATCTATATTTCCTCATATCTTGCCAAGCCTTCAGCATTTCTGAATAAAATTGTGGTATTTTTAATGTTAATTTAGAAGTGTCAAAGTCGCATAAGAACAGAAATCTCCCACCAACTGTTCTGAAACAAAAGTCAAAATACAATTTCCATCCAGCATCCCTTTCTCCATATAATAAATGTTTCAGCCACATCAAACGCTGTGCCTTTACAAACAATTTAAAATTCATCATTCTTAACCCTCCATGCGAGTAGTCCTGATACATTGTACACACACACACACACACGCACACCCGCACACACACACACACACACACACATATATATATATATATATATATATATATATATATATACATACACCCCCGTGTGACCTCAGTATCATTGGGAGTGAAAAAAACAACAAATAAACAAAGAAACTCATAGGCCTGCACATTGATTTATAAAATGGACCGCATTTATTTTTGAAGGAGAAACTGAGCGTCATACAATTCAGTCTATCTCTTATTTTCAATAATCTAAAATAGCGCCAACTTTCGTCTGTTGTTGATTAACTAATTCACAGTCCAGTCGTAAATGGAGATCGATGGTCCAGTGAAACTGACGCACAGATCTGCATGCACTATACCTGAATTTGTGGGTAAGTACTCTTTTTGAAAAAAACATTTATTTATTTATTTATTTATTTATTTATTTATTTATTTATTTATTGATTGATTGATTGATTGATTTATTTATTTATTTATATTTTATTTTATTTTTTTTAAATTTTTTTTACTTAGAACGCTGTTTTTTTGCACACTAAATTGAAAATAAAAGAAAAGGACAAATCTACGATTATTTTAGAAACGTATCATTTCAAATAAGAAATAATATAGTCTAGGAGCCTGTCCCGTAGAAACAGTCACCCCATTTTACATATGAGATGTGACCCCTTAAAGTTACTTAGACCTTTCATATCATTCACAAAAAGCTTGTCAGCTCGAACGAAGCCGTCGGGTTTGGCCTCTTAGAGGCCCCCCAGAAGGGTCTCAAAGTCGGGTCGATTTCAACCCATCTAACATATGCGCCAAACTTTGTCAGAAGGAAGTGTATGATTATACATTACCAGAACACCACAACTAACAAAATTTTCCGTCGGGATGGGTTGTCAGACAGCCCCTAACAGTGGCGGATCTACGGGGGGGGGGGGTTTAGGGGGTTTAACCCCCCCCCCCCTTGGGCTTCCAAGTAAACATTTATTTGGGCAAAAAAGAGAAAAAATAGAGCATGCAAGTATGCTTAAAATCGCAAGCTAGCAACCCTTAAAATGAAAAATCTCCCTACTGTAGGAGGGGGGATACCCCCCTCCCACACCCTCCCCCCTCGCTCGCTTCGCTCGCTTCCAAGTAAACATTTATTTGGGCAAAAAAGAGAAAAAATAGACATGCAAGTATGCTTAAAATCGCAAGCTAGCAACCCTAAAAATGAAAAATCTCCCTACTGTAGGAGGGGGGATACCCCCCTCCCACACCCTCCCCCCTCGCTCGCTTCGCTCGCTTCCAAGTAAACATTTATTTGGGCAAAGAAGAGAAAAAATAGAGCATGCAAGTATGCTTAAAATCGCAAGCTAGCAACCCTAAAAATGAAAAATCTCCCTACTGTGGGAGGGGGGATACCCCCCTCCCACACCCTCCCCCTCGCTCGCTTCGCTCGCTCGGGCTCGGTCTCTACGCTCCCTCGCAATACCCAGCTCAGCCCCTCAAACCCCCTCCTTGGAAAAAAGCTAGATCCGCCCCTGCCTAAAAATTGGGGCAAATTTTTCCCCTTAAAGGGGAAGTTCACCCCGAAGATTACTTAAGTTTAAAAAATGCAGAAAAAATAAAGAAAAATATTGGCGAAAGTTTGGACAAAATCCGTTAAAGAATAACGGAGTTATGGACTTTTGAAGTTTTGATTTTGTGACGTCACATGCGAGCAGCTCCTCCATTATGTTATGTGATAAATATTCCATAATATACAGTTTTCTCAGAAAATTTAGAATATTTTCGTCTGTGCATTTGATATATTGTCAGAAATGTTATTCAATGCTAGATTCTGAAAAGAAACAATATTAATTTATTGTGGAACGTAAAAAAAATGCCAATATATGGAATATTTATTACATGACCAATGGGCAGCTGCTCGCATGTGACGTCACGAATCCAAAACTTTAAATACTCATAACTCTTTTATTATTTGACCGATTTTCATCAAACCTTCGCCAATACTTTTCTTTATTTTTTCTGCATTTTTTAAACTCAAGTAATCTTCAGGGTGAACTTTCCCCTTAAGGTACCGTGGATTACATTTACCATCATATGTTAATTACACAAATACCTTGTTTCTTTGACAGACTCAGTGCAGATCACATGCAGAGAAAAGATTGCTTTATTCAGGGAGCTGTAAACAGAAAGAGTGGAAACTCTTGTAAAATAATTATGCAAACGTATGCGTGAGTTCTAAAGCTTAACAATGGATGTGTAACATTCTACTTGGCTTTGAAGTTCCATGCGAGGCGCTGCTCTTCCACCGCGGGGAATTCGGAGGCCAGGCACCAGTTTCGCATTTATCAAATTACCGGCCAAATTTCATTGTAAATTGTAAAATTTATGTGGGGATTGTGTTGGGAATAGTGCATCGAACAATTTTTCAAATTTATTTCTCTGCTCTTCCTATAATTTTTGTACCAGCGTCCGTGAAAGGAAAATTAAATCCTGACAAAAACTCAATATTTTAGGATATTCCGGTCATTTCCGGTCGTTTTAATGTCCCGTCATTTTAATCGATGATTTACAATATTGATATAAAGTACTTCGCTAGTGCGTGCATTTGCGTGCATTTCATATTTTTGCAGTTGAAAAAGGTATGAAATTACATAAGTTTCTGTTCGCTCGTTCTACTATACACATTCGACAATTGATGAGAAATCATTGAAAGGGACAGCGAACAGTTGCTGAGAAACCATTTCCTGATGTAGGAGTTGGAAACCCTGACAATTCATGCGCTCCGACCACCAGGGCCCATATTCATAAAACCCTACTAAGCTGGTTGCCAACTAGGCTCTAGTAGGCAACTAAAACCCCCTAGTTGCCAACTATATGTAGCTGAGCTAGTTGGTAACTAGCCATTGTTTGCCTTCTGGTGGAGTCAGCGTGGGTGGAATTAATGAATAGAGAGTACATGGTTTTTGTAAGGTTACTTTACATAATTCTTTGTGCAGCACTGACAGTCTTTTATGTCTAGTTTGCAACTACTAAGTTGCCAACTAAATTAATATTCATGAAACCTTACAAAGAATCTTGCCAATTA
Organism: Heliocidaris tuberculata; assembly: GCA_025618425.1. Taxonomy (NCBI): domain Eukaryota; kingdom Metazoa; phylum Echinodermata; class Echinoidea; order Camarodonta; family Echinometridae; genus Heliocidaris; species Heliocidaris tuberculata. Next base: position 30,198,407 of record CM046846.1, on the reverse strand, counting down.
GTATCAAACTAGGGAAAGATTTAGTTGCCAACTAGAGAATTGACTGCTGTGCTCTTGGGTAGAATAGACTTGGTGGAACATGTGGAAAGGGGAAAATGTGTAGATTGTATACTCTGCCAGCCCAATTTCCATAGAGCCCGGGTTTCATTTCCCAAACTATTAACAGCCACTGATCGATGCCTTCTACTTAAATGGTTTGAATAAATGATTTAGGAATCCCACATGGCTGTAGTCAAACTTGGTCTTCCCCCACATTTTTCTCTTCTTTTTTTATCATTCGTTTTTTTTTTTTCTCTCTCTCTCGTTTTTTTTTTTTTCTCGTTTTTTTTTTCTTTCTCCTCAGTGTCCATTTCTTTTAATTTTTCTTCTATTTGCCTATTCATGCCTTTCTTTCACATTCTTTTCCTCTTCTTTTTTTTTGTCAGAAGGGTTCCAGTGTTTTAAGGATATTGTTCCTCACACATAATTATCTACCTAAAAGAAAAGCATTGGTTGTCTTTTTGTCAAAATACTAGTATATATATCCCCGACAAAATAATGTTTGAGGAAAATGCAACGTGCAAAACGTCACATGATACATTATTTTATACTTTATGGGGGAGGGAGGCAAGTTTGAAATTTAATTTTTCAGAATGACTGAAACAAGACGATTTATTTTCTCTTCCTGGTGATGGTATTTATGGCATAAATCATAATTTATATAATGTTAGATAAAGTCATTTTCTTGGTAAAATCTACAGCACTTTAGAAAATCTGCATAATATGTATGTGTGATCCCAATCACTTCCGAAATATACCCTCTTCATTTCTCCAGCAATCTCTTCTCTTCCATAAAATTTCTGACCATGTCATTCCTGTAATGATTGGTGATGTATAACGCTTAGTTGAGGTACTCTACATCAACTCTAAATTTTCAATGAAATTTAGTTGCAAACTAAGCTTAGTCAGGTTTTATGAATGCCATTTCGGTCTAGTTGTCAGCTAGCGTAGATTTAGTTGACAACTAGGGACAATTTAGTTGCCAATTAGGCATTATGAATAGGGCTTAGTTGCCAAATATAGTAGGGTTTTATGAATACCTACTAGCGCCTAGCTGACAACTAACATAGTTGCCAACTAGTTAGCTTAGTAGGGTTTTATGAATATGGGCCCTGGTTAATAGTTGCGGCATAGCGCATAACTTATCGACGGCGCCGAGCTTGCATGGATCAAAGGAGAGCAGCTTGTTTCTACTCCTTCTGTTTACAGCTCCCTGCTTTATTTATTTAAAAATGAACATAAAGAAAATATTGGCATTTTATTTCAACATAGAATGCCGTGTGAATGCCCCTCCCCCAAAGAACAAACCTGCAATGGGTCTAATTACATATTCCAGCCGATTATTATTATCATTATTATCATTATTATTATTATTATTATTATCATTATTATTAGTAGTATTACTATTATCATTATTATTATTATTATTATTGTCATTATTATCATTATTATTATTATTATCATTATTATCATTATTATTATTGTTATTATCATTATCATTATCATTATTATTACTATTATTATTATCATTATTATTACTATCATTATTATCATTATTATTATTATTATTATCATTATTATTATTATTATTATTATTATTATTATTATCATTATCATTATCATTATTATTGTTATTATTAATCAATTTATTTATTTATTTATTTATTTATTTTTTTTTTTTTTGGGGGGTTGAAAATTAATTTCAGTATATAATTATATAATAATAATATTGAATATTCATATAGCGCTGCAATATTACCCCGGATCTAGCTAGGTTATACCCAATTTTGATGCCACAGCATGGCACGGAATCCCTTCCTATACCGGTATACATTTAACACCTGGGTGAGAGTGGCAAAGGTAGATTAATGTCTTGCCTAAGGACAGGCTTGCTGCGCCGTGGTTCGAACTCCCGACCTTCCCATCTCCAATCAAGTGTTTAACCTAAACCACTAGCCTATATACGACACCTCAATATGCGCATTGGTGAGTGAGAACAGGCCATACATGTATGTCGTTCATAACCGCTGCATGCATGCATCACTCGGTTTAGGGCACTATTTCATAAAACTTGTTATCAATAACAAGTTACAATATTTACTGTTATGAGCTATATACTGAAATCATTGAATTTGATTGGCTGAGAGCAAATTTGTCATAGCTTTGTGTTAGTTGCTATCAATAGCAAGTTTTATGAAACTAACATGTTTATTAGGTAACAATCTCGGCAAGACAGTGTTGGCCCACTGAGAGTTAATTTTTGGAACTGTGTTTGTATAACTTTTATCCTTCTAGAAAAAAAAAATTAACATGAAAAAATATGTTGGCCTTGTATCATGATAAGTGATAACACTGCATGTGCTTTATTTCATGATCATGAAACTTTCAACTTTGCCTTGATTTGGAATATTTGACCACATTTTTAACCATTAAGGTACAACATGAAAGAAGATGAATTTACAAATCGGTCTTACAGAATTTAAAAAAAAAAAAAAAAAAAAAAGAGAGAAAAAAAAGATAAAGTTTTAAAACCAAAGAAGTGATTTTCAAAGGAATTCTGTAGTATTGCCAGGGCACAGTTTTTCTTTCCGTGTAACCTTTTGAACTCATTTTTTTTCAACATTTAATGTAATCCTGTTTTCAAAAGTTCTATACCTTTAACGGAGGTCCAATTACTTTCAAAGCACAAGTTGAAATTTAGGCGTATTTTAGGCCTATAAGATAAGACCCCAAATGACCTACTCTATTTGCAAGGTTGTGTATTAAAAATCATTAAAGCATACTTTTAATATGTATTATTACAAAGAGAAATTGCACTTGTTTCGAAAAATGAACAAAGTACCTGGCAACTTGTGAAAACCAGGCTTGATTCTACGAAATAAGATTTGGATAAGTGTTCGGAATAAAATCGGAAATGTGTTTTTATCTGATTATTGATCTGATTTGTTTCTTTTGCATGATCTGATTTGTTTCCTTTTGCAATACACGTCGCAGCACATCATTATTAGGAAGTCCTAATTATACATGTATGCCTACGTATAAATCAATCACAAATAACAAGGAACTTATGAAGTAACATTCATTTTATAACAAAAACTGTGATCGACAGGCCAACATAACGTGCTGAAATATAAACTTGTTGGTAAGCACCACTTTAGGTTTTGAAAGAGTGAGAGAGAGAAAAAAAAAAGAACAAGAAAAGAGATCATAATCATCATAATTATGCTAGTATAGGATAAAGAAATACATAAAGGGGGAGGGGGCGGGGTGGATACAGTGTGGATTTGCTATTGATTAACTGGTTAATTGTCTATTTTCATGCGACTTTTCAAAACTTCCATGTCTACAGACTTCTGAAGATTTTCCAGGAAGATGGGGGGGGGGGGGGGGCGCCGATCAGCTCACCATCTCACCTGATCTTAGACCAGTTTGTGGTGCTTACAGATCAGCGCAAATGATTACCATTTCTTTTGATGACAGAGAGAGAGAGAGAGAGAGGGGGGGGGGGGGACATGTCACATAGAAATCAAACATTTTCTTATTATGGTGTAATCATGAGGAAAGCTGAACTGAACTGAACTGAAACTTTATTCTGTCGACCCCTTTCGGGGTATGAGAATATACATAGTTATATACATCATACACTCATACATAGCATGCATACATACATAAATACATACATGATAACAAAACATGAGTAAATATAAAAAGCTATAACAAGATGGCAGAAAAGGTAACGAAAACCTTGAATGCAAAAAATAATACTGTTGAATTAATACTCGAGCTACGTGCATAGCGCATGCGCAGTGAAATCTGTATAACGTATGCATAAGATCATACATCTCTCTCTAGCTAGCTAGCTAGGTATACCGGTACGTACGTACCGTACGTACGTACGTATATGGAAGGCCATCGACGCCATTATTCGTATCGGATACGTACCGGATACGTATGCTTTATTTTAACGTACGTACCGGATACGTATGCTCTATTTTAACGTACGTACCGGATACGTATGCTCTATTTTAACGTACGTACCGGATACGTATGCTCTATTTTAACGTACGTACCGGATACGCATGCTCTGTTAACTCGAGTACCGCCCAAGCAGCTGTTGTTTATATCACTCCGGCGCCGGTGGGTGGTCCGTTATCAGTGTAGTGAAGAATGCTAGTCTCAGCCATCAGTCTAGATATCAGTGAGCTCATCAATGAGCACCTAAGCCTATTATAATCATCACAAAAAGATATTAAGGCAGAATTCTGAGGGGCGTCGATCCTGGGGGGGGGGGGGGGGAGGGGGCAGGGAGGGCAAACATATCGTTTTGTCCCCCCCCCCCAATAAATCCGGATGTGTAAAAGTAGATTAAAATAAGGAAAAGTGATGCAAAACTTGGGAAATGAAACCTTCCAAACAATTAAATACAAAAGGTATTACACAATGAGACTTCAATTTCGCTTCTCCAATTTTCCTTAGGTGCTTCATGTAACCGTGGAGAAGCTGTTAATTAAGAGGCGTTAAAAAGGGTACCATATACCTTCATTTGAAATGACGCCATTAAAAAACGTTCTGAATATATACACACAAAAAAAGCCTGGTTGAAATTTTCCATGTAAATCATTTCCCGTGTATAATCGCATTAGTTCATCACGAATTTGATAATTTGATTAGAGAAGACACGCTTGAAATAATCAGGCAACTGGGATTTGTGTTGGCTGACCGGTCAACCGGTCAACCTGGAACTCTGGTAAAGTTTAATACTTTTTGTGTTAAAATTTTACAAGGAGTTTTTTCAGTGTATAATTCAGTGCAAAGTTTGAATTTTCATAATTATTCAGTTGTGGTTTTTTTTTCTCTCTCTTCAATTTTTCATTTTTTATTACTACTGGAAACAAATTTACGTTATGACTTGTACTTTTTTTTCTTCATGCCATTCGATAAGGACACCCATTCCCCCCCCCCCCCCATGTATTAACATTAAAGGGAAATCCAACCTTAATAGCAAGTTGCTTTGAAAGAAAGAGGAAAAATCAGAGAAGCAGATTGGTGAAAGTTTGAACGAAATCGGACAAGCAATAAGAAAGTTATGAATTTTTGAAAGTTGTAATCACTATGCATAATTATGGGAATTTCAAATTGGCCGACTAGGTAATGTCACTGTGATGTAGCTGTGGACAACTCCCCCATTTGCTCTAACACACAAAATGACTAAAATGTCACTTTTTTTAAAAATGCATTACTCAGTAGGATCTTTTCGCTCATGAGGACCTATAACAATATGCTATCTCCAATATATTTTGAGTACTGCCCCGAGGGTAAAAGCGCCTCGAAGAAAACCGCAAATTAATGATATTTTTGTGTACGACAAATGGGAGAGTTGTCCACAAAAATGTCACAATTGACTCACCAAATTGCCAATTTGAGATTCACATAGATGTAGTGATCTCATTTTTCAAACATCCATAACTTTCTTAATCCTTGTCCGATTTCTTTCAAACTTTCACCATCTTGTTTTTCTTATTTTTCTGCTTTCACACAAATCATCTCATTACCAAGGTTGGATTGCCCTTTAAAGAGTACAAGGGGTCCTTTGGGGGTTTTGAAAAAAAATGGGAGGTCTGTGCCCCTCACTCTCACGGGCTCACGGTCACTGCTTTAAATACCTTGTTTGAAAACACTTTCCGTGCCCTCATCTCCCGCTTCAACTCTGAAATATATACATGTATAAACTATCGGAAAATTGGAAATGATGTATATACCAGTTTGGGTGACGGGACTCGCGTACTCACCTACCTCATTTCCCAAATTATTATCTATAAACTCAAAGATATAAGAAAAGGAAAGGTGGAGTAAAAAGCAGAGGAGGGGGGCACAGTGCCCCAACCTTTTCTAGCAACAAAAATGCCCCTTTTATTTATGAAAAGCGCCCTCTTTCTCTCTGACATGTGCCCCTTTTTACTTCTAAAAGTGCCCATTTTCCTTTCTAATTAAAGTGCCCTCTTCCATTCTGATATCACAGTGCCCCTTTTCACCTTATGATAAATGCCCATTCAAATCTGATGAGTTCTTTCTCTCTCGCTCTCTCTCACTCTTTCTCCTTCTCTCTCTTTCTCTCTCTCTCTCTCTCTCTCTCTCTCTAATAAGTGCTCTTTTCTCCGTATCATAAGTGCCCTTTTTCAAATCTTGCAATTGCCCTCCCCCCTTTTTTAAAAATAATTTTCTACAATTCTCTCCAGTAAGTGCCTTTTCCCTCTAAAGTGCAATTTCCCGCTTCTGATATGTGCCCCTTTTCTCCTTATTACAAGTCTGATAATTGATCTTTTCTTCTTCTGATAAGTGCCCCTTTTCAAATTTGACAGGTGCTCCTATTTACTTCTAATGAGTGTCCCTTTTCTTCTCTAAAAAGTGTCCCTCCTCCCCTTCTGATAAATGCCCTCTTTTACCTAGTATATTTCTCATTGTTGCTTACAAAACGAGCCACATTTAGTTTCAAAGAATCGGTGCGGCTTGATGTAGTAGAAGGTACCCCTATTTCTATCAGTACAATGTAGCACAGCAGAGCTCGGGGCAGGAGGGGCACAATAAAATGCACCCCAAAAAAAATCTCATTCCGCTCGCTCGAACTATATACCTCGCACTTTCGAAATATAAATAAATATCTGTTAAAAGGGGGCGTGCTAGTTTGAGAGGGTGGAATGCTTTAAGCACACTATCGTAGATGGGTGGGGGGGGGGGCAGAGTGCCCCCTTGACAACTTTTCCTCCAATTTTTTTTCCTCCATATTTTTTTTTTGTTACTTGTCAGAGAATTATGGAGGAAAACATGTGATAACCACCCCCCCCCCCCACTGAGCGACTTTTTTGAGGGCTGGGGAAAAAAGTTGTCCCCCCCTCCCCCCCCCCCCCCCCCCCCCCCAATGAGCGAGTTTTGGAAGGCTGCTGAGAAGAAAAAAATACGGATCTCCCTCCAAGCAGAATTTGCCCCCTCCCCCTCTCCCCCCCCCCCCCCCCCTTATATAAGCTTGGACCCTCTTGGCGCGCCTGATTGCAGGGACATTTTTTCGACTTCATGAAGTTCCCGGCCAGCAGAAGGCCAAGCCTGCCTGAACCACCGCTCACTCCTTCCAAAATACTATCATTTTAACAGGACTGGCGTAGAATCCACCTCCTATAGGTTTGCTGTTCATGTATAGTGATCGCGTGATAATGTTGAGTGCCCAAACATTGCCCGTAGAAGCAGCTACTTCCCCATGAATAGTAAATTGGAGAGTCGTCAAAACCTAGTTTTTCATTTAATTTAAAGAAAAATGCAAGTCTTGAATTTGCCCCCAAATCAACTCTCTGTCCTCTACATGGTATCAACCTATTGTTATGCAAGAATGCATTTTTTTATACATTGCGGTGGTAATAGTAAAATTAACGGCCTTTTTTTTTTTTTTTTTTTTTTTTTTTTTTTAGGTTGAGTTGCCCATAGGGTGTTGGTAAATCTGATTTTATCACAGCTATAATAGGCGTTTTCAAACATGATTCAGGTAAATAAAATCTTTGAATGAATAAATGCATGCAGGGGGTGGGGAGGGGGGGGGGGGGCGGGAGACACGTACCCCGGAAATGTTAAAGATTTAATATTCATGTATAGCAAATAATGAGTAAAGATTGGTCGCATCCCCCCGGTCGTGACAAGAAATCGCCGCGCATGAATGCCTGCACTTTTTTTCTAGCCGGTAGCCAGAGGGGGTCACCCTATCGAAAAAAAGAGTAACTCCTTTGCATGTAATGCATAGCATATAGCAATGATCCATGGACAAAAAACTATGCTAGGAAATGAATGTCTGCCGTGCTCAAAGTGTGGGGACGGTCAGGAGAGCCCTCCAAAGCGGTCAACATTTTGAGCTAGCCACTGGCATGCTGATGGGGAGCTCAGTTGGGGGCTGCAGCCCCCCCCCCCCCAAAAAAAAAAAGTTCCCAGAACAAAAAAGGAAAAGGAAAAGGAAAGAAAGAAAAGGGATTAAAACAGAAAGAAACATAAAAAGCAAACACATTCCTTTTATTTATCCCCGGCTTGAGAAAAAACTTGAGGACTTCTTTTAAAACATATACGTATAAATGTCTGAATTGTCTTAGTATCTCCCCTTCCATAATACATTTTGTGCTTATATTTTGCATGCAAGATTTCTTTGTTTTATCATGATTTTCTTATAATGGGAGAGGAAATCATATTTTTCAAACTGAGGGAAGATGTGTGAAATCTAATGTGAAATATTAAAGCAAGCGGCGCACAATTCCGGACTTAGTGACACGTCCCCAGGAAATCTGGAAAACATAAAAAATATGTAGTAAATAATGAGGAAAGGCTACAGCACACCATTAAAGCTCTGAAGTGCTCTAGAATGCAAAGTTTCACTTTTAAAAATGGAAAATGTTCTCACTCCGCTCCCTCGTTTAATACATTTAATATTTACATTAAAAAAAATCTGTAAACAGATATTATTACATAGGCAAGGAGGAATCGTCCCCCGAAAACTGAAAGCCGCAAAACATTGTCAGGATGACGATTTGAGCTGCCTGTCTCCATAAAAGAAGAGAGAAAATGTGGATATTAAAGGGCAATCCAACCTTGGTAATGAGATGATTTGTGTGAAAGCAGAAAAATAAGAAAAACTGGATGGTGAAAGTTTGAAAGAAATCGGACAAGGAATAAGAAAGTTATGGATGTTTGAAAAATGAGATCACTACATCTATGCGAATCTCAAATTGGCAACTTGGTGATTCAATTGTGACATGTTTGTGGACAACTCTCCCATTTGTCGTACACAAAGATATCATTAATTTGCGGTTTTCTTCGAGGCGTTTTTACCCTCGGGGCAGTACTCAAAATATATTGGAGATAACATATTGTTATAAGTCCTCATGAATGAAAGAGATCCTACTGAGTAATACATTTAAAAAAAAGTGACATTTTAGTCATTTTGTGTGTTGGAGTGAATGGGGGAGTTGTCCACAGCTACATCACAGTGACATTACCTATTCGGTCAATTTGAAATTCCCATATGTATAGTGATTACAACTTTCAAAAATTAATAACTTTCTTATTGCTTTCTTATTCACCAATCTGCTTCCCTGATTTTTCCTCTTTATTTCAAAGCAACTTGCTATTAAGGTTGGATTTCCCTTTAAGCTCAGACTTTGATTTACCTGTGTGAATAAAAGGGGTCTTAAATACTAAGTTTCAAACTACTAAAAGTAAAATTTCTAGCTTGTATAGCGACCTCCCAATAGAGGATATTAAAGTTATCCAGGGCATTGATAATACGTGTGACATTTTCACGGTATAGCAAAATGCAATGTTTTATTATTTGTGGAAGGGGTAGCGATGTATCCCCCTTCAAAAAATTGAGATCCGAGTACAATACAGCTCAAATTTTGGGGGCTCATTACGCCATTGGAGCTATAGCTCAGCGTAAAAGGTGACTGGGTGAAAACTGCTGGAAAATGTAGAGCATAACCCCCTGTATCATTAACACAGGTGTAGCCAGGATTTTTCAATAGGTGGGGGGGGGGGGGCTGACGTGAAGGATCCAACGGCGTATACGTAGCCAGGATTTCATTTTAGGGGTAGCGGTTGTGAGCACGCGAAGCGTGCGAAATTGGTGATGAGCATGCGAAGCGTGCTCCGCAGGGGGTGGGTGCAAGGAGGGGGAAGTTTCCCCCTCTGGCGCGAAGCGCGAAAGCTCTGACGTTTTATAGCAAATTTGAGAGAAAGATAACTGCTCGTACCGCCTTTTTTTTTAAGGCGGAAAGTTAGTTCGACGTTCGGACTGCTTTTCAATCATTTGGACGCAATACTGCACTGTATGTAACAGGGATGGGTGAAGGGAGGGGGGGGGGGGTTCCCCTTCCCGCGCGAACGCGAAAGCTCTGACGTTTTAGCAAATTGAGAGAATGATAACGGCTCGTAGCACCTTCTTTAAGGCGAAAAGTTAGTTCGACGCCCGCGCTGCTTTTCAATTATTTGGACGCAATACTGCATTGTATACAGGGGTGGGTGCAGTGAGGGGGGGGGGGGGTCCCCCTTCCCACGCGAAGCGCGAAAACTTTGACGTCTTAGCAAAATTTGAGATATAGATAACGGCTTGTAGCGCCTTTTTAGGCTTTTTTCTCTCACTTCCCCCGCTTTTTCGCTCTCGCTTTTTTTTTTTAATCGGGCTGAATGGGGGGGGGGGGGGGGCGTGGCCCCCCTGGGGCCCCTGGCTACGCCTATGATCATGAATGACTACTGCCAGATAAATTGAGCCGTAGGTTGTGCCTGCCAGACGCCCCGAATGCCAGATGCCCATAACTGATTTTTTAAAAAGGAAGGAAAAAATAAGTCATATAGATTGGCGAGAAAAGTAAGGGTGAAAGCTAGTGAAAGAAATATAGAGCATAATCCCCTATATCATGAATGACCACTGCCAGATATTTTAAGGGATGGTTGTTCCCGCAAGACGCCCCTAAATGCAAAACGCCCATTATTAGAGCATGGTATTGATAAATAAATAAAATAAAAGGGCTAGGTTGGCAAGAAAATTAATTTGATGGCAAGTGGTGGAGAATATAAAATATAACCCCCTGAATCATGAATGAACCCTGCTTGAATTTTTTAGGAATGTGTTGTGCCCGCCAGATGCCCCAAATGCCAGACGCCCATAACTGATTTAAATAATTAGAAAAAAATAAATTAATTAAACAGCTAGATTAGCGAGAGAAATAACTCGATGAAAAGTGGTTAAAAAATATTGAGTGTAATTTCTGAATTATGAATAACGACTGCAAGACATTCTGAGAGGTGGGTTGTGCCCACCAGACACCCCGAAATGTCAAACGCCCGAAAATTATTTAAAAGTTTGGAAATTAAATGAGATAAAAGAGCTAGATTGGCCGGAAAAGTAACGGGATGAAACTTGTTGAAAAATATTGAGAAATAAACCCCGTATCATAAATGAACCTTGCCAGATGTTTTGAGTGGTGTGTTGTGCCTACCAGACGCTCCAAAGTGCCAAACGCTCATAAAAATAAAATGAAAAAGAAATACAAAATAAAATAAATGAGAGAGCTACATTAGCGAGAAAGGTAGGTTGTGCCCGCCAGACTCCCCCGAATGCCGGATGCCCATAATTGAGGTTAAAAATAATTGAGGTAGAAATGCTTAACATAACCCCCTGTATTATGAATGACCACCCGACCACTGTCAAACATGATTGTTGGTAGTGTCTGCCAAACGCCCATAGAAAAAAGAGAGCTAGATTAGCCAGAAAAGTAAAGGGATGAAACTTCATGGAAAATATGGAGCACAACCATCTCTGTATTAATCATTGGCAGACGTTTCAAGAGGTAGATGTGCCCACCAGACACCCCAGAGTACGTCAACCATTAATGGTGATGGGCGATTTGCATTTTGGGGCGTCTAGCTGGTACAACCCAACACTTAAAACGTCTGGCAGTGGTCATTTATGATATAGGGGCTTAAGCTCTACGTATTCCACTATAGCTTTCAACCCGTTACCTTTCTCGCGAATGTATCTCTTTTATCATATTCATTTATTATCATTATTCACCGCTGACGGGCGTTTTGGATTTTTGGGGGCGTCTGGCAGGAACATAACCCACCACTCATAATGTCTAGCTCTTTTATTTTACTTCATTTCCAAAATTTTTAATCAGTTATGGGCGTTTGGCATTTGGGGGCGTCTGGTATTGACAACCCATCTCTTAGAACGTCTTTTCTCTCTGATCTAGTTGACTTATTTTATTTTTATCATTTTATTTTTTATTTTATAATGGGCATCTGGAGTTTGGGCCTCCGGCGCTCACAACCTACCACTCAAAACGTCTGGCAGTAGTCATTTATGATTAAAAGGGTTATACTCAAAGTTTTCCACCAGCTTTTATCCCGTTATTTTCTCGCTAATGTAGCTCTTTTATTACATTCATTTATCATTATCGTGCATTAATGGGCGTTTGCCACTTGGGGGCGTCTGGGTGGCACAACCCACCACCGCAGGCGTAGCCAGGGGGCCAGGGGGGCATGCCGCCCCATTCAGCCCCTTTAAAAAAAAGTGAGAGCGAAAAAGCGGGGAAGTGAGAGAAAAAAAAAGCCTAAAAAGGTGCTACAAGCCGTTATCTTTCTCTCAGATTTTGCTAAAACGTCAAAGTTTTCGCGTTTCGCGCGGGAAGGAGGAACCCCCCCCCCCCACTCACTGCACCCACCGGCCCCTGGATACAGTACAGTATTGCGTCCAAATAATTGAAAAGCAGCGCTCCAAACTAACATTCCGCCTTAAAAAATGGTACTACGAGCCCTTAACTTTCTCTCATATTCGCTATAAAACGTAAGAGCTTTCGCGCGGGAAATGGGAACCCCCCCCCCTCCCTCCCTGCACCCACCGGCCCCTGGATACAGTGCATTATTTCGTCCAAATAATTGAACAGCAGCTCGGGCGTCGAACTAACTTTCAGCCTAAAAAAAAAGGTGCTACGAGCCATTTCTCTCAAATTTGCTATTAAACGTCAGACCTTTCGCGCTTCGCGTGGGAAGGGGGAAACTCCCCCCTTCCTGCACCCACCCCTGATTTATGGCGTCGATGGCCTTCCATATACGTACGTACGTATATTATGTCGATGCGCTATGCATGCGCAAAGCTAGCTAGAGAGAGATGCGATGTAATGAACGCGGCGGTGGCAACAACCCCAACAACATCACTCTGACATTTCAAATTAAGGTGTTTCAAGATCAACCCGCGGAATTGGGTTTCGTCTTCACAATTTTGTTATGGTAAGATTAAAATTGTCTCTGTTACAAAAATGCTTTGTTGGAGATGTGGTTTTAGCATTGATAAATGCGATTCATGACGTTCCGAGTACCGTAGCCGGCTGTGTGTTAATAGGCGTGCAACACAGCAAACCCTGCGCCTGCACGGGCAGGTGCACGCACTGCTAGAGCTGGAGTGCTGCTAATGTATGGTGGTTGATCCAGTGTCCGAACACTTTTCAGAAAATCGACGATAGAAAATTAAATATCAAACGAATATCTATCAAACTTACATAATGAATGCTCAAAGTCCTACAGAAAAAGAAGTTGATGGAATTTTAAAAAGACAACCTAGATACGATATTCCCTTCCGAGTGAACCCCTTCCCAACGACGCGGCGTTTTGGTCCCTTGAAAAAAGGTACTGTATTTCCGAACGTGTGAAACCTATGGGAAAAAGACACACATTTGTTTCAATAGTGTGGTTTTCAAACGCGTAATCCCAAGCGTATGAAAACCCATTTTAGGCGCTTAACTGTACACGTTCGGTAATACAATCTGTTCGGAATTACAATCCTTGACTATAACAGCTGAAAAGCCAATAATAATAGAAATGATACTAGATCTAAATTAGATCTACATGTAAGATGTAGGATGGTGAGATGATGATGGTGATCGAAATGGTATTGAAATTAATGGGAAATTATTCCTTGTGCATTATATTTATAATCAAAACAAATTTCAAGCTTTAACATGTTTAATTTCTATGGAAAGTACATGTAGAGGGCCATCTCGTCGTGTTTGTGAAATAATCTGGGGAGTCTACCGAGTATCAGTAATCACACGTAGTGACTTACTCGGAAGGTTATACACTTCAACACTCTCAAACACCACTGCACAAAAGTCACCAACATTTTCAAAATCGGCCTTTGATTTACAAATACTGAAACCAACATGCCCATAATAAATTCAACTCATCGATGTTGGAAAAAATAATTTCAAAATTAAAATCGATAATGTAGATCTAATGTCACTCTGGCGAAGCGGTGTATCGGTCATTCATGTGCAGATGGGGTGACCATATTTCGCGCACATTTAAAAAAATTTTAAGAATGTGATATTTGATCGATGATTTCTCATATTCTACAATAATTTGTAATTTAGAATAGGTTTAGATTTAGAGTAGATGCTCTGCTGTGCAGCCACTTAGACAAAATCCAATTTTAGAACTCTTTATTCCAGAATTATTTTCACTTTTTACCCAAATAGTGGAAGTTTATATTGTTACTGTTTGAACAAAAATATAATCCCCCCCAAAATAAAGAGTTGCCATGGTAATATTAATTTTTCATTTTCCCTGTTTTGGAGCCAGTGTGCGGCCCCATGTACAAACTCAATGGAGAGTTCGGGTGCGCATCATGTGCGTGCGAGCTGAGCAAAATCCCATCAGCCCGAGCCAGAGTCCCACGCCATCCGGCCGCAAACCGGTGCAGCAATATCTGATACATCACCATTCGCACAGAGCTTTTCTCCGGTGTGTCACACACACTGAATGTTGATGACTGCAACTAGCGATCGGACACTTTTGAGCTTGCGACACATGAAAAATCCCGATCTATAATTGAAAATTTCTTGAAATTCAGCTTACTTTTCAAAACCCTATTTCCTTAACAACACGCTTAAGAAAGGCATATTTTCAAAATTTTCAATTTTTCGTAGTGGGAACATGAAGTGTATCACTAAAAATATGATATTTATGGATACACTTTTTTCATGACCACTGCTGTTCTTCTTTGACTTTGGTAATGTACCCTGTGTGTGTGATATATGATTATATATTATGATTTTATGTATATTATGTATTTTAAGTGATTTTGCAACAATTTGGTCCGTACTGCGCACAAGTAAAAGTCCTGATTTTCCATATGGGTGATTGCAGAGATCGATGTGCGATTTGCTTTCCTCGCAGCTTTGTTGATGTAGTGAGACCATTTCAGATCATCTGCCAGAGTGGTCGAGTCTAAGGTATGGATGTTGAGATGTACAAGATATATGTTTACATGTAAGTATATATGCTTATTTATGATGTAGAAGTATGAGGTATGAGGTACCACTCGCATTTATTTAAATCCAAATTTTATGATGGGGGACCAAAGCTATGCACTTTGTTTTCAGTTGCTAAAAAACATTTAATTCAGTGGTTTATGCATATTTCTTATATATACCTATCTTGCTTCTACATATTCTGAAGTTAAATCGTTGAGCAAACGAATGTCAATAAACATTTTAAAGTCGACATTGATGTCAGTGTCAAATTTTGTTCCAATAAATGAAAGGGTCCTAAAAAGCTATGCACACATAATACATGTAAATAAATCGAAATCTTGATTTTAAAGCTAGCTGATGTGAATTTCAACCTGATTTCCAAATAATGATAAAATCACAAGAATAAAGAAAAATTACTACCGGTAATTCTTTTTGGCAAACCCCAATGATATTCACGTTGCTCAGTCACAGCAGAAATAAGTTGCACTGAACATGTCCCATTGCATGTATTTGCGGGATGCGTAGCTTTAGGACCCCTGGCCATAACCCTCAGGAGTTCGTTTTTGACAAATGTTAAAAAATTTGGTGGCACACAAGGGGTTAAGGAATACTGTTACACCGAGATGGGTTTTTGTGTGTTATGAATGTATATATACTTTGACACTTATCTTCCTGTTTACAAGCCAGTTTCTGTCCCACCTTTTTATCATCAAATATAGTACTTGTAATTCCTATTCCCTACAAGAATATTATTCAATGATAAAAAGAAAATCTTAGTATTAAACCAAGAAATGACACAAAGTCACGCAAGTGATACAGTATAAATGTGCATTGGATGAAATGAATGAATCTTTGCTTGTGCATCTTTGCGAAAGTTTCATGCTGCGAAATAATCAAATCATAATTGAAACAACATAAAATTATTGCAATTCGCGTACGTTTCTTGCCGCAAAATTGGCTGTCATTAACGATTCACGAAAGTTTTATGTCGCGGAAGTTTCTGGCTTTACAGTATGGCCATTTTTGGGAAAGGAAATAGTGTGTTGTACAAGCAAGTGAAAGATCAGGAAATGGCCTTCACCGAACATGGGTTCATATGTAGATGAAAGTGTTTCCTTGAATTATGAAGGAAAGACAAGCTAAAGGCAAGTGCATTAAGAATGGACCACGAGGAAATGCTTTAAAAGCAGACTCTCACAAAGTGATAAAAATGGAAGAGTGCAACAAGGAAAGTGCTGAACCCATTGCATATTGCATCTAATATTTTATCTGTTTTGGGGTGTTTTTTTTTTGTACTCTGAGAAATTTATGTCCTTGATCCAAGTAGTATATAGTTCATACTTTATTTTCTGAGGTTGCAAATGCTATCTACTTTTGTGAAACTTGTAAAGTGCTACCGTATAAATGTACAACTTGCTATGAGATTTTATTTTTTTTCTGATGTTGATTTATTAGTCAGAAGGTGCGCTTCCAATAGCCCAAGATTTAAAATTGAAATTGAATTGAATTCGCTCAGGCTTATAAAGAAGGACTTCAGGGTCATGGTCCGAATACACTGTCTGAAAAGATGCAGTCTGTGCCAACGATCAGTCATCAAAAGGCTCTATTGTCTGGTATGGAAAGGTACTTTCGGTACAGGTAATCTGTGTAACCGAAATTTATCCTCCAGAATGCTGTGTCTGATACTGCCCCAAATGCCAAAGGACAGTTCTCAGAACTTTATCCCATCATGACTTATATCTGAATCCACCATTGGGTCATGAATACCTTCATGTACATGTACTCTACATTTGGTGTTACCTGAAAATTCTTTAACCCTTTCAGGACAGGAATTATTTAAGGCCTAGATTGGGATTGTTCTTCAAATTGGCAACAATCATATATTTCTTTTAGTGCTACATGGTTCTAGTAAGGTGTAATGTCTTTGAAAACAATACACATGGTTTCGATTTTTCTCGACAAGTTGAAAAAATTGCAGATTTTGATAAAAACAATGATTTTGAACCTCTCATTTTAACCCTTTCGAGACAATTGACCACATTTTGTGGTTTGGCCCAATAACTTTTGATTTAGAGCCTTAAAAAATATACCAGATGCATGAGTAGAAAGAGCAAAAAATTCTGCACATACTGTGTCCATTTTTGTTGCCTGATCATATTGCGTTTGATGCCAGGAATTTTAAAAAGGAGAATAAGATTGAACATCCTTAAATTGGCAACACATTGAGAGATTCAAAATCATTGTTTTTTGTCCAAATTGGCAACTTTTTCAACTTTTTGACAAAGTTCCTAACCACATATATTATTTTCAAGAAATTACATCTTATTAGAACCACGTAGCACTAAAATAAAAATATTATTGTTGCCAATTTGCAGAACAAAATGTGATCAATTGAGCTCTTAAATAATTTCTGTCCTGAAAGGGTTAAAATTCCTGGCATCAAATGCAATGTGGTCATGCAACAGAAATGGACATACAATGATACATGTAGTGTGTGCTGAAATTTTTGCTCTTTCTACTCATGCATCTGGTATATATTTTTTAGAGCTCTGCATCAAAAGTTATTGAGCCAAACCACAAAAAGTGGTCAGTTGTCTCCAAAGGGTTTTAAAGCATACCACGGGCAAATTTTATAGTGCTTTTTATCAACCCATGCCAAAAGTGAATCAAATTGTATTCCTTTTTGCAATTAGTATTGTTTATTGAGATAATTGCTCATAATGGATTTTTTAATTTAAATTCTATTTAAATAGAAAAGAAAATCAGTGATTGAAAGTGATTCAGCTGATCAGTCTTGTGAAAATTCCTGCTTTATTTGCAATATTATGTACAAACTATATCACCATCCCTGCTATTACCAGTGCACAATCAGGATTCAACTGTACATATGTCAAGTCAACCAAGCCAGTATTGCTTTGGGGAGATCGTCATTGGGAGCCATACCTTCCTGTCTGAAAGTGTTGTAGCAACATTTCGGTTTACTTTAAAACTATCCTTTATATCCTAGCTTCCTGTACACTGTCTTTATAAATTATACATGTAGATCACTTTTACTTTTTCATCTTGAACTGTGAAGGTTGACCTACAGATATTTTAATGTTGAATTTTGATTTCAACAGGCGGTCTTCCAATACAGAAGTTGTTAATAACTATTAACTTTTTCATATGCACCCATTTACCTACTTGTATAGTACACACCCTCTACCTGATGTCCATATTTATATAATATTGACTGGCCTTGAGGCAGCCTAGGAATTAATTTTTTTGTTTTAGGGGCTACTTTTTTTTTTGCCTTGGGGCTACTTTTGAATTTTATGGGGCTATTTCTTATATTATTGGGGCTACCATTTTAATGGAAAGAGCAGACTGGTTATCAATTTGGGTTTTTTGTGATATTGTGGTTGCTGTTACATGGGTACTAATCGTACTATCTCATGCACAGGTTTACTTTACGTCATACTGCCCAATTTAATTTTAAAACAGAGATTTTTGAAATTTTAACTTCACCCCCCCCCCCCCCTCCCATTAGATTTTTTTTTTTTTCAAAACTTTGAAGGAATAAATCAAAAATAGGTCAATTCAACAATAGGTCAATTTCACTCGAATCTGTTGTCATTAGGCGTATTTCCCTCGGAGATGTTTATTTTAAGTGAAAAGGCGGGCTTGGTGTGTGTTTGTGTGTTTTTTCTTTTCGCACATAATACTCCTAAATCCGCTTGGACGTACGTACGTACATATATACTGTGAATGCGCACAGTTCCGGGCGATTTTTCTTTTCCAATTTGTTTTTCGCGGATACCACCACACTCGATGAGCATCGATCTCGCGCGCGATAAGTAAGAAACCCCGTCATAAATCCACCGATTTCCTGATTTGTAGAGCGTTTTCGGTGAATCTGTTTCTCACAACCCGACTTAAGCGCCACGTGCTTTGAAGAAATGGCACTAATTCCGCATTTTTTAGGCAGGCTTTGGCTTTACAGATTGATTTTTTGAGGTGACTACGGACTTAATGTGGTAAGGGACAATTTCTCTGTGTAGTGTATCCGGTCGTAGATCTAGTGATAGTCTCATTACACGGATGATGGGAATTTTAGATCTATCATTGTAACAGTGATATTGCGTTTCGGAAAGGAAATTTTCACAAAAGGTGTCGCGCAAAGACTAAGTGAAATGAAGCTGTTGATGAATTTATACAACTCTGATATAGAATACGGGTAGTTAGTAGTTACTGTAGTATGCACGAAAAAAGCGCTATCTTCAGTTTCCGTGCGATATCTGGCTATACTGTAATTGTTGTCATTTGGTCTAGCGCTCACGATGCTACACATTCGCGATGTACTAAGCTCCGAGTCAACAACGAGATAAAAGGTTGAATTTAGCTGCTTTTTGAGCATAATAGTGATTTTCTTTCGAATCATTGATGGGGGCGACTCATACGAAAACGGTCACCCCCAAATACAGGTTTTCCAGCATTTATTGGGGCGATATGGGGGCCGATGAGGGTGAAATCGCCCGTCGCCCCCCTGAATTTCCGACGCTGCCTTGAGGGGGATATCGAATATGTTGCCCGCAACAGAATCATATTGCCCCAAGTCGAAGACGAGGGCAATATGGTTCTTTTAAGGGCAACATTTTTGATATTCCCTGAAAGTGGAGCCAGTCATTATTATTATTATTACCTATATCATTTATGCATATTTTGTAGCAATTACAAACACGTCTGTTTGCCTGTCAGTCCCTCTGATTTCAGGTTATTAATACAGTACAGGTATGTAATTTTGGGAAAGCAATTGTGACGTAAATTGTTACTGTGCGTGTCCATTGTTTAAGCCTTTATAGTACACTTTAACGCGTACATAGGCTTAACCAATGGATACGCACGGTAGCAATGAAAGGGTGGAATATGGCAAATTGTTTCCCTCTTTTTTAGTACATTGGTCTATGGGGAAAACCAGGAAGAGGGCAATATGGCAAATATTGCCCGCTGCGGTTACGGATTCGGAGTAGCACGCAAATACAGCTTTTTATTTTGCAGCTAAAATGCCGGCCCTGTATAGGTAATAATACCAAATATCGCACAGAACACCTACACATTGTACACAAGACAACATATACATTTGCTTTGTCAGGTAATTGTTTTTTTTGCTTACTTTTGTTTCTATTGAGTTCCTTTTTCGTTATTTCACTTAGTCTTGCCGATTAACATCTTTTCAATTTCACTTATTCCTGTTGATTTATGTTGCCAGCTTTTAGATAATTCTGTTGTCTTTAGTTGTGTTAAGCTGCTTATTATTATTATTTGTTTCATCCTTTTTGATCTACATGTAGCAAATAAACTTGAAGCAGGCCAGGAGCCGAAAGCTTGTAAATACACCGAGTGACCTGCTTCATTTTGTTTCATCATATCTGTTCACATACAAGTGTAATAAAATAACATATATACATTAGCTCTGGCAACCCTCGTGTAAATAAATACATGTACATGTACATGTACAATGTGAAAGGAAATGAGAGAATTATTCTCTCATTTCCTTTCACATTATATATATATATATATATATATATATATATATATATATATATATATATATATATATATATATGCATACTTTTACATGTATAACATAGTCACACTTTTTGAAGGGGATAAAAAAGGTTAATTTTCCCAGTAATTTTGTTTGTTTTCTTTTTCCTCTGTACTAATATTATACCGAATGTAAAGGCTCTGAAACAACTCTCTGATGTAGCTCTATGACCTTGTCCTGCAGTCTACATATTACTGTGCTAAATGTTCAGGGGAGTGTTTCATGAAGAATCTTGTTGACCTCAACTGATCTAGATTGAGACTTGTGGTCTTATGCCATCTGCAAAGTTATTCCATTTTCAATGTGGGTAAGGATCTGGTCTACATGTATTTTCACTGACAACTGTTATAAGCTACTGAAATCCATGCATCTGATTGGCTGATAGCAAATTTGTCAGTAAAAATCACTGACGAAACGCTTGATGAAACGCTCCCCAGGTGTAAAAGATTTTAAACATATCTTGTGTACATGTACACATTGCCCAGGTACCTTACTTTCATCCTTACAAGCACCCCTTGTGCATTGCATTAGATAAGATTAGGAGGAGGAGGAGGAGGCTAAGGCTGGATGCATTGCTGCTATCCAACCTCTTTCAAAGCTGCCTTTATTCGATGAGTCTACCGAAACGGCGTTAATCAATAAAATCATTGGAGAGGGCCTCTCCCTATCATAATGAACCTAGAGACGGAGGGGGGATTGCAGGGCCCTGTGAGTGTGGCTGCAAGAAATAGTTCACCAGAATATTGATTTCATCTTTGTACATGTATGTATGTACATGTACATGTTCACCGTTTGTGCAGCAAATGTGTGAATGTAAGATTGCCTTCTCTTTACCTGTATTTGCTATACATGTATTGGTACATGTAGACAGACTGGAGAGGCAGATTTGCCTTTTAACCCTTTCAGGACAGGAATTATTCAAGGGCTAATTTGATCACATTTTGTCCTTCAAATTGGCAACAATAATATTTTTCTTTTAGTGCTACATGGTTCCAATAAAATGTAAGGTCTTTGAAAACATTATACATGGTTAGAAACTTTGTCAAAAAGTTGAAAAAAATGGCCAATTTCGATAACAAACAGTGATTTTGAATCTCGTAGTGTGTTGCCAATTCAAGGATTTTAAAGCTCCTTTTTAAAATCCCTGGCATCAAACACAGTATGGTCATGTAACAAAAATGGAAACAGTGAGTGCAGAAATTTTTGCTCTTTCTACTCATGCATCTGGTATAATTTTTAGAGCTCTTAATCAAAAGTTATTAAGCCAAACCACAAAATGTGGCCAATTGTCTCAAAAGGTTGAAATGTATTAATCATTTTTCATGAAGCTGTCAGCCTGATGTTTTTTTAATGTACTGTCTAATCTTCACCCTGTCAGGTGCTATTTTTTCATGGACAAGTAGGGCATACATGTAGCGGTTTCCCTGGATTCCATGACACCAGAGTTATCTTGTTTCATCATTTTAAAAAATCATATTTATAATGGAAACATACATGTACATGTACATGTACATGTTTGATTGTCAAATGCTGTACTGAGTACACTGTTGGTATTTCCCCCCATTTCAAGATTATCTTTCTCTTTCCAGAAATTTCTTTCAGAAATGTTCTTTAAAGAAAAAGTTAGTTCTAGTCCTGCAATTACATTGTGAAAGAAGCTGTCTCAGAACAATTGGGAATTGTTCATCACGTCTATATGTATAAGAATTGGTGTATACTGTAAGGTTTTGGAATCATCAAAATGATGAGAAATTGACCCAATCTTGCTGAAAAGCACATGCACTGCACACAGAAGTGGGTATATGGGACTGCACACACATGTGACATGAATGATTGGCCTGAACACTTCAGCTAATATTTCTCCTCATATTTCAAATATGAGGGCATTTGAGGAGCAGTCCTTTTCAGGGGACATTTCTACTATGATGTTCTTCCACACTGACATAAAGGAATGAGAAAGCTGACAACTTATTTTTCACCTTTCCCAGAACTCAACCTCTTTAAAGTGATTTGGTAACTTTGTAGAGGCTTGATAAAATCTGAGCTGCCTGGCCTTACATGCTATTAGTGTATGTAGTATGGTGTAAAAATGAAGCCCAGGAAATAAAAAAAGCACTTCAAAATCATGTGCATCACAAAAGTTAACACATGCAAGTGACCGGAAATGCCAGACTCATTTTCCCCCTTAGACTCAGTGTTAGACTAAAGCGTATTGCCATACGCTTTCGTAAATGGGAGTATTCAGTCGTAGATACATGTATCTTAATAATAGCATTATATATTTGAAAACCTTTCTATGCCTGGCTATTTATTTATCCTTCTGAACATCATTATACAAGACAGATATCAAAATTCAACAATTTATTAAATCAAGCCTCCACAAAGTTACCTAATCCTTATAAGCTTTTGCATTTGACCACTTTGAATCTTTCTGATGTTCCCAACTGGTCCATAGAATCCATTAAAACATTGCTTTTATTTCCACTTGAAAATGTATTACATATAACCTTTAAGGTTTGTTGCTGGGGTATAATTGACTGAGTCATCATGTATTGGAATGCAAACTTGAGGATATAGAATAAAATAGGATGTAATAAATTCTTGGACAGATACATGTACGTCATTTGGTAGACCAGCTTTCATTGCTTTACCACAGTGGCCAGTCTATTTTTGTACTTTGGTATTTGATTTTCCATTTCATCCCCCTTTCATACCAAAAAGTACATGTAAGGTTGAGTTCTGGGAAAGGTAAAAAATATTTTGCCAGCTTTCTCATTCTTTTTAAGTTAGTTTGGAAGAACATAGTAAAAATGTCCCCTGAAAAGGATTGCACTTCAAATGCCCTCATTTAAAATGTTTGGGCTGAACATTTGTGTTTAGTCCCATATACACATTTCTGTGTGCAGTGCATGTGACTCTTGGCAGGATTGAGTCAATTTCTTATCATTTTGGTGATTCCAAAACCTTACAGCATACACCAATTCTTACATGTATTTGCTATATGATCAACCTTTCCAAATTACTTTGATTTAATAAATTGTTTCTTTCACAATTCGATCTCATGACCGGAACTCAACTTTAGACTCTAACAGTTGCCATATCTGTCAAGTTTTAACTTTAGAAGAATATAACATTTGTGCATGGAAAATGAAAGAATTATTCTACCATTTTAGTAATATTATACATGTACATGTACACTACTGCTCAAAAGAAATTACTCTTCGGTTAGGGAAACGGGAGGCCCGATCAGCGTGCACTGAAACGAAGCAGCGGGAAGCGTAAGGTTTCAAGCTAATAATAATAATAATAGTGGGTTCTTGTATAGTGCACATGTCTGTCAGACTTGACACTACTGGCGCTCCACAATTATTACCCTAGCATGGCTGCACTTACGGTGCTCTAGCATTTCAAGGAATTAATTCATGCCAGGTACCCATTTACCTCACCTGGGTTGAGTGTGGCAAATGTAGATTAATGTCTTGCCAAAAGACACTAGTGCTGGGCCAGGGATTCGAACCCCATACCTTGTGGTTCACACTCAGTCCGGGGACTTATCCACTAGACCACAACACCTACATGTAGCGGTGCTTCCCTTTAGTGTGCATACCAGGAAGCTTCCCACTAAGAGTTTGCTTCACACTTGGTCACCACTAAGCCCAGCCAAATCAATATCAATTGTAACGTCAACTCTGAAGCACGGTTTGTGCGCTCCAGGGTAAGAAACACATGGGAGTGGCTGGCGAATTAGACCCCGAAATGACCCCCAAAACCCCCAAAAGTCTGAGAAATCGTGTTTTCGAGGATGACACTATCTGATAAAGTTGTCCCCCAAAATGGGGCCGCCCCATCTAATACGTTATCGACAAGCCAACCGAAAACACATTGTGCATACCGTAAGCTAAGAAGCACTCTCCGAGCCAATTTGAAGATCAAGAATCGCCGTATTAATCATAGTAATGTAGATGTGATGTACGTGCGCATCGGTACGTGTACTGTGCAAATTATACACACTCTTCAAATTGAGAATAAAAATGTAGTGATAATTTCCGCATGTATACCAAAGTCAAGCAGCATTGGGCCTGGTTAGTACTTGGATGGGAGACCAGTGTTCGCTGCTGCCATGCCTTCATACATGTACATGTACACCTACGTGGAAAGCGAAGACGCATTAAGCACAGCGGATAACTATCCCCTACCGATTGTCAGTGTGTGAGTTTCTGTGGGTT
Organism: Heliocidaris tuberculata; assembly: GCA_025618425.1. Classification (NCBI taxonomy): domain Eukaryota; kingdom Metazoa; phylum Echinodermata; class Echinoidea; order Camarodonta; family Echinometridae; genus Heliocidaris; species Heliocidaris tuberculata. The sequence goes on along the minus strand of CM046846.1, from coordinate 30,173,721 downwards.
TCCGTTCAGTGTGTACTATTTTTTCTTTTACACCCTTTTGTCTTCAATGTCATTATCTTTTACATGGTGTAACTGTATTTTTTCACGGAATTCTGTGTCTCTTTGTTGCGTATTTTTCGTATTTGGCATGAATTGAGCCAAACCCAATTCTATTTCATTTGTGCTGTGACAGTGTTCTGTGTGCGATACGTACATTGTAGACTCAGTGTTAGACTAAAGCGTATGGCCATACGCCTTCATAAATTATGGGAGTATTCAGTCATAGATATCTTAATAGTAGCATTATATATTTGAAAACCTTTCTATACCTGACTATTTATCTATCCTTCTGAACATCATTATACAAGACAGATATCAAAATTCAACAATTTATTAAATCAAGCGTCCACAAAGTTTTTACCGAATCCCTTTAATCGAAACTGCAGGGGGTTACAGGTTTCATGTAAACGCAAACAGGTATGTCAAAATGTAAAACAACAAATGACAGACATACATGTAGACCAGATCCTTACCCACATTGAAAATGGAATAACTTTGCAGATGGCATAAGACCACAAGTCTCAATCTAGATCAGTTGAGGTCAACCGAGGTCGAGTCTGAGGGTATCCTCCTGTCTGTCGTCCTTGGTTACCAGTTATTTGACATTGACCTCTGAAGACCTTTCCAAATTTTGCTGATAAGTCTGTTGAGCTTTAATACATGTAGAGTAGATGTAGAAGTACTAGAATTGTGTTCTCTGCATTGGAATTAATGTGTATAGAGCTGGTAGAAAGTATTGTTTTCTTGTATTTTTATATGTGTAGGATAAAGTGATTGAAGTTCTATTCTAACACTAGACTATGACATTTTCCATAATATTTATAAATAAACACACTGAAAAAAAGTACATGTACATGGGAGTAGAGAAAGCTCCAGAAGAGCTCTGAAAAGCTAGAAAAAAAAAAGAAAGAAAGAAAAACAACGCACACACATGCACACACAAAAAATTCTGAATCTGAATTTGTAAAAGTAATTGGAAGTTTTGCAAATGGAGAAATAGCATGTAAGAACATAAAGATCATAAAATTGAACACAAACTATATAGGTCTACATTGTACTTGTATCAGATGTGTTCAGTATTTGCTATGATACTATGCATCCATTTCAAATGTTATCATATTTATACAGATCTAGGCACAATGTGTACGGGCTAAGAGCGGATTGAGTGATGCTGATAGCGTTCATTAGCTTTTGGATCCTGACTAATTCCAGACCAAGTCCGGATTTACACCACTTTCTACCCCCAATAGTCCAGCAGATTGGTGCTAAAAATCGAAGGAATTGTGCACTTTTTCTTAAAAGCATGAAATTTGACATGTACTGTAGGTAGAGTTTTTTTTTCTGTTGAATAATTCTGGAAATGGGGCCACCTAAAATTTGGGCCCTGTAGCCTGTCGTGCCCATTAAAAAAAAAAAAATGGCTATCTCAGGGTATTTTTCCTTAATTGATTTGACTGTATCTAGTTCTGATATACACTGTACTAAATATTGTGTAGAATTTTTGGGCCTCAGAATTCAGACAAGTGCTTTAGGTGCCCATTTTTTTCAAATAAATGGCTATTCCAAAATGTTACAAAGTCACTGATCTGTTGAATAAAAATAAAATGCTTCTAATTAGGCCTGAGTCGAAACGGTTCCCCGACCGGTCCCCGCCCGTCACGCTGAAACCGGGGTTTGCATTTTCGGATTTCGGGTTTTTCCAAACTAATTTTAGCACTAATATATTGCAATTTAGAACTTTAAACATGCAATTCACAAACTGAATTTCAATTTAATCCAGTTATATTTGCTGCAGTAATAAATGAAAATCATTTCAGACGACGATAGGTCTTTTCATGAGTCTAAAAAAATAAAAGCTGTGAGGAAGATTCAAGCTAGGCGGTACCGTGCGCGTTCAGAAATGAAGTCAGAATGGGAGTCACCGGCGCTCAGTGCGCTCGAATACAGCCTTATACCGTAATACACACAGACGAGGGTCGAATATAACTGATGTGATCGTGCCAAAAGTAAGCTTGAAAACAACCAAAATACCCCGAAAGTCTGAGAAATCGTGTTTTCGAGGGTGACAGTATCCGATAAAGTTGTCCCCCAAAATGGGGCTGCCCTATCTAATATGTTATCGACAAGCCAACCGAAAACACATTGTGCATACCACTAAGCCCAGCCAAATCAATATCAATTGTAACGTCAACTCTGAAGCACGGTTTGTGCGCTCCAGGGTAAGAAACACATGGGAGTGGCTGGCGAATTAGACCCCGAAATGACCAAACCCCCCCCCCCCCGAAAGTCTGAGAAATCGTGTTTTCGAGGGTGACACTATCTGATAAAGTTGTCCCCCAAAATGGGGCTGCCCCATCTAATACGTTATCGACAAGCCAACCGAAAACACATTGTGCATACCACTAAGCCCAGCCAAATCAATATCAATTGTAACGTCAACTCTGAAGCACGGTTTGTGCGCTCCAGGGTAAGAAACACATGGGAGTGGCTGGTGAATTAAACCCCAAAATGACCAAACCCCCCCCCCCCCCCCGAAAGTCTGAGAAATCGTGTTTTCGAGGGTGACACTATCTGATAAAGTTGTCCCCCAAAATGGGGCTGCCCCATCTAATACATTATCAACAAGCCAACCGAAAACACATTGTGCATACCGTAAGCTAAGAAGCACTCTCCGAGCCAATTTGAAGATCAAGAATCGCCGTATTAATCATGGTAATGTAGATGTGATGTACATGCGCATCGGTACGTGTGCTGTGCAAATTATACACACTCTTACAAATTGAGAATAAAAATGTAGTGATAACTTCCGCATGTATACCAAAGTCAAGCAGCATTGGGCCTGGTTAGTACTTGCTGCTGCCATGCCTTCATACATGTACATGTACACCTACGTGGAAAGCGAAGACGCATTAAGCACAGCGGATAACTATCCCCTACCGATTGTCAGTGTGTGAGTTTCTGTGGGTTTCCGTGCAGCGTGTACTATTTTTTCTTTTACACCCTTTTGTCTTCAATGTCATTATCTTTTACGTGGTGTAACTGTATTTTTTCACGGAATTCTGTGTCTCTTTGTTGCGTATTTTTCGTATTTGGCATGAATTGAGCCAAACCCAATTCTATTTCATTTGTGCTGTGACAGTGTTCTGTGTGCGATACGTAAGTCACATACATGTCACATCCTGTTTTACGTGTTTAATCCTGAATTACAGGTACATGTACATGTACAGTGCCTGTTTTATTTTGACATTGCTTGATGCCCCAAAGCCTCCAATAATGTAATATTCCCTCTTTTTTGCTAAGAATATACATGTACATTACTGATTCTTATTCTTCTCCACTGCCAAAACCACTGCAGAAGCCAAATACATGTAAAGGCAAATATCATCTCCAGAACATCTTAATTGTGGATTTTACCATTTTAGAAAGAACACACTTTTGCTCAGAGTAATGTTTTGTTATGAAAGGGCTTATATTTGAGTATTAGCCACATCTCAATGTACAACGTAGGAAATCTAATTATTTAGATGAAAGAGATCATTCCTGCTGCTGAGATCTTCTTTCTATCTATCTCAATAGAAATGTGCACAGTGCACAGCATGCCACTACCCGGAAAAAGGTACCCTATGTCGTAGTACCCACTCGCCAGGGAAGTAACTCAAAATCGCTAACTCATTCCACATAGAACGTGTACACTACATGCTTGAACAAAGGTACACCCCTTAGAAAAGACCCTCTTTGTTTAAAGATGCACTCCCTTTTTATTCAAAATAAAAAAGGCAAACAAGGAATTACTCTGGTCTTTCTATTCAAAATAAAAGAGGCAAACAAGGAATTACTCCCCTTCTATATTAGGTGTATTTGTCCAGTCTTTCCTTCCTGTTGTCTGGTACAAATGTATGCCATGTGTACATGGCCGTTTCCCTTTAATTATTTGATGTGTTTTGATATTACAGGCAGCATAAAAAAGAAACTACATGTAGGCTACATGCATTGTGTATGAATGCGCTTACATGTATGATGAGCCCTAACCCAGTTATACGGTTGTTGTTTGATACAGTGTTCACATAGGCGATGGAACCTGATTATATCTAGTTATCGTTGGAAGCTCCATGTACGTAAATACTACCTTCAGACTGGAAAAAAATTGATTATAGCTATACAATTAAATTTGCTAGTCTGAATAGGGGTAAACAATCTACGGATATTAGGAGTCATTTGTTACCTTTGCTTATACAAACGAGTCTATATACATACACGTATAGGCCTACTCCTGAATTTTTGAATTTAATTTAATTTTGTAAGTGCCCTGCTGACCTGTTTATGCCTCCTTGAACATTACACTTCTCCTTTTCTTAAATTGAATATCTTTCTAGATCGACTGAATAAGAATCTTCAGACGCAACTAGAAGTTTCCCTTCGGAGATGGAAATCGCTTTCCTGCACCAGTTTGTAAGGATGAGATGATAGAAGGAGGCCTGGAGGAGGATGGCATGGTCCATCATAGATTTCCTACCCACTCGCTGCACGAGACATATGGTGAGCTATATTGTTTTTCTTAAAGGTAACAGATAGTTTTGGGAAGCCCTCGAAAGCTTTTCGTGAGATTTCTTTGATTTTAATTAATAAATAGCAGGGTACTAACATAACTAAGATGCTGTGAAGTTTTTTCCTCAAGTGAAATATTTATTGAATGAGAGGTGAAAAGTAATTAAAATCCCTGGCCCAAAAAGAGGGGATGTAAATTCAAACAACGGCCACAGACACTATTTACATGAGGATTGCTGTGTGTATAGAATACATTACACATAGTGGGAAGTGCTGGGTTTATTGTGCAGGAACCTTTGGGTGGATATGGTCTTAGCGTGAGGCAGTGAAAGGCCGTTACCAAAGCGTTTCTTACAGATATTTACACTAAAATTTGTTCAAAATCGTGAATGGAATGTTGAATAATCTTGTACATGTGCCTTATGATAAAAGGAGAATAGTATGTGACTATTTCAGATAAGTTTCTTGCCAGTATGATTTTTGCTACCGAGACTGTCTATGAGCTTTAAAGTGTACCAATCACCCCCAAATTTTTCTCTGTATATTAGGGGTTCTATGTCACTATACTACATGTACATGTATATTCTAAAAAATGAGCTTCAAATGTTGATTCTATAAAGAGATATTGCAAGTTGAAATACATTCCCAATATTAACAAAACAGCATCTTGTGAGAATACTAGTCGACGCACCAGTACGCACTCGTGTAGAATAGTGGCTTTCGCGGAACCCAACTCCAAGTTGGGTTCCGCGCGGGCCATTAGGGGGTTTTATGTGTTCTTCATAATTCTTAACCGTTAATGCATAGAAGGCCTGTTAAAGTGTTTTGAGGTTGATTTTATATATTCTAGCTGTACACAATTTTTTTAGGTGAATGGTACACTTTGAAGGTACATGTACAGCCCAGCCTAGTATCAAGTTGGCTTTGTTATAAAAGCATTACAAAAATACAGAACCTGGTGAGGGAAAGTTTGCGTAAATCTGATAAAGAATACAAATAAGATGGTTATGAAATTTGGAAAGAGTGACTGTGAGTGTTTACTACTCACTGAATACAGTTATTAAATTTGGAAAGAATGAAAAGCTGGCCAGGGTAATGGTAAGATTGCAGGGCCTTTTATTAGGGAGAACATTATGAACACTAAATGAGGTTACCTTGGGTAAGCAATATATTTATTTATCATAATTATTATCTAACACAAATCGGTAACTGCACATACTCCCAATGTGAACCGCTCTCTTATTTGCTTTGCACTTTATAAAAATGCCAAAATTTTCATTCCCCAAAGGAAATATTCATACATTTACATGTGCATGTGCCCTAAAATTATTGGACTCATGTTTTTACACATTCACCACTATGAAGCAGGGCCCCGTTTCATAAAACTTGTCAGCAATAACATATTACGATAGTTGTTATAAGTTACTGAAATTCTTGCATCTGATTGGCCGAGAGCAAATTTGTCATAGAAATGTGGCCGTTGTTACTGATAACAAGTTTTCTGAAACGGAGGCCCTGATCTCTTTCTTAATCAGTCTCAGCCAGAAGGAATATTTGGGTAATAGTACAAACAAATGGAGAGCTGCTCTCAAGGGGAATCATGAAGTTGCCAATTTGCGCTTGATTGATCACTACTTGTCATATCCTTATTAGATGTTCCTTATACTTCGGTGATCAGTTCTCCTGTTTTTTTCTACTTACTTATATTATAACCAATTTGCCATCACTTTGGATTTCCCTTTAATCTATTTTCAGTTTCAAAATTCCAAATATGTGATATGGCAGAGATTATTATTTGTTTCATAGTACAGAAAGAAACAACTGCTTGCATGACCACAATTTGTGCTTACATGTACATTTTTTTTGGTTTGCATTACCAAATGTCATCAGATAGTAGGAGTTTTTGAAAGGATGTTATGAAATAAATTTGGCAAAAACTTCAACAAATTTATTGTTTTGCAAATACGTATGATCAGTATGTATGTGAGAAAATTTGGTACTCATGATTAAAAGTCAAAAATATGTTCTGTACCAGACTGAGAAACTTTACATGTATGTAGCAGTGCACATAGAAAATAAAAAATGGTTTCGTCCACAATAAAACACACACTGAGTCCACACGATTGCAGACAAATCACTTTATGGTGAAGAGTGATTGATGTTAAAGTGATTTGGTAACTTTTTAGAGGCTTGATAAAATCTGAGCTGCCTGGCCTAACATGCTACATGTACTAATATGGCGTAAAAATGAAGCCCAGGAAAAAAAAAGCACTTCAAAATCACCATGTGCTTCACAAAAGTAAACATATGCAAGTGACCGGAAATGCCAGACTCATTTTCCCCCATAGACTCAGTGTTAGACTAAAGCGTATAGCCATACGCTTTCGTAAATTATGGGAGTATTCAGCATTGATATCTTAATAGTAGCATTATATATTTGAAAACCTTTCTATGCCTGACTATTTATCTATCCTTCTGAACATCATTATACAAGACAGATATCAAAATTCAACAATTTATTAAATCAAGCGTCCACAAAATTACTGAATCCCTTTAATCGAAACTGCAAGGGGTTACAGGTTTCATGTAAACGCAAACAGGTAGGTCAAAATGTAAAACAACAAATGACAGACATACATGTAGACCAGATCCTTACCCACATTGAAAATGGAATAACTTTGCAGATGGCATAAGACCGCAAGTCTCAGTCTAGATCAGTTGAGGTCAACCGAGGTCGAGTCTGAGGGTATCCTCCTGTCTGTCGTCCTTGGTTACCAGTTATTTGACATTGACCTCTGAAGACCTTTCCAAATTTTGCTGATAAGTCTGTTGAGCTTTAATACATGTAGAGTAGATGTAGAAGTACTAGAATTGTGTTCTCTGCATTGGAATTAATGTGTATAGAGCTGGTAGAAAGTATTGTTTTCTTGTATTTTTATATGTGTAGGATAAAGTGATTGAAGTACTATTGTAACACTAGACTATGACATTTTCCATAATATTTATAAATGAACACACTCTGAAAAAAAGTACATGTACAGTATGGGAGTAGAGAAAGCTCCAGAAGAGCTCTGAAAAGCTAAACCCCCCCCCCCCCCCAAAAAAAAAAAAAACCACACACACACATGCAGACACAAAAAAACTCTGAATCTGAATTTGTAAAAGTAATTGGAAGTTTCGCAAATGGAGAAATACATGTACATGTAGCATGTAAAAACATAAAGATCATAAAATTGAACACAAACTATATACATGTAGGTCTACATTGTACTTGTATCAGATGTGTTCAATATTTGCTATGATACTATGCATCCATTTCAAATGTTATCATATTTGTACAGATCTAGGCACAATGTGTACGGGCTAAGAGCGGATTGAGTGATGCTGATAGCGTTCATTAGCGGGGCGCCGACATTTGCTCCTGCGACATTTGCTCCACAGTCCATATCTCGAAAGGTCAAAGGTTAAGATCAAGGTCATGATTTTTTTTTTTGTTCAGGACGATGTGAAGATTAGGATTAGGGTTAGGATTAGGGTTAGGGTTAGGTTTAGGTTTAGGATTAGCATGGCAAAGTTAGACCGCAGCAATTGTCGCAGGAGCAAATGTCATACATCCTCATTAGCTTTTGGATCCTGACTAATTCCAGACCAAGTCCAGATTTACTCCACTTTCTACCCCTAATAGTCCAGCAGATTGGTGCTAAAAATCGAAGGAATTGTGCACTTTTTCATAAAAGCATGAAATTTGGCATGTAGAGTTTTTTTTCTGTTGAATAATTCTGGAAATGGGGCCACCTAAAATTTGGGCCCTGTAGCCTGTTGTGCCCATTAAAAAAAAAATGGCTATCTCAGGGTATTTTTCCTTAATTGATTTGACTGTATCTAGTTCTGACATACACTGTACTAAATATTATGTAGAATTTTTGGGCCTCAGAATTCAGACAAGTGCATTAGGTGCCCATTTTTTTCAAATAAATGGTTATCCCAAAATGTTACAAAGTCACTGATCTGTTGAATAAAAGTAAAATGCTTCTAATCATGATCAATTGGACATTATGTCTTTGAAATTAACAAGATATGTGGTGCAGGTGTCCATTATGACCAAAAAGGCCCACAAAAGCCCCAAATTAATCTATGTGCAAAATAAGAGTTTGGTCTTTGGTTTAATTTGTTTATGTTTATGGTAGATGGCAATTTTGAAATCAAGGTCATATGAAAAGCCAACTTTAGTGGGCACATGGGCCCATTGATGGCCCATTGAAGACAATTCTTTTTTTTAAAAATAGGCATATCATTTCCAGATTGCCATCAAATTGGAAAATACTGCAGGTGTTAAAATGTAATTTGAATGTGATAGAGCTGCATTTTAGAATAAAACATCAAAGTGCAAAATACATGTAGTTCATATGCTGAAGAATTATGGATAATCACCTTTTAGTAGTTACTGTGTAAAAAGACAGTTCATTGGCATCTTTTCAAATTTTACCACCATTACATGTAAGTTGTACATGTATTTTTTCTCAATATGGCCATGCAGGTGAAAAACAAAGAGCAAAGTGTACAGTGTAGTTTTATAATTTATATACATGTATTTAGTTTTTTTTGCATCTGATGAAATTGTACTTTGGCATAATAACATTATTTGTAAAAGATCAGATTTTTATGCTTCACTGGGATATTAATGTATTTTTTTCATGTAAAGCTCTACAATGAGAAGATAAACATGTTTTAAATGTTACAGTTAGAATATTTGTACATTTTCCAGCATACAAATCAAATTTCAAACTTTTATACCCTGAGTTACAGTATGAGCTTCCAGACACAGAGTAAACTTTAAAATGCAAATAGTCATATCTTTTATCAAACTGGCATGCCGGCAGAACTATACTGCCTTTAGAGAAAGGAATATTTTCACACTTTGGCAGCTAGAATTTGGCCATCCTCTTGTTAGGGAATAATTCAAATTTAACAAGAATTTTCTTCAATGGGCCATCGATGGCCCATGTGACTATTAAAATGGGCTTTTCATATGACCTTGTTTTCAAACTTGTTGTCTACCGTAAAAAATTAATACTGAAAAACTGAAAAACTCCTATTTTGCACATACATGTAGATTAATTTGGGCCTTTCGTGGGCCTTTTTGGTCATAATGGGCACCTGCACCACATATCTTGTTAATTTCAAGGACACATTGTCTGACTGATCACAATTAGAAGCATTTTACTTTCATGTACACGTATATTCAACAAATCAGTGACTTTGTAACATTTTTATATACAATGTATGGGATGGCCCTTTATTTGATAATGGGCACCTAAAGCACTTGTATGAATTTTTGAGGCTTGGAAATCCTACATAATCCTTAGTATATCAAAACTAGATATGATTAAATCAATTATGAAGGAAAAATACCCTGAGAGAGTCATATTTTGTTTTTTTTAATGGGCACAACAGGCACCAGGGCCCGAATTTTACATGGCCCATATCCAGAACTATTCAGCATCACAAACTCTACAGTACCTACATACCAAATTTTATGCTTTTATGAAAAAGTTGACAATTACATGTATTTCACGAATCTGCTGGACTGTAATATGAAAAAGGTATTACATGTACAAGTGTCTGACTGTCTGGTAATCAATGAAGGTACATGTACATTTATTTGAAATGTCTGTGTGGTAGCACCTTTTCCTGAAGCAAGTACTGTTTACATTGTAGTTGCTATGTCGAACAGCAAATGCAGCAATGTGATACATACAGGTCTTACTTTCTCTATTGTTGTTATGGTTACCACATTAATTATCATCTAGGGTAAACATTAATTATCATCTAGGGTAAACAGCATCACTTGACAGTGCCTTGCTTGGACCATGAAGCTTGGAAGATTATAATTCAAGATGTTTTGCAGCATCTGCTGTAGATGAATATTCTACACCCTCTCAACCATCCTCATCCTAATCCGAATTCAATTTGTGTCCAAGGCAGATAATATCCAATTACTGCCATAATCCTACCTGATGCACATCGTGTATAATGTTTTATTCAATTTTTCTTTTATTTAATTATACAAATAAATTAGGTTTACATTTTGAATTATTTAGAGTTTGAGACCCCTTTTTGAGTTTAGTTTTGTGTCTTGAAAGTTACATGTACAGTGTACATGTATCTTAAAGGGAAAGTCCACCCTGGTATTTATTTGATTTGAATAAAAGCAGAAAAATGAGAAAATAGATTAGTGAAAGTTTGAGTAAAATCCAATATCATGAAATAAAAAAGTTATGAATTTTTGAAGTTGTAATCAATCGAACACAAATTGGCAACTCTGTGACGTATCTTGTAAGCTCCTCTCCATTTACTCAGTAAGGAAAATTTCATAAATTTTTCATATTTTTAGTTTTTGATGACAGAATAGATTTGTTTAATACAGGTTTTGTGTAAAAACATATGAGCAGTGATCATAGGGTCATTCCATAGGGTTGGGGCAATTTTTGTGACATGGAAGCTCAAAAATAAAAGTGTTTCAATTGAGATAAAATACTCATTGAAAGTTACCTACATTACCACTTCAATAAATTCCATTTGCATTTTGTAAATAGACCTCTTTGTTGTAGAGTAATCAGAGTTACCAGATGTGATAAAATACCACCGTTACAGTGGACATTTTTTTCATCCTTTGCTTCATTTCTCTCTCCCAGCATCAATTTCAAGTCCCAAGTCTTCATCATCTCACACAAGCATAATCCATACAATATTTCTTCTAACTTTAATGGTCATTTTTGATAATTCAAAGATGATTATGAAAGCAAAGTGTATGTTAATGGATTCCAAAATTGTTTCTATCCCTCCATGTTATGACCTCCCATTTTTACTTTTTCCCTGAATTCTTGAAAATGGGTTTACTGAAATGATTGCAACTGGGAAAGGAAGGGAAAGGATGTCTTTTCATATTAAAATTGATTTTAGTTGGAATCTTCAACCATTTCTGTTGAAGGGAGCCCCTTCTTAAAAGAGTACCTCCGTTACAGGGACATGATGTCCCTGTAACGGAGGTACAGTATGATCTAATATACCATTTAACTCAGAAACCATTATAATTTGTTGAAAATATTATATAAGTTTGTGAAAACCTGTCTTCTTTAATAAATTGTATGAAAGCAGATACATGTTTCCCAAGTGTATATTGCTTTTTGCAGGTAAAAGGTGTATGTAAAATGGTTCAAGAATTGTTTGTTTCCTCTTATTGCGATTTATCATATTTTTATAATTTCCCTGAATATTTCACAGTAAGTTTACTGAGCTGATTGCAACAGGAAAAGGAAGAGGTCTTTTTTTTTTTCAAGTGGAAGTTGATTTCAATTGTAATCTTCAACAATACCTGTTGGACATAGCCCCCTTCTTAATAATACCTCCGTTACTAGGACATCATGTCCCTGTAACAGAGGTACTGTTTGATCTATACATGTACCTTTTAATGTAAAAGTCATCCTAATTCTGGGGAAATATTGTTTTGTGAAAATGTTTTATGCAGACTACCATCTACATGTATTCAATTAAGGCATGGTTTCCTAGCACATTTCCTTTTCTACACTTGACATCTCTTACAGACAAATTTTAAGGAGCCCAGTCTTGTATTTTTTAAAATCACATGTGATACAAGATAACCAGTTAAAATACTCAAATAATTACTCTAGAGTAAGTCTTTATTTAACTATAACCTGACTCACATCTCCAACTGAAATCAGTCATACAGTGCATATCAATAAAAACGTTACACTTAAATTGAAAAATCTGTCAAAAATACATTTCAAAGGATATATAAGATTTTTTCATGTTAATAGATCTTCTATATATTTTGAAATGTAGTTCTGACAGATTTGTCAAAAGTGTAACAATTTTTTTTTTTTTTTTTTGTATATGCACTGTATAATCTACAGCAACACTGGGGAACCTGAAACTTGAATTCATGCCACAAAAATAACTACATGTACATGTACATGTACATGTGTACGTACCAGTCTAAAAGTTTTCCAGAGTAGATAGGCCTACATGTAAGCAATGAAGAAGTTGATAATTCTGTTTTAAATCTTTCCATTATATGAAAATTAAGCCCTTGAATACACAAATACAACTGTTTAACTTAGTTGTTTAACTTATGCATAAAAGACAAAAAGCAGCATTTGAAATCATGCAGCAATGCAAGAAGAAATTCCTGGGGGGGGGGGGGGGATCGCAAACCTCGCAAGTGGAAATTAATTCATAATGCATTTTCAAAAATTATTGCAATCAAGTTTCTCTGAAGAAATGAAAAATGAAATGTCTAAATATCAGCTTGCAACCACCTTGAAGGCACAGAAGCAAAATGAAAAATAGAAATAAATATTTATATGTACATGTTTATGTTATTCATATCTTATATTTACATGTATGTTCTGAAATAAAATCTCTGAAAGTATGCTTGTCTTTTATTTCTGTGTATGTGAGAAATGTGTGAAAGCAGTTCAAATGATCCGATCATCCATTAATACTTTAAGAATAATTTTTTCATTACAAAAAGATGGATTGATTTCATTTAAACCCCCCCCCCCCCACCAAAAAAAAAAAAAAAAAAATTTCTCAAGTCCTCAAAAAGTCGCTCAGTGGGGGGGGGGGGAGGTATCAGATGTTTTGCTCCATGATTCTCCAACAAGCAAAAAAAAAAAAAAAAAAGTAAAAAAAAAAATTTTCCTGTCAAAGGTTGTCAGGGGGGGGGGGAGGCATTCTGCCTCCCCCCCCCTGACAACCTTTGACAGGGTACACTAGTGCCCTCCCCTCTACTCATTCATCCCCACCAACCACCATGTAGCTGAATAATCTGTTAAGTTTTTTTTTTTTAATGAGGGACAGTAACCAGAGGGCCACCCCGGAAGTAAGGCATGAAACCTACCGCATGAATCCAGTTAGATACTCATTCAAGTCATTGAAAGAAGTTTATCGTAGGACACGACTTCACATCTAAAATTACAGAATTTGGATCATAGAACTGTTTAAAAACGGGACAGAGACGACTCATAAGTGTTTCCATTGGTACTGGATAATAAATATAGTTTTGATACTGACGAGGGCCCCGTAGGAGAAATGCTAACCGTTGTTTTTTCATCACCGATCATGAAATGTTGTCATTCCAACACGAAAATGAGTATATGGGACCGTAGTGTAAATTAAATGACCGATTCGCCATTACTTTGAACAATAAAATCAATCAAAATCGATATTGTGTCACAGCGAGTCAATAGGGTAATTACACGGACTTATTTCTTCAAAATATGAATAAATCACGGTGCTCACGCTATTACTAAGGAGGAAATCGTCTCATTGTTTGTACCACAGTTACGGTGGACAACGCCGGTAAAATGCTCCTAAATCGTTTGCGAAGAGTGCCGACTTAAATTTGTGTGGTTCCCCGCGAAGATGTTTCACTCACGTGACCTTCCCTCCCCCCGAAGGGCTGCTGATTTCTTTTATTTTCAAGATCATCGAAGGAGTTACAACCACCGTTACAAAATGCACAGGGACATCGCGATCAAATTTTAGGAGTGAAACATAAATTATTTTTCTTGTCCTTGTTATATTTATCAAACCAAGATTTTCTATGAAAATATTTCCATCACCAATCCCTTTATTTTCCCGACTGCAGCATGAGATTAGTGCCTTCTATTTTTGAACAAAATGTAACTTTACCACCGTTACGATAAATCTGGATAGTGGACATTTCCTGTAACGGTGGTATGGCCGAACTTTGGATTTAATTTTTACAACTACTGTTAGCTTTTGCCAAAAAACATTCTACACTTTTAAACATCATATATTGCTTGGTAAAAAACAACTACAGATTTGTGGCTAAGTCATTCAGTTTTGCTGATAATTATATCTGAAAAAGACATGTTTTCATGTCACACTTGGTACCCAAAAAAAGAGAGTGGACATCGGCAAACAAAGATACACCAACACTTATTACTTTTTTTTTAACATTGAATTTATTCATCATAAGATCAAATAACCACTTGCCTTCAATCAAAACCTCATTACAATAAAATTCATCAAACAACAAATTCAGGATAATATAAGATATGTGGGATGTACACAAAAATATGCTGTTGCCCCAACCCTGTGGAATGACCCCATATCTAAGGTGCATGGATGTATGATTGAATATTTTCTTTAGAGAAAAATGGAAATTAATAATTTTTGGGAGAGGAGCTTGCAAAATATGTCATGGAGTTGCTAATTTGTGTTTGATTGAGTACAACTTCAAAAATTCATAACTTTTTTACTTCTTATTTTGCTCAAACCTTCACTGATCTATTTCTTTAATTTTTCTGCTTCTTTTAAAACCAACTTGTAATCAGGGTGGACTTGCCCCTTTAAGTTCTTGTCGTGACAAAAATTTTCACCCCATCAAATGTAAATTATACTGAATTCTATGCTGGAGGCTTGTCTATGCTGTGAGTGCAGGTTGCTGCGGAATGCACAGCAGCTCCCTTGCTCTGGATAGCTTTAATTTAAACTGCAATTCAAACTTATCCTTCCTTTCTCTGCATACAGAATGGTCGTCAGCAGCTGAAGTGGCTGGTGCTTTATTCCGTTGTCTTCTGTCTCCTTTGCCTGTCCTTCCTCAACCACAAGTTCTCTGGCTACTTTGGAAGCCACAAGACCCAGGATGCCTCGAAGGACACTGCCCAGCTTATTCTGCGTCGAGTCAACGAGGAACAGTCGCAGGACCAACTGCTCCTACGTGCCAACAATTTTATTTTCAAAGGCCAGAATGATTCCAGGCGGATGGACAGCCAAAGAACTCCTGCAGAGGATGTCCTCAGGGAGAAAGTGCCTGTGGCGAACAGTGGTGACAATGAGAAAGATGAGAAGAAAGAGAAAGAATTGGCTGCCATTGGCAGGGCAAAACATACAATACAAGCCAAAGAATCAAAGCTTAAATCTCAGAAAGGATTCTCGAATGAAAGGACAGGAGAAAGTGTGGCGCAGGAAAACGCTGCCCTCAAGACTGATCATGCAAAAGAGAGATTTATTTTTAGACCCAAACCATTTACTGTACAGTACTACCATAGTGTTTTAGATAATGAGGTAAGTCTGATGTATGAAGCAAATGTTGTAATTGCATTGATTATCAGGATATTCAGGGGGGGGGGGGTGGGGTTGGTGGGGTTGTTGGTGGTGATGGTTTGACATCTTCATAAATTCTTAAATCATATATTTTGCTCTTTTTTTTTACAGCCTTATTTGACCCAAAATATTCATAGCCTTTTATTTTTTATTTTTTATTTTTTTGCTGTTTTTGAAAATATTTTTTCATTTGCTGAATCATTTCTTTTTTACCCCTTGCAAAATTGAAAGTATTAGGTTATTTATCTTTAAGGAAACTTTCAACTAACATCAATTTGATCTGAACCCTTCCCTTCACTCAGAATGAATTCAGGACGGTCCATATTTTGACTGTATAATGTTACCATTAATACTCTGAATTGACCTCAGTTTTCATGAAAGGTTCCAGTAAATTTTCCTTCCAAACAATAGATTCTGACACACGTCTTCACTCTTGTGTGTTGTTCTGTATAATATTTCAATTTTATACTCTATATATGTTGTTTTTTTATTGTACTGTAAAACTATTAGTATATTTTCCAGAGAATTGTAGTGTCACTTTATGCAGCATGGATTTGAATAACCATTTTCATTCCTTAAGACGTGAATATATATGAAAATGGATGAACTACAAATAGGCTTTTGTACTACTCATCTCTGATTTTTTGATACAGTGTTTGATGTTGTTTATATGCATCAACTGATATTTGGAAAGAATATGATTTGGCACCCCTATACACTGTACATGGGTTTGTTAGGCATATCTAAAAAAGATTTTTATATTTTCAAACTTTTTAATCTCCTAATCTACAGGCAAATTGTAAATTGTGGCATACAAATTTCTTTAAAAGAATGATAATCAGTAGCCTTATCATTTCTTGATTGCATATTTAATCATCTGTCACTTTAAATCTTACTATTAATCAAGCTCTGAAAATTTAACTCATAAAGATATCTATTTTCCTTGTCATTTGGTATTTATTGTGTCCATATGAATTTGAGTAGAAACTTATCAAGAAGATGAGACTAGATGACATTTAAAAGAGAATTAGAAACTTTAGATGATAACTGGTTGTATACTGATGGATAGGAGAGAAGTTATTTATGACAAGGTAATCTGTTTGAGATTGCATGTATGTCTAATAAAGAACTGAAATCCGGAATGAATAAATCACATCTGCTCTATCAAAGAGAAAAGACACTGGCATACATGACAAATCAGAGCTCACAAGAAAAAAAAAAGGGAGGATAACTTGGTTATGTATCTTATCCTGTGGATGCATGAATAAAACTTGTTCAATCGTCAAGAAAGAGATTGAGACTTTAGGAGCATACGTATTGTATTTGACTGGATATCTCATTCTTTTTCCAAAATTTTAACTCCAGTAAGCAAGAAATACCCCGGTACATGTACGGAAAGCTCAATACATAGCGAACATGGTGAAAATTAACACTTCATTTAATAGTGAGTGCTACTCTCTGTCAAACTAAATTGTATTTTGAGACTTTTTGCATTACAGCATAATGGCAGGTACAATACATGTATATGGCTCTTTTTAATACACTGTACATTTATCTTGGCTTTTTCATTCTCCATATAAGATTGTTATTACTATTGTTGTTTTTTTTAAATTGTAATATTTCATTTTCCCATTCTGTTTATGTCAGATTTATGTACTATATTACAGTGTAGCTTAGTCATAAACTGAACAAATTCAGCTCTCGAGCTGCATGTTCTTTTTATTTCAGTAAACGGAATGAAACACAAACAAACTCAGCCTCGCTTATTTTCACCGTCATTTGATAGTTTTTGTACTATTTGGGAAATGATAAAAACAATGTATGATATTGCAACCCTTGATTTGGACTGATAGACCTCTTTCTACATTTCTCCTTGTCTCCCCTAGCCTTTTACAGATAGATACAATACATGTGCAATAGTGTCTAGCTCGGGTCAGCTCTTGGGCAAAAATTCCGGACCCGAAATCGACAGCGCAGACGCCGTCATCCGGATGAACGCTGCCCCCGTCAAGGGCTTCGAGAACGACGTCGGCTCCCGGACCACGATCCGCGTGGCCTGCTTCATCTCGTCCCACCACCTGACTTCGCAGGCGGAGTCCATCTTCCGAGGGGTGGGGGCGCCAGAGGTGGTGTTGTTCTGGGGTCTGGAAGCACCGAGAAGCAAGAGCAAGGCCCAGTCGGTGCCAAAGGTTACTAGCCTTCAGAGGAGGTTCATGGATATACGCTTCTTTTCTCAGAGGAATGAAGGGGAGCTGTCAGCTAACAGGCTCTTCGAGAGGGAAACGGGAGCTAGCAGGTAGGCAGCCCTACAGTGTGGATTTACATGTAACCAATAACAATAAACAATATTCTACAGTACATAGAGGACTGTAGTTGCACTGGAAGAAGAAGAAGAAAAAAACCAGTCAACCCTGATATTAAAGAGCTGATTATTGACAGACAAGCTCTGGGGAGCATTTCATCAAGAGTTTTGTCAGTGATTTTTACCGACAACTGTTATAAGCTACTGAAATCCTTGCATCTGATTGGCTGAGAGCAAATTTGTCGGTAAAAATCACCGACAAAACGCTTGATGAAATGCTCCCCAGATTGATTCATTCACACTTCATTTACAATATAAATAAATGGCAAGATTCTGATATTCATGAATTTATTTTACATGTGAACAGTATCAATTTAATAACAGCTGGCAGTTGACAGGCTGGAGAAGGGCTTGTTCACATTAAAACTCTTTCACACTGCTATAAATACATTTCACTTTATTGATAATGGGAAATTCTATTCTATTGCTGCTGTTGTAGGTATTCAATGTTATTTTCATTTGTGAACAGGATGTATAACAGTTGGGAATTGATATGTCGTTGACTGGCTTGTTCACATTGAATGGTTTATACTGCAAACTGCTATGGGAAAATCAAGAACAATATTTCTGTTGTAACCATTTTTCATCAATTATCGTGTGTGAACAAGATGGATACGAACAGCTGGTTGTAAGCAGGCTGGTTCACACAGAGTGGTTCACACTGCTGAGGACTATCAATAATTGTATTGTTTCAATTGTTACTCTTATTCATCAATATTGTTTTTCCCCTGTGAACAGGATGGATACAAACAGCTGGTTATCAACAGGCTGGTTCACGGTCATGACTGCTCTAGATATATGTGGGGAAGTCAAGATCTATGGCATGGTCCCTGATGATCACTGTGTGTAAGTTTTACCGCCTGTCTATTGAACCAGAAACTTTCGCGACATAAAACTTTCACGAATTGTTAATGACAGCCAATTTTGCAGCAACAAACTTTCGCGAATTGCAATATTTCATGTTGTTTCGATTGCGATTTTATTATTTCGCGGCATGAAACTTTCGCAAATCCAACCACTCGCGAAATTCGTGAAAGTTTCATGCACACAAAAATTTCTGGTTTTACAGTATTCTAGATCTATGCATGGCTTGTGTGATATTTGTATCGGTGATCTCAAGGATTCCATTTCATACATGTAGCGTGTAAATATGATTAGATCACACTTGACTGATTTGAATGGTCATTACGCTCTTCAAAGGCTTGTACTTTATACATATACATATATGTTTGTTGTGTGTACATCATTCAAAATGTGATACTTTATTACTAAATATGGGCCCCGTTGCATAAAACTTACCATTAATGGTAACTCTGCTATCAATGGTAACTACCATGGTAACATCACTCAACAGGCAATCAAAATCAAGGTTTTCATGGGAGTTACCATTGATGGCAAAGTTACCGTTAATGGTAAGTTTTATGCAACGGGGCCATGGTATCACATTTTTAATGATATACATGTACATGTATGTGTCCATTCACACATTTAATTATATTCATAGACATTCCAGGCAGCAGTCAGGTGCTAGAGTTCCTTGAACAAAATGGACTGTCAGACAACTATTTAAAAAATAAGTCAAAGAGGAAGATTTGATGGCCTATCTGTGCAACCAAATTTGATCAATATGTATGAGAAAGAGAACAAGTTAAGTGCTACATGTACATGCAGTTCTGACTGCCTGATGGTCATTGGGTGTGGGAGGGGGGGGGGTGGCAGAAACAAGACAAGAGTGCACAGCAAACAGTTTATAATGCTTATTTCATAACTTAATTTTGGGCAACTTTGATAGGTCAACCAAAAATTAAAAATCATTTACATCAGGATTTTACTTGATTTAATATGAAAATGTATAGAAAATGTTCTGTTCTTGTATAACGCATTATCATATTTTGATATAACGTCTCTGTGCACTTCCAAAGGGCTTTGGACATTATTACATTTCAGTGACGGCCATGAATGATGTTAATATCGCTATTAATTCAGGGATTAAACTAAGTATCCATAGAAGAGATGCTGTATATTCTGCAGTGATGCAGTGATGGAAACAGTGTGTTACTTTGTTGATCTTGTGGCAGAATACATGTACCAGCATGTCTACATGTTGACCTACATGAATATATTATCCTCATCTATAAGTTTATTTTTGTACTAAAAGAAATATCATTGAGGAAAATAGGAACCAGTAAATGATAATGATGTCAAGAATAGACATATGGTGTAGATTTCATGGTCTAGTATACCTGTATACTGTGGATAAAATAGTTTGCAATTCAAGTCCCAGCAAAGGCACTATTTTACTTGGGCAAGAGAATAGTTATGATTTTGCCATGTTTTTATAGGAATTCTCTTTTCATCTTGCGTTTTGCCCAGCTTATCTGGTAACATCTTTTTTTTTTCATTACAGATTTTCTACCTCTTTTGTTCTTTTCTTTTTTTGCCTTTTTTTGGGTTTTTTTTTGTTAAAGTTTTCCCCCCTTCCTCAGGCATTATTTACAAAAAAATATGTTGATGCAATCATATGCAGTACTGTTAGGTTGACTATTCTCTTTGTTTCCCTGTTTGTCTCACCAGACATTTTGAGGATGAGCAAGTAAAGTACCATTACTACCAGTCAGGCTCCCACCCCACCGAGTGCACCTACTACAAGGTGCATGAAGCCACGCCCAAGGGCGGCCATCGCTTCATGACCGAGAAGGCCATCTTTGCTCGCTGGGCCCAGACCTACAACCTAACATTCCATCACCCCACCTGGAACCGGAGCTATGACGAGGCGTCCAAGCGCCTGGATACCCCCTTCACCAAGCTCTTCCACTTGAAAGGTAGGCGATGAAAATGGCCGTGGCCCCCCTCCTCACTCTCTCTCTCTCACCACCATTTCTCATCATCATCATCAACATCTTCATCATCTTGTTCGTCTACCCATTACCGTCTTCCGGAATCGATATATCTCTAGTGGTGGTGGTTGGTCCTTAATGTTTTAGTCTAGTGAATGTAACCCAAAGGAAGCATTCATACTCTGTGCACTAGTTGGTGGCACTGTTCATTTAACTTACGTGATATGTTGCTAGAGGAAGAAACAGTTGTGGAAAATGGGACATTCCGTTAGAGACTCTGTGATTTATCAAGATCTTTCTGGAAGTAGTTTCATTTTCTCACGAAAGAAAATTTACGAGATGATTCCTCAAGTTTGATTCTGAAAGGGAGAAGTGGAGCCTGCACATCACAAATCTGTGTCTTACTTACCTTGCGAATCTGAACAAAGTTTCTTTATTTTAGAAGCAGGTCATACCTTTTATCTGAAAAAGAAATATTAGTGTCATTATGAGGCTTTGCATATTACATATGTGGTGGCTGGTCTAAATTGTATCCTTTTGCTCACAATATTGTATCATTAATGTCATTGTTAGGTAAAACAAAATTTCAATGCTCTGTTCTGGGCCCCGTTTCATAAATCGTGTTATCATTAACAACTGCCACATTTCTATGACAAATTTGCTCACAGCCAATCAAATGCAAGGATTTCAGTAGCTTATAACAATTATCGTAACTTATTATTGAACAAGTTTTATGGAACAGGGCCCAGGTGTAACAAATTTCATGCTCTGTTTCTAGCATGGAGTACTGCCACATGGAAAATTGTTGTCGAGAGCTCCTTTTACATATAGAATTTCACTTTTCTTTAATTTGTAACTTCCTTTGTATCTTTCATATTGTTTATAAATGTGGTACTCTAATAAGCTCTAAAAATTAGTTTTCATTAGGTTTTTGTGGTTTAGTTTACCTGAATTTGCTGAAAGGTAATACACAGTGTTGGTGAAGGTCATGGATTTAGTGACATTGTGGTTTTTCTTAGTGAATATCTATAGTCTAAGACCAAATAGTAATATTTTTCTTCGAATGAGCCCTAGAATGATTAAGAGAACCCCCCCTCCCCCAAATCAAGGTTTATCTATCCTCCTTGATACCACAGTCACACCGCCAAATTGACCCCACACTGACTCAAAACCAACCAACTCTTGGTGGCAATGTAATTTCTTGTTCAGTCTGTTGTTGGTGTGATGTCAATCTTGTTGGTATGACTGTGGTGTGACAGCTGTATTCTTTCCTTTAATTGAAGTGTTCTCTTTTGGGAATTCCAGTTTTTTCTTAGCAATGACTTCAAACTTTGATTAAAATCTTTGATTAAAATCCACATATATGCTTTGCAAGCTCTGACACAATTTCATCATTGAGATATCCATTACAAAGAAAACCAGCTGTAGCACAAGATGTTTCTTGTCATTGAAAAATGAAGAAGAAGAAAAAGAAAGAAACAAAGAAAAACAAAAACAAAAACAGTCACTTCAAAGTGAACTTTAAAGGGGTTATATTTCGTAGAGTACAATGTTGTAGGAATCTGTGTAGGAATTGGGAAATAAAGAAAATCTTCTTTCTTAGCCCTTGTAAAATTTACCAACACTGTGTATTTCCTGTCATATAAAAATGAAAATAACGCAAATTTCTTTTGATGCTTTGTTTTTCGTCTACACATGTACATGTAGTTGAGGGTATTTAAGGTGCTACTTTGTTGTCACTTTTCTTTTTCTGAATTATCATTCATTGCATGCAAGTGTTGATTGGTTTTACTAGTTTTCCTCATTTTGCTTTTCTTTGAGTAGTTTACAGGCATGGCTCTCATTATTTTCCTTTAACCATTGGTGTCATTGGTGGATTTGTTTTTACATGTGCTATTGAACTTGAATTCATATGCTACATCTGTGTCTTTGACTTTTCAGTGTTTTAACTTATTCAGTACTTCAAGTTACAACCAACTACATAATAATGCTCCTTTTCATATATGTGTGATGGTTAATTTTACTTTAAAAGCAGTATGTTCCATATTACATGTATAACATCAATAAATTATGAATATTTATTGAATAAAAGTGAAGTAACATTTATTTGCCGTAAGAAATAGTCAAAGATAATTGAGTCAATTTATATATTCTTTGAAAAATTATTGAAAAAGTGGTGCAGTTTTACTCAAAACAAAATGAGAATATGAACAAAATTAAAACAATGTATTTTTCACTGAAAAAACTTGATCACAATAATCTAATCTGAATTGTGAGATAGTTAAATTCTAAGTCTTTCATTTGAGTGACCTGAAATATTTGAAAAAATGTCAGACTTCAATGAAATTGACAAAAGACACAGTGACTGAGGTCCTTGAAATGCAATTGCTCTTTCTATTGCACATCTTTTAGTATAATTATATCACCACAAGGGAAAAACCTCTAACACCTCATTCATACTTGCCGTGTTAAATCATCTAGAAAAACCTGTCACAGCAAAATGAATTATATTGCTCGCAACATTTCTGTATTGTACAGCATTCAGTTGTTATTAGCTATGTTCATACGGGACTTTTAGTTTCAAAACTTTAAGTTAACGAAATAACGGCTCACCAACAACGACGAGGGTTCACAATGGCCCGAAACAACGATGCTCGTTGTTCTGACACTACAAGTCGAGTGTTAGTCATTTAACATGAGTAGAAAGGTCATCGTTAACAACGAGATTGCTAAACTTTAATAAACTAAAGTTTATTCTGTTCACATGGTCCGTAACTACGAGGAGGACCCCCCCCCCCCCCCCCCCCCCCACTGCTCGTGGTATTGGTGTTAACCACAATCTCGCTTGTGGTTGTGGAACTACAAGTAAACTTAAAGTTACTTAAAGTTTTGAAACTGAGTCCATTCATACGGTCTGAAACTACAAGATAACTACAAGATAACTTAAAGTTTTGAAACTACAAGCGAAACTTAAAGTTTAGCTCCCTTCGTGTGAACCTGACCTAAAGTAAGTATGCTTGGGGGCAATTGTTGCGCAACAACTCCTTTTCCACTCCACTTGCTATCCATTTAGTCTTGAAATGTTTGAGCTGTGATAGTTTTCTTGAGGTGATTTTACCTTGTCATGTCTGAAGGAGGCAGAAGAAAAAAAAATCCAATTACACCCCCACGTCTGATGCATTAAAGTTTCAGTGCATGCAGCTTAGTTTTCTCCCTGTAGTACTGTTCCACATCCATAATGTGGTACTTCTCATTAATTTCATGCAGCACCCCATCAAAATTCTCATAAAGAGGCGTTGCCAAGAAGGAAATGCCCATGTACACTCCATAAATCACACCCAGAGTTTGTTAATGGCCGAGACTGAAATTTGTTAGGGTGTAGTGGGTGCTATGGAAGACCAGCAAAGAATATATGTTATGAGATCGAGCAGCCCACTCCTGCAGTAAAAGAAGTGAGAAAAATGATAAACACATTTCCCCCCACTTTCCTATTTTGTGATTTTAAGAATATTAAAAATGCTCCAGATGAGAAACAAACATTTAACAGTATGATGCAGACTAAACCTACTGGATTTGATGATAGAGAAGATACATTCCAAAATTCCAATACTCGCTTGTTTGAAGAAGAAAAAAAACAACCTTAGAACTTTAGTCTGTATTTATAAAAGATTGTTCCATGCAGTATTTTAATGACAATTGTAAAACATATTTGACCATTTAAAACAAAACAAAGTCTTTCAATACATGTACATATAGGGTATGGGTTGCAGAGGAAAATTCCCATTAATTTTGAATGAGATGAACAGGAAGCAACACATAGACAGGGGATGGCAATGCTGTACTTGGACCCAAGTCACCTGAACAGTTTCATGTAGTATTTCGGTTCACGTATAATTCACAATTTGCATACATGTAGCAAATAATTTCATAAAACTCTTTTGAGGAGAGAGCAGGAAATTAAAATTATGTGAAACACTAGACTGTGTTAGACACTTTCATTTTGTATGCCACAGTGCTGCTACACTTTTTCTAATAAATTTTCATATTTTCACCTCTCAATTTACTTATTAAGACTTGGGTCACTTGTAAATTGTGGTAGGAACCAACTTTACAGCTGTTTTCGATTATTAGTGTGTAGCTAAAATACACTTAGCAGTCAATAAACAACAAAATCTTGACAGTTTATTTTAGAGGCCTTGCAAATACAACAATATATTAACTGTCACTAATTTTATGGTATACATTTTCATACCTAAATTTGTTTTTCAATCACGGTGCCATTTATGCCTTGACATACATGTACAATGTAATTTCTTACATTCTTTGCCTTTGCTTGTTTTGTACTTCCTTATGCATATATATGAATGGAGCTATATGTAAGAATTTTACATGTATATAAATAGTGTATATCATATTTTAAATAAAATCTGTAATCATGGGAAAATGACAATACTTGTGTGCTATACTGCAAAATAATATTACTGTGTATCTCCAGAAAATTCATTAAGTTTCCGCAATTTCGTTGGTGCCAGCATAATATTGCAATGTTAAATATTCTGAATTAGAAACACTTAAGATTTCTTATGATAGGACAATAACGGTTCATGATGAACACGTACATAGATGCCATTTGTTCTTTGAACTGATTCAAGATGTCAGTTAGCTGAAAGCTAATGTTTGTAATGCATGTTATGAGTATTTTGATGATTAGTGATAACATCAATGAACAAAAATATATACATGTACATGTATGTTCTTGCTATTCTCTCTTTTTATGTGAACAGTACACGATAATAAAAACTCTGTTCAAATGTCTTGGATCAGAGACATTATTTTGATGTGAGATTTGGCCAATTCTGAGCTTGTTTGTGTTTGCATTTTAGGTTTAAAGTATTTCCAAAGAGGAGGGCGTTCCAGAGAGGGAAGAGTAAGTTCCACTTTTATTCATATTCTTTTTATTTATTGATTTGTTATTTGGCATTGAATGGGTTCTATTCTTTTATCAAGTGTGTTTGATAGTTGGAAATGTTTCATGCAATAAGATCTCTGAGCTGTAAATTTATGTTTATAAATGCTTAATTACTGTTGTTGTTGTTGCTTTTATGCCTGGAGCTTGTAAGCTTACCTAACTTATATTTGCCTCTATGATTGCCTGACATATCACCAGTAGTGTAGAAGAACAGTCAAACTATCTTGACTGCTCCAGGGTAACATGAAAGCATCCTTTTTAGTCAGGTGGACCTTATAAACATATGGTCACTACGTGTAAGTCAAGTTTCAATAACAACTGCTGAAGAAAATAAAATAAAAAGAAGCAGTTTTTTTAAATTTTTTTTTTAATAGTTATACATGTATGATCATGTGGCAAAGGCTTGGTTACATTTAAGGCAAACTCATGAAGGTGTTTTAGGCTATGATCACCGATTTACTATGGGCAGCCAAGAGCCCCAAATTAGGGGAATAAATAGATATTATCTTTGTTTTCTTTGTTTTTCATGGTATATGACTGCCTGTTGTTAATTTTTAACCCCATTTGGCTGCCTACAGTAATTTTGTGGATTAGCCCATGGCCTACATTTAAACCAACCTTGTGAATTTAGGCCATCATGAATGTTGTTTTGAAAGAAATGGTTCTTTCTTTATAATAAGTGCATGTTTGACCATTTTTGGAAAGTTTCTCTGTATTTTTTGTGTTTATGGCTTCCTGTCAGATCTTGTATATGTGATTATTGTGGTGCATTCTTAAAGGTACTGTTCAACATTTTCTAGTGAAAACAATTTTTAAAAATGACTTTGTTTCAAAATTCTAATTGAAGGTTTAAGTCAAAATTACTAGTATTTTGTATGATAAATAGAAAATTGCCTAAGAGAAAAAAGAAAAGAGGCAAAAAACGAAAAGCAAAACAAAAATATAAAAAGGAAACAGCAAGTTACAATTTTTCAAGGAGATAGATATTTTATTCAGGATTTGTTCTGTTTGGTTATCTTGATACTATTCATGTGGGATTAATTAATTAATTTCCCCTTAATTGTAAAAAAATGTTGTTTAGAACCTTTGAATTTGTACACTTGGTGGAAGGCCATTATAGTTTGTACATGTAGTTGCTACAAAATATGATTTTATACATTTTGCTGTTCTTGACTACTTGATCAGTACAGCACTTGTCCTACATAGCAATAGACCTGTTCACAAATATATTCTAATTTTATGCATACTTTTAAAACAAAGGTTGTTCTTGACAACCTGAAAGTTTGTCAGAGGCTTGTCAGACATAGCAACTGGATTCCACGTATTGTACAACATGTAGTTCATTCATTAATAACAGGTTGAAGGAATACCTCGTTACTAGGTCCCCAGGAAAGAATCATCCATAAATTTGAATAACTTTGTGAACAGGTCTATTCTACTTGCTTGAAAGAAACAAAAAGTAAATGTACATGTATGTATTGAAGTGCTTTGCTTGCCCATAGAGGGAATCACAATTTTGTTTCCGGGGGCAAGAGGACAAGTTTATTTAGTGTGTCATTTGTTCATAGGTGTACATGTCCATGTCATTTGTAATTGCTTTTAAGTTGATTTTCATAAAGGCTCATTTTTCATTTGATACACTTTTAAACAGATAAGCCAGCAATGTAGATAGAAGCTTAGGAAAAAAAATATTCGCTTATAATGCAGATATTTAATCAATGTTATAGTCATATTTTCAAAACATTTATTTGAATGTATTTTTGTATGCTTGTATGAATCTATTCTTAGATTTGCCTCTTCCTTATTAAAAAAACCCCCCAAACTTAGTTCCTTATCTTCACCATACTTCACGACTATTTTGAAAACTAAATGAGAAATCCGTTTGGGATTCACGCTCCACTGCTCGCCCCAGGCAATCTTATGCTCAGACAGCATTGCACTATTAGGTTGATACAGGATAATAAAGACCTGTCAGTTGTTAGAAGAGTTACAATGTCAGTTGATTGATAAAGCTTGTGGATGAAATCACCCAGTAATTAAAGCACCCATAGATATTGCCGATCCTGCTCTTTGAAGTAACAATATTGGACAGCATCTAGATTGAGTTTTAAGCTTCAAAGTGCCTTCATTCTACAAAAATTCTCTTTTCTGATACCCCCAAAAAAGTAGGATAAAAAGGACAAATTTTTATCTGGGAGATTTATTTTAGATGTATTTCACTCTGACAAAATGACAAATTTTATTGTAGTAGTGTTAATAGCTGTTCTTTTTCTGTTATTTTCCACAATTCAACAAACTTCACTATATTGTAAACCTTTTTTGACAGGTGGCAGTAAAATATCAGGGGGTTGTCTACCATGAAGTGGTAATTTTTATTTGCATTTATAATATTTTCCTCTTTTGATGTTAATGGTTTGTGTCTTAGTTGTCAAACATATTTAATCTCTCTCTCCCTCATTCATGTATAATACCTTTAAGAGATTCAATCATAGGTTTGTTGATATTTTTTACCACAGTATAAACTAAGATCCATATCATATCAAAGTCCTGAAATGATGTTGCAACAAATATTTAGTACTGAAATGAATATATTCGAGGACAACTTTCCTGAAATGTCACTCCCTAGACAACCACCCCCTACTCAATTGCCCTCTACTCTAGAACAACCCCCCTCCCCCGGAAAAAAAATCTATCCCCAAATATATTTCTTATTACCAACTGAGTACATGTATGATATATCTGTACTCTAGCTCAATTACAAGGTTTTGACTGTTCAAATACAAATTCTCCTGATCTCACCAGATTGTATACATGTATGTACATGTACGTGGGAGAGATGTTAGAGTTTGAGGACATGGAGGATTTCCTATGATAGCACAATGTGCTGCAAATCATATCTTTTCCTTCTCCCCGATTTGATATTTCATGGTCAACATTTCCTCATAATGTTCCACAGATGTGAACAAGTACAGTAAGGTACCAAAGTGCTTATGTAGACAGAAATATCTTGCCTGCAAGCAAAGAAACATGAAACCGATGAAATGCTGTATGTCGTAGAATACAAATCTGACTTAAAAGAAACCTTCAACTGTTTTTGTCTTTTAATCTCTTTCTTGAGCCCTTGACATTTGTCCGAATGCAAATGTTAATTTTTAATGTACATATTTATTATTTACATGTGTACATGTTGTAGCATGTGGTTGATTGCATAGGAAACTAGAAGTTAAAGTATACCAATCACCAAAGAAATATTTTACTCTGTATGTTAATAGGGGTTTCATATCGCTATACTATATTCAAAGTATGAACTTCAATTATCAATTCCATACAGAGATATTACAAGCTTAGATTCAGTCTAAATTGATATTACGACGACTTGAGAGATATTTTTTAGGTGATTCGTACACTTTAAGTTCATGTGAAAGCCAGCGACTTCATTCTTTTAACTTCAAAAAAAAAAAGAAAAAAAAAAAGATTGGAGACATGTTGAGAATGTTTTACTAAGTCATACATGTAGTTTACCTTATGCAGTGTAGAATTATTTTTTTTAAATATTTGTATATCTACTTTTGTGAAATATTAGCAACCTTGCTATTTGTAGATGAATCCATTATTGATATTTGTAATATTGTGTGCAATTGTAAAACTATTTGTGCCTTTAATACTGTGTGCTTTTAGATCTTTAGACTGAATTATATAGATTTGTATTGTCTACAGAATGAATTATGTCATAATGCTTGCGATTGAATAAGAGCTCTTCTCTGCATTTCTCAATAACTCTGCGTGTGTGCTCTGTTTTTATTTTATTTTCTCCGCATTTCCATGTGTAATTTCAGGAAAGAGCTAAGAAACAGGTAAAAGCATGCCATTTCTTGTATTGCATGACGTACACTATATGTTGTGGTGTTGTATTTGTAGTCGTCTGTTCACCCTTTTCTTCCCACCACTCCAAAATATGTTTTCACTTTAGATATGAGTATAGGATTAAAGGAAAAGTTGAGTTCTGGTCATGTGATTACATTGTGAAAGAAGATGTCTCAAAGCCTTTGGGAAAGATTGTTCATGTCTACATAAGAATTGGTGTATACTGCAAGATTTTGGAATCATCAAAATGATGAGAAATTGACCCAATCTTGCTGAAAAATGCACTGCACACAGAAATGGGTATATGGGACTGCACACACTTGTGGCATGAATGTTTGGCCCAAACACTTCAGTTATTTCTTGTCATATTTCAAATATTATGAGGGCATTTGAAGAGCAATCCTTTTCAGGGAACATTTCTACTATGTTGTTCTTTGAAACCGCCATAAAGGATCGAGAAAGCTCACAAATTAATTTTTCACCTTTCTCAGAACTCATCCTTCTCTTTCAAGTATACTGTGCCTCTGCTCGATAACTGGGGAGCGTTTCATCAAGCGTTTTGTCAGTGATTTTTACCGACAACTGTTATAAGCTACTGAAATCCTTGCATCTGATTGGCTGAGAGCGAATTTGTCAGTAAAAATCACTGACAAAACGCTTGATGAAACGCTCCCCTGATGTCCATGTGAAAAAGATAATAATGGATGCCAGTTTTTAGGTTCTGTCTTTTTAAAAAAAAATTTGTAGTCTTTGTATGTGATACAGCTTGGATGGGGCAAACCTGGCACATAACATTTATGCAGCCAATCACCAAGTGTAATTGAATATTCAGTTGTAATTAGTTAAATAATTGATACACAAAGTGCATTATTTTGGGATATCCTGTAATCCCAATTTTAGAAACATAACCGAAGGGAAATTGATTTCTATTTTTTTTTGCATGTACAAATGCTTTTGGGTAGATTCCAACACATGTTTTATTGTTAAGATTTTGTTGTCCATGCATTGCAAAAGTTTATAAACTTGTAAGTTAAAATTGCACATATTCAGTCATTCTTAGTACCTCATTGTCTAAATGTCCTTAATTTGATTTTTTACCCCCTAACAAATACACATGTGTATATCAATTTAAAACGGGCGAGGGGAAAGAAAACAAAACAGAACAATCAATTTTACCTTGCCAAAGTCTAGAATAGAGCACATTTTCTGTTTCTTGCATGGCATTTTTCCTTCTAAATGTTTAGATATGTTATATTTCATTGTAGTCAGTAGTTTTCTTATTTTTACCCCTATACATATTAGTCAACATCCATGGTAGAGGAGCTAGCTCTGAAAGGACTTTGATTTATCTATGTTATTACACATACATATAGTTTTATGTATACATTCTTATGACTAAAAATGAGTCACATTTATTGCAGTATGCCTATGGTGAGGGCATTATTAAAAATCCACCCCTGTGCACACGTACTGTTTTGTATACTTATGGGAATATTTCATATTTCATATTTCATCAGACTGATCAGAGAAGACTGATGCCCTTAACCCTTTCAGGAAAGGAATTATTTAAGGGCTAAATTGATCATATTTTGTTCTTCAAATTGGCAACAGTAATATTTATCTTTTAGTGCTACATGCTTCTCCTTTAAAAACAATATACATGATAAGAAATTTTGTCGAAAAGTTGAAAAATTGCCAAATGAATAAAAACAAAGATTTTGAACCTCTCAATGTGTTGCCAATTTGAGGATTTTTAAAGCTTACTCTCGTTTTTAGAATTCCTGGCATCAAATGCAATATGGTAATGCAACAAAAATGGACATATACTATAATGTGTGCAGAATTTTTTGTTCTTTCTACTCATACATCTGGTATATTTTTTAGAGCTCTGAATCAAAAGTTATTCAGCCAAACCACAAAATGTGGTCAATTGTCTGGAAAGGATTGAAATGAATATTATATAGCAGTTGAAAAACTTGGGGATGTTGGAACTTAAGGATAATAATAATTATGACAATATTTATATAACGCACATATCCATCTCTAGAGATGCTCAAGACGCCTACAAAATTATAACTAATTTCAATTAACATGAGAAAGAAAGAAAGAAATCAACATAAATATAAAAGTTAAACTTTAAACAAGGAAAATTAACTGTACGCAGTAAGCATTTTAATTCTGGTGTTGAAAGTTTGAAGGGTATTGGCTGTTTGAAGAGAATGGGTCACTTATTCCAAAAAGAAGGAGCTGCTGATGCATATGCTCTATCCCCCCCCCCCCCCCCCGAGTTTCTTCTATTTCAGTTTTCCTTAAAGTGTACAAATCACCATTAAATATTTTGTTCTGTATGTTAGGGGTTCTATGTCGATATGAAATATGAACTTCAAATGTTGATTCTATAAATAGATATTGAAGTTGAAATACACTCCCAATAAACAATACAGCGAGTTGTGAGGAGACTAGTTGACGCACCTATACGTGCTCACATAGAATAAGGGCCTGCGCGAAACCGAACTTGGAGTTGGGTTCCGCGCGAGGGGGGTTTATGTTTTCCTTAATTTTCTTCACACTTTTCCTTAACCATTAACCCTTATAAGGCCAGGTAAAGTGTTTTGAGGTTGGTTTTATACATTCTAGCTGTACACAAATTATTTTTTTAGGGGATTGGTACACTTTAAGCCTAATTTCCTTCCACTCCTGATGGGCCAGAGGTAGGTGTGATATTCAATGGCCAGCAACGTAATTCCATATATACATGTATGTATTTCTGGCCTGCCTGAAATGGTGCGTAACAGGCAGCGTTCAGTTGCTGAAGAACTGATGATAAATCTGTCATGTGTGCTGGTGTATCGGTCCTCCAGACACTTGCTCCTGTGACGATTCCTTTGGACTATATTTCACCAAAGATACATATATAGGGTAATGATATTTTTAAAAAATGATGATAATATGTCTAAGCTTACCCAGGGTTGCCTCATCAGTACTAAATACTGTTCTCCCTGAGGGCCCTGCAATTATATTATTAGCCCGACTCTATGGTTAGGGTTGCGATTAGGTTTTAGGGTACATGTATATTAGGATTAGGGTTAGGGTTAGGATTAGGGTTAGGATTAAGATTAGGGTTAGGATTAGGATAGGGTTAGGATTAGGATAGGGTTAGGGTTAGGTTTAGGGTTAGGGTTAGGTTTAGGTATAGCGTTTGGATCCCTGGTTGAAGTTAAGAATTCTGGTATTGTAAGATATTAGCCGCGGAGCAATAAGCCAGTTTGTAATTAATACATGGTACAAATAACCCTGAAATGACCCCAATGTGTAAAGCACACGCATGTATCTGTTTTGGTGGATGCGATACTTGTTTAACATGTAAATCATACTGGTGTGCACACCGTGGTGCCTAAAATGACAGCGTATAAAGGACAATTGTACTCCGTACAAATGACCTCTATCTGCACATGCGCAAATTGTAATAACGAACTGGCTTATTATCGCAGGGGCATTTGTCGTACTTTCAGTGTGGCTATTGTTTGAGGTGAAATCTTGCTGTGATGGAGTAGATGATGTGCAGGGATCCAACTCCCTAGTCTGGGAGTACCCTGCGATGTCATTTTAACCCCTCCCATTCATCTTGCGTGTAAATGTCGTGTATTGTGTAATAATATACGGAAAGTCCACCCTGAAAGCAAAATAATTTCATTAATAGCAGAAAATAAGAGAAGCGGGTCAGTGAAAGGTAAAAGAAAAAGAAAAAAATGCTGATGCAGATGGAGAAAGTTATTATATTTGTAATTTTGGAGATCATTACATATATTGGCAACTATGGCTTTCTGTGTGAGTAACTCTTCTTTTAGTTATGTGCAAAAGATTTCTTAATTTTTCATTGACTATAAAGAGAGTATTTCCTCACACTGCACTAAAATAATAAGGAACATGTTCTAATGGAACGTCCTACTTTTTGAAATAAACATACTTCAAAACTCAAGAATTGGGATATAAATTTTGAAAAATCTTCCTCACAAATACTTTGTCCAAAAGTTTGAGGAGAGATATTCAAAATTTTCACAAATCTGATGTCAGGGTGGACTTTTCCTTTAAATGAGCACCTTTTACCCAAAATAAGGTACACTTGTAGCAACTTTGAGAGTACTTCAGCCAACCAAGAAGCTAGTGTATTAATTATCTCAATGATGTCCCTATCCTCAACACGCTACATCAATGATTATAGTTTTTTATCTGAAAAGGTTTGATTGTTTCGTGTCAGAGTACTGCAGAATTGCTAAAGATAGAAAATGAATTTATAATTTCCGAGTCGAAAACGCCACCATTATAACATTATGTTATCAGAGGAGATTTATGCCAGCAGAAAAATTGCTGGCATTAAAACTGATCATAAACAGCCAGAAATACAACACCTACTTATTACTCCTAAATCATTTATCCCTTTTTTTGTTAACTAGTGATTGATGTTAATGATTTGTTCTATTATTATACTAGAATATTCATAACATCCCAACAGTTTCCCCAGCTGTTTGCGATAATGTTGCCACAGCCTTTACTTGTAATCATCTCCTTATACATGTATACCTACCAACAGTCAGTTAAAGTGGAAATGATATGCATATTCGTAGCCTTACATAAAGTTACCAATCACTCTCCCATTCTCAGAGTTCTCTGAAACAAGGCATGATATCTAATACCACAAATTAGCAATATTTTGTTGTTTTTTTTCTTAAAAGACCATTGCAAAGAAGAAGTGAAAATGGCAGAGAGAACAATAATAAAATATAAGGATGAGTGGGTTACTAAACACTTAAGAGAATGAGAAAGAATAACTCCAGGGAGCTCCAACGCGTAGTGTAGCGTTGGAGCTCCCTGGGGTTAGAGAAAGAAGAGAGTAATATATTATAAAGAATAAAAGTAATTCTAAAGAAAACTGGAAAAAATAGATGTAATAGTGCAATGTTTCAAGAAGTAAAACAGACACATCTAATTATAGCCAGAAGGAATTAAAGACTTTAAAAAATGATTCACACAAACTCCCTTCTGAGTCTAAGCAGAGCAAATGATCAATTATGTTGTTTGTGGATTATTCTTTCAAAGATTATGAAAATATACATGTATACTCAAATGAGATATTCAGAATGAGTCTAAATGTTGAGGAAATTTCATCTTGAAGTTCTAGGCCTGCCAGCAGGATAGTGAAAGGATTGAAGCCAAGAATAACAAATAATGATGGTATAATGAGCACATTAAAAAGAGAGAGCAGCTGCAAATATTAATGTCAACATTGTTTGATAGATACATGTCAAGCAATATGCGCTGTGTTTCAAGGTTATGCCCATTATGGTAGGCTATCAATTTAAGCAGGAAAAATGCAAGTTTTATAAGTCTTATTAACCTAGTTTTCTTGACATTCTGCAGGTGGTTCTCTGAGTTACCTTATAAATGTTTTGGGTGAAACTCATTGTGGTTAAAATGTGGAAAAAACCTGTCAAAATATCTGGAAAATACATTGAATAGTTTCAAGTAGAATGATCATCAAATAGAAATTGTACCAGCAATTGTAGTTTTTCTAAATATGCAATTATAACAAGCAAGTAGAATTGATTTGATGTTTTATTTAGTTATCAGTTATTTTGGGTCATCTTTCTGTCGATAATTTGGATTCATTTTAAAGTATTAATGCCCATTGAAAATGATGCCAAAGAGTATGCAGTATCTTACAATTTGCATGATTTTTTTTTTTTATAAGCTGTGACAGATCATTAAAATTATGCATGATGTGTTTTACCTCAAAAAGTGAATGTTTTATACACAATGCAAATTTTCAGGATTATATGATTTGAATACTGGGTATATTTTGCACAGTTATGAGTTTGTTATGCAGTTATTTTCATCATCACTGTCCCCACATCTATATTTTTTTCTTTGCTGCCTGCCTTGTACACGTTTGTGTGTGTTTGTCTCTCTCTTTAGGAAACGGACACGACAGCTATCGTCCTGTGCTTGGTTGTCATCTTGGGCCTGCCAGTACTTTTCATTGCCTGTGGCGTCTGCATGTCACAACTCGGGGAGGACGATATGGAGTACCCGCAGTACCGCCGCCGTCGGCGATCACGCCGCTACAACAGTTACAACTAAAGCATTGCCCCCATCGTCCAAAGCACCACTCATACAATGTACCAGCAACAAAAGTGGCAACCACCGCCACTGTCGGCAACAAATACCTCCACTGCCTCGTGTGTCCTTGTTTGTTGTCTGTGATGTTTTGGACTGGTCCACGCTTTCTCATGCTGCAAGGTGATTATTGTGATTTGGTTTCTATCATTTTGATTTGTCTAATTTATTTGCTTGTTGTTTATTTCATCAAAAGAAGCATGCATTTTTGCAGTTTTGACTCAAAGTCAATCCATAAAGATTTGTGCTAAAGATGTGTCTTTAGCCAACTCAAAAAATAACTTGTGATTATTCCTACCGTAATTATATGACAGAAAAGACATTCATTCATTGGTTTTCCTGATTCGATGTGTTGGTCTCTACATGCAGTCCTTTTACCACTCTGGTCAATCCCCTCCTTCACCAAGCCCTTCACATACTGAATATCCAGTCAGGTGAAAATGAATTCATTTCTTTGTCATATTAACTTGAATCAATGACCAAATGTACCTACAGTCATTCCCCCACCACCCCCTCCCCATTCAAAATCCCATAAAATTCCCTGCCCTCCCCATCATCCATACTTCTTATTCTAAACCTATCAAACAGACTTCAAAATTTGCTATCGCAAGAGGAGAAAACAGAATGTTATGTTCATATCCTAGAGGGTGAATTCTAACTCAAGTCGCCTTTGAGATTTGTCAAATTTGAATGTTCCATCACTTCATATTTGTGATAAGCAACATCAACATATCCATGGTTAGATACATGTATCACGTACATACAAAATATGTTTTTATAAAGTTGAATGTTCGGCCACTTCAGTCTACTTTGTACCATTGGCTGTATTGAACCCACTATGATGTACAACTTAAAAAGAGAAAATGTCTTTGACATGAGGTATATTATTAGCCACTGCTCGTAAAGCTAGAAAATAAGATTTGATTGGAAAGGTTATTGATCACTCTGAGTGTCATGATTGGCTTCTTCACGTTTGGCACGTTTGGAATATTGATTCAGTTTCAATTTTAGAGGGGTGGGGGGGGGGGATTTCTTTAAGTTTTGTTATTTTTGTTTGTTTGATCATGAATGATCCTGAATAAATTCAATGACAGGGGTAGTGATAACTGTAAAATATAGATAAATCCAGATCATTATCATCATACTTTTTAGCACTATGAATGGGAATTCACATGATATTAGGTTCTGTCACTATGTTTCAGGCTTTGGATTATATTCTATATGGTACAGGGCTAAGTACTAGGGACTTGAACCTTCCTTGGAACTGTGGCCTAGTATTATGAAAATTACTTCACATATTTTATTTTTTTAAAGTGGGGGGGGGGGGGGGTGGTTGAGTCCTTAACATTGCCCTCGAACTACACCTAATCTACAGTATTGACATTGCTGGGTTTCACATGGATTAAGATAATCCTGGATTTGGATGCTCAGGGTTTGAAGAATTATGTTGTGCTTTGCATGTTTAAAAAAAAAAAATTGAATGTCATGTTTATCTGCATGAAAATGGCCTCATAATATCATCTCACCAAGTTGGAATGAAAGCTGATATGACTGTGATACTGTATTTTGGTTGGTTGTGAAGATTTGTTTTCATCTTTGTGAGTTTTGATTTCAAGATTCAAGATTTATTGTCCATATATGATACTGAAATTTGCTTTCCATTGGTGTTACATGCAATATGTGAAACATAGACAAAACATGGTAATATCGTTTGCTGAGAGCCAGAAGGGCGATAACACAATTAGTAAAAACATCCCTCCGCCTCTCAGCACACAACATAACAGGACAGGATAACATTATTATGAATAGTTATAATGAATAGTTTACTAGTCATGTTTATCAGTACCAGTATACTGTTTGTGATGAAAAAACAGAAAAAAAGATAGGAGGGGATGAGGAGAGCTAAATTCCAAATACAGTTAAAACATTTTATGCAACTGATTGAAAGTGATTCATACAACCTTTAAAAGGATACTTGCCATAGTCATTGTGCCTAGATAAACTCACTACACTCCTTGTAAAACGGTGAATAAGAAAAAAAATTGGACCATATTTCTATAATAATTATTTTTTCCATGTAATGATACAGGCCCTTGTCATTTGTGTATTCATCAGTTATACAGAAAAGAAAAGGATTGGCATTATTAGGGTGGAGGAATGTCACAGAAAAAAAAGGGGAATGAAAGGCAACAAATATTAGCCTGTAATCATGTAGATAATTGTCAGCTTATCACAAATATCTTAAAATGACTCCTATTTGATTATTAAAGAAGGAGAGCAGTGTCTCAAAGAGTTGCAGTTTTCCTTGCTAGACATTATCCCATTGGGGCTGCCATTTTCTTTACAAAGTAATGTCAGAGCAGTTGTATTTGTGAGATAACCACTGACCTGTATACTAGCTACGATGACACTCATGAACACCCGTGGAATGCATGACACTGGATTTTCTCATAACCATTTTTGTAGTCCTGTACATTCAAATGAAGATACTTTTATCCTGTCATATAACCTATTTGTGTCAAGATATTTGCTTCAGCTATTTCTTTTGTTAAGCAGGATTTTGCATGCACAAGTTGTTGCTTGGTCAGACAAAGGTTCGTCAATTCTTTAAAAAAACTGACAAAGATCTACATACAACTTCTCCTAGATATCACCTGTGCGAGACAATGGGGGTACCAAGATGGCTGCCATTTTGCATTGGTGGCTTTAGTTGTACAATAGCTATTCACTTTGCAACATCATATCCATTATGTACAGGTAAATGGACATGTACTACTATGACATCACAGTTTTTGAAAATGGCAGCCCCCATGGGATAATATCTAGCAAGGAATCTGCAAACTTTAGAGATTGTTCTCCATACTGAGTAATCAAATAGGAGTATTTTCAAGATGTTTTGAACGGGCTGACAACTTTCCACATGATTATCAGCTAATGTTTGTTGAGTTTCATTCTCCTCCTCCCCTGAGAAAATTGAATCTTGAATATCAAAATGTTATAGAATTCAGAAATTGACAAGTATCTGAGGCCCTTCTTTCATTTTGCATGTATAGATTAAGTCATAGAATGATGAAAATGGAGGTTCCCTTCTTTGTGTGGGATGGAGTGGAATTTGTTGTTTTTGGTGCCCCCAACTAAATGACCCATGTATGAATATTGAAAAACCATCATTGTATGAAGCAAAAAAAAATTTGGCTGAGGAAGTTGGAGAGCTTTATGAAATCCAGCCAGTATATAATCCATTTAAAAGATCAAATTGAAGAAAGCCCACAGAGCCTAACTGGATTTATTTGGAAATTCTGCCAGACAAAAAGAAAGGAGAGAAAAAAAGGGGAAAAATATGTTGGGAAAAGCATATGAACATCATATGTATGGTGGTCTGAGAATCCATGGGAAATTATGAGTAATATGATCTCCAGGCGGATAATTAATTGTCATCCCCATGGTTCTCTTTCCTTGAAATGTGATTAATGTGGATCTTTTTACTTTCAATACATTTCTAACAAATGGCTTTCCGAGAGAATGTCGTGGAAAGTCATTGACATTTGCAAAGGTTTTGATAACATTGTCTAATAGAAGGAAATATATCCTGAGTAGTTAGAAAATTGGCAATTTTAACGATGAGTGTGGGTGGTTATTAATGGCTTTTTATGAAATTAAACTGAAAAAGACAGAACAATAAATGGTTAAACAAATGTTTGTTGACACACTGTAGGAAGACAAAGCTTCTATAATTCAGGGAATCAAGCGATAAGCATATTGTGATTTATCTCCAGGGCAAGTACTTTAATGAAATTTAAGGTTAAATTCAGGTTGTGTAATGTACATTGTGTATATACATGTATGTGACCATACTATGTTCTTCAAGCTTGTTTCTAAATCTCATCCAACCCATTGTATCTAGACAAACAAACCATGTCTGGAGGAGGAAGGACTTCTATACAAGTGTAAATGTAATAGTATCTAGCCTACATGTAGATCATACTGTGCCAAAGTGAATACCGGTATAGTTCATTAAAGGCAAAAGCAATTCAGTGGTCTAGAAAGGGAATATAAATATCTTTTAACCCTTTCAGGACAATAATTATTTAAGGGCTAAATTCATCACATTTTGTTCTTCAAATTGGCAACAATAATATTTTTCTTTTAGCGCTACATGGTTCTTATAAGGTGTAATGTCTTTGAAAACAATAAATATTGTTACGGCTTTTGTCGAAAAGTTGAACAAATTGGCAATTTTGATAAAAAAACAATGACTTTGAACCTCTCAATGTGTTGCCAATTTAGGGATTTTAAAGCTTATTCTCGTTATTAAAATTCCTGGCATGAAACCCAATATGGTCATGCAACAAAAATGGACATAGTGTGTGCAGAAAATTTTGCTCTTTCTACTCTTGCATCTGGTATATTTTTTAGAGCTCTGAATCAAAAGTTATTGAGCCAAACCACAAAATGTGGTTAATTGTCTCGAAAGGGTTAAATGTGTCAAGAAAGGAAATATATAATATCTTATGAATATATGGCCAAGATTTATGTGTCAAGAAAGGTAGATTTTAAGGGAATGATAAAAGATCAGACATGCAGCTCGATTTTAACTGTGATCGTGGGATTTGATTGCCTACATGGTATAACCTATAAAGATTTTGAAGGTATTGTCAATAAAAAGATATTTTTAAAAAGTACTCCAATATATGCTCCGGCTACAATTGCTGACATAGCCTTTATTTTATTAGAGGGTTGCAATAGGGTTTTAGGTTAGGTTTAGGGGTAGGGTTAGGGTTAGGTACGTAATGTTTAGATGAGGGTTGAAGTATACTACAGTCAAACTGGCTTTAGCGACCACCTGTCTATAAAGACCACCTGCTCACAAAGACTGCTTTTCTTGTCTTCCTTGAGGGGTCTTCATATACAGGTTTCACTGTATTTGGTTTGTGTGTGAAAGTGATGCAGAGCAATCATTGCCAGAGCATATACATCTACCATACAACCTTGAAGACATCCTGTATTTTTCACATGACATTGTATGAACAAGGGTTCAAATCAGTGGGACTCCTAGATGGCAAGGTTGATTACATTTTAGAGATAGGAGCCAGGTCTGTATTGATTTCTCAAGAGACTGTTTGAGAAGTAAAAATTCTTGAGAGGAGAAAATGAGAGATAAATTGAATTGAACTTTGATTCCTCCCCCAGAGAAAGAAGATAGTTGGAACTTGGGAATGGTTGACAAGATACAGAGTTGATAGAGGGACTGTTAAAGGAATACATTGGCTCACTAAAACAGAAAATTAATTCTACCAGCTGTAGTATGAATTAGCAGCCATGATTAGTATGATTCTCACTCTCGGGTCATAGATTTATATAATCTGTGATCCGTAAGTGAGAATTGGATTCCAGGTCTCACTGCTTTAGGTCATTAGGCACAAAGTGTAGACTTACTGCTAGCATATTTTACTGGCATGGCAGGGCCCAACAAATCAGGAAGGAAACCAACTCGTGAAACAATAAAAAAATGTAGAATTTATGAAAACTGGTGGACATTCCTTTTAAAGAAGAGATCAATGGCTTGCATGGGAGTCTGCAAGTGTCATCGGTTATGATGTAATTCATGCTTGAGTGTGTGAAAAGCATTACGGTTATTGGATGAAGTGGTATGCGGTTTCAATTTAGACAACAGAGAATGGGTTGTTTGTGGGAGACCGCCGTTACTCAATCTAAATCTAATCATGTTAGTATCTACTTACCTCAGAGACAAAAGTATAGAGAAACATAGTTTGCACTTTTACAAACTGAATATGATCAATGGTGCGGGATAAGTTTTAGGCTGTGGAAGGGTACATGTATATCCATACATGTAGGTTCAACAGTTCAATCAGATCATAGCATTTCATTTAACCTCAAATATGATAACCAGTATTTGAAATGCATGAGGGGGGGGGGGGGGTTGTTGTTGTTGATGTCTATGGTAATATCAAAGTTGCTGCTTTAAGCCTCCAAATGATTAATGAATTTTCCTTCATAAAGGACAAATTTTATTGAACATTTCAAAAGTGCAGCCCCTGGAAAAATATAGATATAGGTACAGTCGTTTGGAACATCAGTGCCTACTAGGGGAGAGCGAGGTGAGTTGAGACACTTTTGGCATCTCGACCTGACAGTGAGAATTGAAAGATTGTAGGCATGATGAATTATAGGTAAGGGGGGGGGGGGGGAGGGCAGGGGAGTGCTCAACTTTCTGCTGGCTCAGCTAACCATGCACCCCTATGCATGTCCTTGCAACAGACTCTGCCTCTGTGAAGCTACTTGTGGGAAGGAAATGGTCAAATATCTTTTTTCACAAATCATAACT
This sequence comes from Heliocidaris tuberculata, assembly GCA_025618425.1. Classification (NCBI taxonomy): domain Eukaryota; kingdom Metazoa; phylum Echinodermata; class Echinoidea; order Camarodonta; family Echinometridae; genus Heliocidaris; species Heliocidaris tuberculata. The sequence goes on along the minus strand of CM046846.1, from coordinate 30,131,428 downwards.
TAAGGAAAAGCTCACTGGGTTCACTACCATTGATGCTGAATTTTATGTGAATCAGTGACTAGTCACTGCTTTGAACCCTGTTTAGCTCATACACTGTATTGATGTTGTTTGTTCTTTCACTGTCATAAAATGCCTGCCTTACTTCAAACCTTATTCAAACCTCATTATTCTCTGTTTTGATCTTGTTTTTTTTCTTCATTTTCTTTGCTACATGATGGACATATCATTTAAGAACTTTACCATATTTTATTGCTCTTTAATTACACAGGATACAACACTAAACTGCCCAATGATGGACAAACTGCTAGACAATGCTAAGGAGGACCTGGACGAACTTCTTCATAGGCTCTATGTCATCTACCCGTCTCTTCACCAGTGCCCTATATTCTACCAGGGTCTCGGTACAGATCTGGACAGGCTAGATTTCATCCCGACCTTCTAGGGGGGCGAACGTCTTGCCGGCCGTTTCAAGATCTGCTCCTCCAAACCCTCGGCTGCATCGCCCGATCGTCCACCACTGCCCTTTATTCTACTAGGGTCTTGTGACAGACTCATGGATGCTTTTCCCTTCACCCATCTACATTGTATAATGTCGTCTGTTTTTGATGATGTAAAGAAGTGTATCTACATGTACCCGTGTAATCTTGCTTATTGAATTTTATGGCACTCTTTTATCCTAAAGTCTGGCTCCCACGAGGCTTCATTTACTGACGTTAGGACTGCATCAGTGAAGGCCACCGCACACCTTACGATCGGTCTGCGATCCGATTTGTGAAGTAAATCGGTATAGCATCAAATATTGGCATTTTTACAAATGAAATCTACCCTATTCAGTTTCTGAAAAGTAATATGAATACTAAACACAGGGTTCTGGTGAGCTGTCAGCTTTCTACAGGGAATAAGGGCAAAATTAGTTTCAAATCGTAGGCAGTCGTACGATTTTTGTGACGTCACTATGACTCGGAGCCGATTTGGCCATTACACGGATTAGAAATCTCGGCAAAGGCCGTATTATCGATTTTACTATCTGTATGACTATTCAGAACCTCAATCAAAAATATTTTTCGTTTTTAAATGATTTGTCAAATGATATTACATTTTCTTCTGAAATCAGATCGCAGACAGATCATAAGGTGTGCGGTGGCCTTGACTGATACCGTCTTTTGCACGTCATGAAAGAGTGATATCGTTTAAAAAGTGATCACAAAATGAACAGTACAAACACTACTTTTAATAACTGGCTTATGGGCTAATGCCTTCACAGGCTCGATTAGTGCATGTACTGATGCAATTGAAATGACGCCTCGTATGAGCTAGTCTTAAGTCTATTGTGAATACGTACTCTTAAATAGATGTCACCTATATTGGTCACTATTATACCAAATGTTAATCTGCTCAGGTAAAAACTTCGCTCTGGTTTCTTGCTGTAACAGTGCTACTAAATTGAAATCTTAGAATTTGTAAATTATGTGGCTACATCGTTGTGATTTGTAAATGAAATGTGATCTTTGATAACTATTATTTCTGAGAATGAACTGAAGAATTTATGTAGTCTCTGAAGTGCAATTAGATTACACACAATTAATGATCAAAATTAAGACATTGATATCAATTGCTGTGCAAAGTAGATTTATTTAGTAACACAGTGTGTGTTTATTTGATTTGCCAATGCAGTTTCCAAGAACTGAGGGTTTAGGTTTAAGTGCAGACCGCTCTTCCGTGCTTCTACCAACAATTCTTAATAGTATTGCATTGTCATTAGAAGAGAAAAGTATCTCAAAAAGACAACCCCAAAAGACAGCATTTTGCGAACAATTTTTTTTTTTTTAACTTCATGCATTGGGGAGTTTGGGACCCCTGAGTCTCAATAAATCTTTTGAAACTCAAAAATAAGATATGCATTTTTTTAGTGGAAAACATTGGACAACAATTGCAATGCAAAATTTATTTATTTAGTAACTTAGTGGCCGGTATTCTGATAGCAGGTTTAATTTAACCCCAGACTAAAGTTAACCCTAGGTTAATTAAACTACACTTAGACCTCACCTCCAGTCTAAGTGTAGTTTAACTCTATTTGGTATTCTGATAGCCAGGTTTAGTTAACCCTAGGTTAAATGCCCCGCCCAGGTTTAATTACCATGGAGAATCTACTGCACATGCTCAGTAGAGCTCATTTGCTCATGAATATTCACAACGCGTGCAATGGATAGAAGATCCGCGACTTGTCAAGGCCAAGGGGATTACCCGGGGATTGCCTTGTGCATTGATTTATTATGTATCGACATGTAGGCTACGTTCTTTTTAACTGTTACATGCTCTCTTTATCTTGTTTTGTTTTGTGTTTTTTCCTGCATAACTTCTATAATTCTTTATAAATGCTATGATTATAGGTTTGATTCAATGAAACACAGGTCAGATGTTACACAGGGGAAGTGGCGGAATTGTACATTTTGTAGGTGCTTCTAGAAATTGAAAAAAAAAATAGATCTAGGATGGAATTTCTTTCTAATTCATTAAATATGCCTATTTTATTTATTTTTTCTTGGCTTTCAAACTGGGGGGGGGGGGGGGGGGGTGACAAGGGGTGACATACGCCGTTTATATCCTAGCTATTTGCCCTTTGCAGTAGTATACGCCACACATCATCACCGGGCCGGACGTCGGTTATTTCTTCGCCCCGGTGATACGTATTTTTACTACGTGCTGTACGTGTGTAACGCTTGCTTATAGCGCGCATCTGCGCGCGCAGCGCAAGCGCATTTTCGGTGGCTGCGCTTGAATTTAATTGCGCTTATAGACTCTATTTAATTTGCATACTAAATAACGCAAGCTAACTAGCCAGGCCTAGCCTATGACAGTCTACGAGTTTGAAATTTTTACTAGCAAGATCTACACTGTATTTTTAGATCATCTGGAGAATATAGATCTAAGTCAACGGATAATGCCTCAAAAAATTGGTGAGTAGAAAACCGTTTAATACTTGAAGATAAATTCGAGCTAAAAAAGTTAGGTCTAACAAGTTAACGTTTACTTTGTTGTTCAACATGGTCAAAATCAAATCTGTCAGCTGTTTTTACATGTAGGGGCCTATGCTACTATGCTAAATAATCAGCTCAAACCAGTCCATGGACGCATTTTTTTAACGCACAGGTTATTTTCAAACCAACTAAAAAATGTGATCCATAAACATAGGACCCAACTTTAAACGTTAGATCTAACGTTAACTGTTACATACATGTGTAGATCTAAGATTGATTTTTTGGTCTAGTCTACTGGACAGGTCTACCGACACTCATTCTTAGACCTAACGTTAAAACATCACCGGGAAATCGATCAAACGTTAGATCTACGGTAACGTTTGAAGTAGAGACTAGGCTGATAGTTAACTGTTACTAGATCTAGACTAGGTCTAACGTTGCAGTTAGATCTAACTTGAGTTAGAATCTAGATAGAAATCTACTAAAAGAAACAAACAAAAACTCTAATCTAAATACGGCACGGTAACGTTACTCGCTACACACGCACACGCATAAAAAAAAATTAAAATTTGTTTAGAATGATCTACTGTAGATCTGTGTAGGTATGTGTTTTTCAACATTTTGTCAATTGCCTCCTTTTTGAAGATCTGGACTCAAATGCAGGCAACTTCGCTCCAAAAAATAAAAGTAATTTAGGGTCCAACGTTAGACTATGTCCGGTAAACGACTTTTTCGTGCCAGGTCTGCGAAAATTTCGTTTCGCTACACTAACCGAGATCACCGGTAATACATGTACACTACAGCCTATGGGCATGGCTATATGCCTACAGCGTCCTGGCTACGCGACACAGTTAAACCCGACTTAAACTACCCCCTGCGCGAGTCTAAATTTCGAGGGAGTTATTACCACACTTAGACTGAGGTTAAACTAAACCTCGCTATCGGAATACTAAATTTTAGCCTGGGGTTAAATATGGCGACTTAGACCAAGGTTATTACCACACTTAGACTGGGGTTAAGTTAAACCCGGCTATCAGAATACGGGCCAGTGTGTTTAGGTTCACGTGCAGACTGCTCTTCAGTGCTTTACAAAATACAAAATAAATAGTATTGCATTGTCATTAGAAAGTACCTCAAAAAGACAACCGCAAAAGAGAGCATTATATGAACCTGTGTACTTCATGTTTTGGACACTGTATTTCATGTGAGATGGAATCAATCCAAAGTATTGCATTTTCATTAGAACAAGAAAGTACCTCAAAAAGACAACCCCAAAAGACAGCATTTTGTGGAACATTTTTTTTTGTTTTCTACTTCATGTATTAGGGAGTTTGGGACCGCTGAGTCTTAATAATTCTTTTGAAAATTGATAAAGACATGCATTTTTTAGTGGAAAACATTTGACATCAATTGGAATGCAAAATTGAATTATTTAGTAAATAGTGTGTGTTTATTTGATTTGCTGATGCAGTATCCAGTGCTTCTAACCAAAAACAGCTTAATAGTATTGCATTGTCAATAGAAAGTACCTCAAAAAGACAACCCCAAAAGAGAGTTTTACATGTATATGAACCTGTTTATTTTATGTATTGGACACTATATTTCATGTGAGACAGAATCAGTCCAGAGTATTATGTTCATCATGATAACCAACAAAAAGAGATTTAACAGAGTAAAATGTTTTTAGAAGGAGATTAATTTCTTCGTAATCATGGTCATTGTGATTCTTCATTGAGGAACAAAAAGAGTGTTCACTCTGGTAAATGATATGAAAGTGTCACTTTCAAATACATGTAATTTAATCTTGTCCCGAGTTATATATGTTGTGTAAGCTTACTGGTATTGATCGTCTCTTGAGAGCTGTCATAAGGCTGTAACCCTTTCAGGACAAGAATTATTCAAGGGCTAAATTGATTACATTTTACTCTTTAAATTGGCAACATTAGTATTTTTGTATTAGTGCTACATGATTCTAATAAGGTGTAATGTCTTTGAAAACAGTACATATGGTTAGAAATATGTCAAAAAGTTGAAAAAATTGCCAATTTTGATTAAAAGACCATGATTTTGAACCTGTCAATGTGTTGCCAATTTAAGGATTTCAAAGCTTTTTCTCATTTCTAAAATTCCTGGCATTAAAAGCAATATGGTCATGAAACAAAAATGGACAGTGTGTGCAGAAAAGTTTGCTTTTTTCGACTCGTGCATCTGGTCTATTTTTTAGAGCTCTGAATCAAAAGTTATTGATCCAAACCACAAAATGTGGTCAATTGTCTCGAAAGGGTTAAAAGTACTCATATCATTTGACACAAATTAACTCTCTTTTTGTTCTGTTGTATGATACAGTATGTACTACTTTATAGTCAGTACTTGTGTGATGAAGTTGCTACAACATGTTTAAGAAATATCAGAAATATATGTTTCCTTAAGTCCTAAAAAGGGCCAGGTGTCTGTGGGTGTGTGTGTGTGTGGGGGGGGGGGTGTGTGTGGGGGGGGGGCTGAATCTGTCTCCCTTCTTTCTGTTCTTTCACCTTTATGTTTTTTATTTTATGTCTCTGATTCTTAGTACACCTTTACGTACCAAATCTATGACATTTCAACCCTCCGTCAAATTGCCATATGTATGCAAACTAAGTTTTCCTGAAAATTTCTTGTATAGCGTAAATGATACTCAAATTCTGTGTGATAAAAATGCAAACCTTAATTTTTACATGGTGCATAATTCTTACAAATGGTAATATTTGTGTGATAAAGTTTGACAGTCCTAGGGAAAAGCAGGGAAAAAAAACAAACAATGAGATAGGAGGAGAACAAAATTCTAAATCTTAAAGGGGTCCAATCACCAATAAATATTTTACTTTGTATGTTAGAGGTTCAATGCCACTATGTTATATTCAAAATGTGAGCTACTGTTGCTTCTATAAAGAGGAATTGCAAGTTAGATGATGTGTTTCAATAATTGTAAAAGGAACTTGTGAGTAAAACTAGTCAACACAACCACATACTATGGCAAAGAAACAGACATTCATGTAACCCAGGTCAGACTTGGGTTACATGTGCAGGATACGAAAAAAAATTATTGTAGCATAGAATGCTGGGTTGTTTTATACATACTAGCTGTAGGCCTACATACATGTAAGTCATTCTTTTTAGATGATTGGTCCTCCAAAGTTGGAGAATTATCATTGTGTGTACATATGTATATACCAGCAGATGAATATTTAAAATTATTTATAAAAATGTCTTCTATAATTTCAACCAGTGCCTGATAAAAATTAATGGTGCACTTGAGTGGTGTTCTAGTTCTTATCATTTAAGTTTCAGTGGAACTGTGTTCTAGTGCTTATTGTTGATTTTGTATTTGATTTACATGTACATGGATAGCCACAAGATTTGATGTAATAGTTCAATACAAGTCATGACATCCACTGGTTGTTGTACGACTCATGCTCCAGTGACAATCGCTCTGGGTCGATTTCATATATTAACCCATTGCCTATGGGAACCGGGTGGTTCCTGTATTAAAGGGAAATCCAACCTTAATAGCAAGTTGCTTTGAAAGAAAGAGGAAAAATTAGAGAAGCAGATTGGTGAAAGTTTGAACGAAAGCAGACAAGCAATAAGAAAGTTATGAATTTTTGAAAGTTGTAATCACTATGCATATGGGAATTTCAAATTGGCCGAATAGGTAATGTCACTGTGATGTAGCTGTGGACAACTCCCACATTCGCTCCAACACACAAAATGACTAAAAAGACCCTTTTTTTCAAATGTATTACTCAGTAGGATCTTTTTCTTTCATGAGGACCTACATGTATAACAATATGCTATCTCCAATATATTTTGAGTACTGCCCCAAGGGTAAAAGCGCCTGGAAGAAAACCGCAAGTTAATATTTTTGTGTACGACAAATGGAAGAGTTATCCACAAAAAATGTCACAATCGAATCACCAAATTGCCAATTTGAGATTCGTATAGATGTAGTGATCTCATTTTTCAAACATCCATAACTTTCTTATTCCTTGTCCGATTTCTTTCAAACTTTCACCATCCTGTTTTTCTTATTTTTCTGCTTTCACACAAATCATCTCATTACCAAGGTTGGATTGCCCTTTAAGCCTATGAGAATGAGAGAATTCAGTAGTCAACAGGTTAACTGAATTCAAAACTTCAAGCATAGACTAAGCACTGTACCTGCATGTAACCCTAACACTAATCCTGACCCCAAACCTAATCTAAAACCAGACTGCAACCCTTGCCCTAATCCCACATCTTTGACAAAATAAAACCAGGGGGGTGTTTCATAAAGCTGTTCGTAAAGTCACGCATGACTTTACGAACGACTTGAAGTGCCAGATAGGATGCCCAAAGTTTTTCTTGATGTTTTAACAAAGTGTGACTGTATTTCCAATAACCACAATTAAATTATGGCAAAAAATATACTTTGCATTAAAAATGTTATTTATAATAAGAATGTTAATCTACATCTGCAGAGTTCAACTTTAGTTGATGCAGTTAAAAATGATTAATCATCCATTTGGCTTGTGATATTTAAGTCATTTGTAAAGTCATGCGTAACTTTACGAACAGCTTTATGAAACACCTTCCAGGGCTCCGTTTCATGAAACTTGTTCTCAATAACAACTGCCAGAAATCTATAACAAATTTGCTCTCAGCCAATCAGAGACAAGTATTTCAGTAGCTTATAACTGTTATTGTAACTTGTTATTGATAAAAAATTTTATGAAAAGGGGCCCTGGAGCAATTATCTCCAGAGCATATACTGTATATGGTGGAGCACCCATCTACTGGGACATCCAAACTTCTACTACCATTTCTTTTTTTGTAACCTTTCTTTTTTACACACAATTGTTGTTTTGATGTTGATTAGCTGTCTCTAGTATGCATGTACTCTCACCAATATTTTAAAGATGTTTTTTGAAGGAGGGGTGATTACTTGTATGCATTATGTGGATGAGCAGTATTACATGTAGCTGTAACATGTGTACTGTTAAAGAGTCCCTTTTGTTTTACAGTAGGCTATATCTATCATTTGGTGAGGTTGTGTGTAAGAATGCAAAAATTCAACTTTCACTTCGGTTTAATAAATTCTAGGATTGTGAATAACCGAGTAAGGTTACATTTATAGTACCATGAACTGGTAGGCCCCTCTTTGTTATTCAGTTTTGCTGGATATTAAGAACGACATTCTTTAAGAATTCAATTACAGTCTGAGGAGAAAAATTGGGGGGGGGGGGGGGTAGTAATGGGAGGCTGCGGCATATCCTCTGGCGACAATTTCTCGGGCCTTATCTCAAAGACAGAGGGTTAGGGTTACAATAGGGTTAAGTGTTTGGTCCAGGGTTAAGATGTAGTGTTCTGACGCAGAGCGAATGTCGCGGTAGCATGTGTCATACAACCAGGGATTAAAAACATAATCTGGGGAAAGTGCTCACACCTCTATGATAGATTGACATGTATACTTTGATTTTTTTTTTACTAGTTAGATTTTTACTCCACGTGTGGACATGAATATGTATATTTGGAGAAAAAATGAAGTATATTTTGTTATCTGATGTGCTATTATTGATAAAGTTGGACAAAACACGTATTAAAAAGCAATTTCTTTATAAAAATGTTATTGGTCTTGATGTGTTAATGAAAAGAGGCAGTGGAAGAGAGATTGAAAGAGAGAATAAGGAGGTGAAAATTACAATGTAAAATTGACTTCAACACAATTTCATATTCAAGTATACCGAATTTATAGCATTTTATTATCAATATTGTAATGGAAAATATATATACATTATAGAAACATTTACAATTATTTAGTCTTGTAACCCAGTCACCTGTTCAAAATACACTTTACAATTTCAAAGTCAGAATATACAATGATATAATCTTTGTTATGGTGCATTTACATGTTTATGTAAGCATAATAAAATATGATTGCTCTGTGGGGAGGGTGAGGGTCTAAAATTGAGTCATGGGTTGCAACTTTATTTATTCTGCTTTAGGCATTTAACAGAGCTTTAATGCTGGTTTTTAAAAGTTAATTAGACCATTATATCAGCATATATTGGAAATAAATCCATCACTTTCATGGCTAATTGCAGAGCTTAAATGCCTGTACCCTCGTACATAATTTTTCCTCTTTTAATGACAGGATGGGGAGAAGAAAAAAAATGGGGGGGGGGGGGGGATGGGGGAGTTCTGATGCAAGAATTTGGGCACTATGTTCTGTGCCAACATTCCAAATAAAATATTTTTCCCATCAAAAAAAGGGACATTGACAAAGGCACACTTTGCCCTTGGTTTTCACTTTACTATATTCTTTGTGAAAAAAAACTGCCATGTTTTGCAGACTGAAAATCAACATTGCATACAGATTTTGAGATATCCCAGACATATTGTAAAATACATGTATGCTACAGGTGCCTGAAAGTATATTACCATGGCTATTCTTTCTATATATGATTTGTGGCAACCTAGATAATGACAAATAATAGACTGCTCTATATAAATCAGTTTGAAAGAAATTAACTGATAACTAAAATGTGACTATTTTGCTCTAAATAAATATATCACAAATTAATACAAGCAACCTTGGTCAAAACAATACTTATTTCTTGAAAAAAATAGGTATTGGTTTTTCAAGTATAGCAGAGGCCTTGTCAAACCACTACTTTTTTAATGTCTCCATTTGAAACTAACAAGATAAACAAGAATTAGAAAAAATATAGCAACTCTAATAGAATACAAATTATATTCTATATCAGATATGGTCTCTGAAATATAATCATCCCTAATTTACATGGAAAAATATCTTGAGAAAGCACAAAGAAAATGTACAATTTAAAACTATCTCTCATTCATTTGGTTCAATACATTGGAAAAAAAAACCCCATTTATTTGTTCAATACACTGAAAAAATAACCCCAACTTTCAACAAATACTACATGTATTACCTACAATTTGAATATAGGACCTATTTTCTGATCATTTCATAGCTTTTATTTCAATGCAAAGAAATGCTGTTTTATCGCCCTCTACTTAACAAAAAAATAAAAAATAATAACTGAAAGCCCTTTAAAGATAGGAATATAACAAAAAGCTTGAAAATCTCAATCTCTTATTCTGATTCAGTGTCTTCTTCAGTTATAAGCCTTGGACATTATAACATATTCTGGAAAAGGAAAATATAATTTGGGTGAAAGGCGTCAGATATTAATCTGAAATAAAACTAATCAATTATAAAATAAGCTGGTTTGTGACAAGTTTGCTCCGACAGTGTATCTGTGGGTGGTCTAGATTCACAAAATAAAATATTAACGACAGAATTTTTGCATTTAATAAATTTTCATTTTTTTACAGTAAGTGCAATACACAGCAGAGAACCCACATAGCGGAACGGCAGATGTATTGGAAGACAAATAAACTATTAGCTGCCAAACCCTCCAAATGTTTCTTTCTTTTGCAGGAAAAGTCTGAATTCAATTGAGCTAAAGTTAACCCGAACCATTCATTATGCTTTTTAAAGTTTGACCAAGGAGTGTTCACTAATAACTCCTTGGTTTGACAAACAACACTGATCTGCAGAATGCTAGTTTAACCCCCCTCCCCCCCCCCCCCCAACCCCCCCCCCCCCAACCCCCCCCCCCCCCTAATGTGAAGCTAAAAATGGCTTGTCATTAATTACTAATTTTTTAGGAGCATATTTTTTTTTCTATAAAGAGTGTTGTTTCTGAAGAGCCCTGAGTACTGTACCTCAAAAAAGACAAAAAATTTCTGTACAAGAGTATGAAAGAAAGATACATCCATAAAGACACGATAACTGGGAATCACCAGTGTTTCATAAACATTTTGATAGCTATACCCATATATATTTCAAAACTGTTCTCTCATACGAGGATATTTTTGACTGTTTTATTTGATATTTCAACTCTGCAGGACATTTTTTTCTTTCAAAATGGGGTCTACTCTTTATACAGTAGTAGGTTTAAAAGAAAGTAATTAAAATTGGAATATTCATTAAAAAAATACACTTTACAATATACATGCACTCTTCAAGAGTAAATATTTGGGTTGTAGTTAGTATTATAGACCCTCAGAGTTGATCTTTGTATTTCCATTTTCAATTTTAATGGCTTTTAAAGGTATATCTCAAACTTGGAAAAAATTCACTGACCTTTGATTCCCTGATAAAATTTCTGCTTTGAATAAGACAAGGAGAGAAATCACAAAAACTTTCTAATAATTCAATGAAGTAATACCTTTTAAGAATGTTAACAGTATTTAATAGAGTTTTATAAATACGCCCCTCCATTGTTTCTGTAGAAGTGAGTTAGTACTGATCAATTGGTGATTTCTCAGTGATTTTTTTTTTTTTTTTTGGTGTTAGTCCCTGATACTAGTTTTCTTTTCATTTTTTGTACCATGTTCATTGTTCAATTTCCTTTGGAAAAAAGAGAAACTCATTTCATGACACTACTTTTTTCCAATCATGTTTTGGGTTCTTCAGTTTATGCTTACGACTGCTTTAGCTCGAGGGAATTGAAGAAAAAAAAGTGAAGCATTATTCTACCCTGTTTTCTTTCTGTCCTCCCTGTCTATATACATACAATATATTCAGGCCATAGACCAATAACCTGCAGTGGATATAGTCTCATAGTATGGAACAGATGCTTCATCATACAATACAAAAATGATGGGGAAAAGGAAGTGTTAAAAACTTGGTATAAGTGGAAAAATAAAGCTCTTGCTTGCTCTGATGTAAGTTGTTTATTTAACCCAACTGCACAAGGTTTAATCATTTTGTAATAAGAAATTACAGCTTTGCATCTTTCCTTATGGATACATTTTTTGACGGTTAGATAAAAAAAAAAATACTGTAGTTGGATAGCCTATACAGATATGTTGTTGATAATGAACCTACATGTAAGAATATGATACTCTTTTTCAATAGCTTTTTCAGTTAATCTTTTGAAGGGTGTTGTGGTTTGCACAACATAGCACATAATACCATTATCATTTGCAGTTACATGGTGATCAAACTTAATGTCTGACACATAACTCTGGCATAGTTTTGACCTCAGTCCCTTGGTCTGGATACAGAAAGATGTCATCAAAATTTGAACATTTTATAAAAGGTTCTCAAAACCATCCTGATCTAAGATAAAAACATCCCTTTCATTCCACCAACTATTTTCTTTCACATCAAGTACAATTTTAAAGGTATGTGAAATATGTCTCTGCAGTTGGGATTTGTTCTAAGGCTCAGCACTTAAATCCAGGAACATGGTTATAATTCCATGTAATCTTGATCAGTCTGCCCCACTTGAATAATTCTGGTTTCATTCTTTCCTTCCTGTTTGCCAGACTGATGGCTTCCTTTTTCTCCTCTGGTGAAAAGGCAACCACACATAAATTCCTGGAATAATTCCAAAGGATTGGATAAAAAAATTAAATGCAGGAAGTCACTCTCACAGGGTAGGTGGAGGTACGGGTTCAGTCCCACATACTTTCTTTGGCATTGGTGCTCACATATACATCACACCAAAATGGAAGGCTTAGCTTTGATGAGGTATCCTCAGTCCCACACATGGTCTTTGGTGCTGGCTTCACATCCAACGCCTCTCCCTGCCTCGGTCCCATGCATGTTCTTCAGTGCTGGCTACACACCTGACACCCCTACCTGCCTCAGCCCCACGCATGTCCTTTGATGTTGGCAACACATCCAATTTTTATTCCTGCCTGAGTCCCACACATGTTCTTCAGCGTTGGCTTTCAAATCCAACATTTCTCCCTATACTATAACTGCCTCAATCTCTCGAACAGAGCATCCCCATCTTGTCCATCTTTATCTGCTCTTTTTCCTCTAGTCCTCCCACCTCCATTGTTTGCATTATTTGCTCTGACCATGTTCGGTGAAGCACTTCCATTAATGTCAATCTCTGTTAAGCCAACGGGCATCATCCTACCGACCCTCGACCTCGACCGCTCCAGCTGTCGTTGTCTTTCAGCTGTAGTGGAGAAGTTTGAACGTAAAATAGTACACATGAATTGGAGTTTACATTAAAAAAAATATATATATAAACTACTCAAAGAAAATTGAAAAAAATCTGTATGTGAAATCAGGACAAGCCAGAATCAGTATTTGCAATACGGTCACCTATTGGGTGCAATGGACTGGCCAAAATCTGCAATGCCTCTTGGGAAATAGTCAACATCACAAAGCAAAAAGTAGGAAATCCCAGGGCTTCGCATATTTTATATTTTCCTGTGGTATTTGAACAATTTCTTTGAATGCTCCCTCCTTTAATAATGGCCATAGTATTTATCTGTGAAGCATCAGAAGGCTACATGTATTTCCACACTTCCAAACTTTGGAGAATTACCCATGGATGAAAGACATACATGTACAGTGTTTGAAATGGCCACACAACAACGCTGCCGCAGTTGTGCAGATTTGATGTCGACGTCGGAGGTTGGAAACAGCCCTATCTGAGGAACCCAATAGGTGGCGCCCACATTGCGAATACCGAGAATTAAAACCAAGAAACGGGAAAAACAGCATTACAATTCAAAAGTCATATTTTTGACCCCAGATGAGTATTTTTTTCTCTTAATGCAAAATGAAATCAACATAAACAATCATTATGATAACTACAACTTATCATCACAGATTATCCCATCCCAAAAAGATGCTGAATTTAAGTCTTACCTCCAGCTGCTCTTGCTGGACCTCGTTTCTTGTGTGGTCTACTGAAGGCTGATCCACTCTGCAAGGCTTCTATCAAGTTATCCATCACTCCCTCTTGGTCATCATCTAAATAACAAACACAAAATAATCATTGTCGCAACGCAAATTCAAAATCAACCTGTATATTAGGGCACTACTGCAATGATAATATAGCTATAGTCAAACCTGCTTTAGCAACCACCTGTATAGAAAGACCACAATTTTCATTTCCCTTGAAAAATTTGTTTCTCATTGAAACGTGTATTAAAGGAACCTGTACATAAAGGCCACCTGCTCATAAAGACCGCTTTTGTTGTCTCCCTTGAGTTGTCTTTAGAGACAGGTTTCACTGTATATCACATATAGCCCATAATGATTAGCAATGCACTTTAGAATAAAATGGGTACATATCTGTGATCTCATGAGAAATGTCTCAATCTTGGGTTTTTAACATCTTGGTCTTGGTTTTGATCCAGACACCTAATGCTGAATGAATGTAATCAAAAGTCTTTTCCCTCATGAAAAGAAAAGAAAAAAAATCTTTGAGTTTTTAAAGAATTTACAGAAGACACATTCCTGAAGTGCCATGAGTAGACAATTGCACTGAGCAAGAACTTATTTCAATCGATACAACTCTAAGGAAGCAGCTTTCACCACCATAAATACCATCCAATGAAACGAACAATATGATGTTAGCCACTAATTCTTAAAAGATTTAAAGTGTCTATTTTACCAATGGTCATATCTAGCAGATTGTTCTTCCTTGTTTTCATCTTCTTCTCTCTCTCTTTCTTCTCCTTGGCTTCCTTAGCTTTCTTAGCCTTCTCCTCTGCCTCTAACCTCTTCTTGTTCTCCACTCTGGATTGCTGTAAACAAACAAACAAACAAACAATTATTTACTGTTCGACTTTGTGTAAACAATTTTGTAGACACTTAATAAATGTCAACTGACTCTGAAAAAATATCCAAATATACAAAGACCAAAAGTTGATAAAATGTTTTGGTTGTAAATAAATAAACAAATACAAAAACTGATTGTTTGGTTTGCAGTAAAAAGAAAATACACAATGAATAAAGGATTACTGTAAGTAAACAAACAAAATACACAATAATTGAATGTAAAGCTTGCTGAAATTCACAATGGTCCTATGTGAATTTGCTGTTGAAATGACTTTTTTCATCAATTTGCCACTTTGTACCTCATACATGTACATGTAGTAGTGATTATAATTTCATGAAAAGGTTAAGAATCAATTACAACAATATTGAGTTGCACAGTAGATTTTATGACATGCTCTGACAACAACAGCTCCAATGTCAATTTATAACACTGATCAAGTTCCTAACTTCAGTCCTTGACCCCCAAAAAACTTTTTGGTTTCTCTTTCAAATAATCAATCCCTGAAAACAAATGCTTAACTATTTGACAAGAAAACGACTGCTATCCTTTTAGAAAGGTAATCTCACCTCGTATTCTGCAAGGAAAGTCTTGATATCACCAAAGAATTCCTCCATGGATTTCTTGGACATGTCAAAGGCATAGAACTCGGCTACCTTTGTGTAGAGCTCCTTCATCTGCTCGTACATGCCTTCCAGAGTCTTATACTGATCTTTGGCCTTCTTCAAAAACTCGTGAACATCAGAACAAGGAAACGGAAGAGCTCGGTCAAGGAAATTTGACATTTTTGTTAGAACAATGTGTTGAACAGAATGGCATCAGAAATTCTTTATTTCAGAAATGAGATAATTATAGAATTTCTAGAGTCTCTAGTTTACAGTTGCATAGACCAGTGGTGCATTTAATTAGGTCTGTACTGATCGATAGAGATAATCAAAGCTGCTAAAATGCAGTACTTATTATTTAATTTCAAAGAAGGGTAAGTTTAGAAATGATCATAAGGCACAAAAAAAAAAAAATTGTTTGGTTGTCCTCGACCGACCTACCCTCTGAAATGGGGCCGACCCATTTTTTTTTCTTCAAAACCCAACCATGGCAAAACTTACATGGAAAAGCGAAATTAATTTCAACAACAGTTTGTATTACATAAATTGTTTAATATACAAGACTTAAACGGTGTAAGAGAAATAACAACTCTTTTATGTTTCTGGGTGATAATTAATAAATGTAAATACCATGTAAAAACGTTAAATATTGAAACTTGCTTTGCCTCCTTTATTTTCTCAGTGTTAAAAAAAAAAAAAAAAAAAAATCCGACCGACCGACCCTCTTTTAAAAAAAATGTCACTCAAGGACAACCAAACAATTTTTTTTTTTTTGCCTAATGGCAAGTAAAATACATGTTGCTTCCAGATAGACATACAGTGAAAGTTACATACATGAGAACCACTGTGTTCAGACCTAAATACTATGATTGACAATGATTATTTATTTATTTTAAAAAATACAACCATTCTTAATTAACATTATAATAATTATACAAAGTACACTGAATCATGTCTAAATGAATTCTAGTAAACTGTCTATACAGTGTATTGCAGTCTGTGCCTACCGTCCACTGACTCCACTGACAACGATGTGCGTAATCATACTGAACTGACTACGGGAACCGGGTGGCCGTGTATTAAGCCTATGGGAATGAGAGAATTCAGTAGTCAACAGGTAAAGTTAGGTTTGTTGTAAAGGATATCTCCATGATGGGTTTGAATTTGTCGTTGACGTTAGGCACTGGTTTATATTTGTCAAGATCCTTCTCCAATCCTTTGATTTCATTCTTCATCTGCTTCATATTCTTCTGAATATTCTCATCAGATACTGTGGAGAGCAAGAGAGTGAAATGCAGTGGAGATTGTATTGTATTCCATACCATGGCTGACAAACCCCAGAGAAATTTCATATCCAATTTAACAAAAAAAAAAATCATTATGAATCATTCTTGAAAATTCATTTATAAAGACATTTTCAAAGGGTTTAAATTCCAAATTACATCACAAAGAAATGAAAACATACTTGAATTGGACAATCAATTGATACAAATATAGAGATGTTTTTATAGGCATACTCTGTTGATTCTAAAGTCATTTTTGTAGGTCATTAATCAATATGAATATCTGAAAATTGTTCAAGTTAACTAATTGACTATGTGTGCCACACTTAGTTTAGAAGTGGTTCCACTGTAAAAACATATGGAACATCCCAATTCCAGGAACCAAATCTTATAAATCTTAAAGGGAACATTTATGAGAAGTTTCAAAAGTTTGGGGGAAATTTGCGGTCACATTCATTTGGTAAAAACTACAATAATCACAATTCCAGAAATCAAATTTATTGGAATTTTCTGCCAAAGTAACTGCACCTATGTGCACACCTGACATATAAAATGTGAGCCAATAAAAAGGAAACCCATATTCAAGCCCCAATATCTTAAATACCGAATGAAATTGCTGAAATATACTATGATGGTATGATAGTTGATAACGTCTTCTTTAATTTGATAGGCTGCTCTCCAAACAAAATGCTGTATGACCTCTAAGTAGTTTGAGGCCTATCATACCTCTCGATGCCTTGATAGTGTGTGATATAGTCTCAGGAAAGTCTGCAATCTCAGGGTAAACGTTCTGCACCTGGTCAGCCAGGAAATTGAGAAAGTTAATCTTGTTGTCGATGGACTTTGTACCTCTCAGCTGCAGGGAGGAAAAGGAAGATAAAGATGGGAGATGGTTTCAAATACCTATATCGACAAAGAGCAGTCAGAATAAGTTGGACACATACACAGATACAGAGTGAGAGAGAAAGAGTGAGGGGGGGGGGATGACCAAAAGAAAAGAAGTAAGAAATTGGAAGATAAATGAGAGAAATAGAGAAGTGGAAAAGAATTACATGGATGGACTGAGATGAGATAAATGAAAACACAAATAATTTACAAGAGAGAGAATAAGACATAAACATGGAAGAAAAATCAGAAAGGAAGACAGAGACAGGGATAAGGAGAGAGGGAGAGAGGAGACACAGACAAACAGTTTTAAAATCATCAGAGACAGAGAGAGTGACAGATGAGAGAGA
Source organism: Heliocidaris tuberculata (assembly GCA_025618425.1). Lineage (NCBI taxonomy): Eukaryota > Metazoa > Echinodermata > Echinoidea > Camarodonta > Echinometridae > Heliocidaris > Heliocidaris tuberculata. The sequence continues at coordinate 30,113,688 of CM046846.1, read as the reverse complement.
GAGAGAGAGAGAGAGAGAGAGATAGAGAGAGAGAGAGACACACACACACACACACACACACACACACACACACACACACACACACACACACACACAGAGAGAGAGAGAAGACAGACAAACAAACAGATAATTTTGAAGCCATCATAGTCACCTTTGTTAGGAAACTGAGATCAAATCCCAGTGATCCCGCATTCCTGGAACCCGAGTTCATGTAGTTGCCAAACAGAAGGATCAACTCCAGAAGCTTGTTGAAACTCTTACTATATCTCAGCTCTTCACAGGCCTTGGTTACAGTGGCAATGTCCTGTAAGGGGCCAAATCATGACAAATATTTAATGTCTGTGCACAACAATCCACAATGAAATTCTAGGAGTGGCATCTCCAATTCCTAAACGAATCCTGGAAATTTTAATGCACACATGTACCTAATAAAAATGCTTCAATGGTCATCATATTCAAAAGCAAGTCTGAATTCTACATAATAATAGTGTGTAATAATGTAATGTGTAATATAATGTTCAAAACTACGGTCTCAGGTTTAACGCTTTAAGGACAGGAATTATTAAAGGGCTAAGTTGATCACATTTTGTTCTTCAAATTGGCAAAAATAATATTTTTCTCGTAGTGCTACATGGTTCTAATAAGGTGTAATGTCTTTGAAAACAATATACATGGTTACGACTTTGTCGAAAAAGTTTTAGAAATTGCCAATTTGATAAAAAACAATGATTTTGAATCGCTCAAGGTGTTGCCAATTTAAAGATTTTAAAGGTTATTCTCATTTTTAAAATTCCTGGCATCAAATGCAATAGGGTCATGCAACAAAAATGGACGTAGGATGTGTAGAAATTTTTGCTCTTTCTACTCATGCATCTGGTATATTTTTTAGAGCTCTGAATCAAAAGTTATTGAGCCAAACCACAAAATGTGGTCCATTGTCTCGAAAGGGTTAAAGTGTACATGAGTTCCTTTTGAGGTACCCTATGAGTAACTTACAGGTTTGATGTCTGATACATTCTCCTGGAACTTCATCTTAAAGAGGATGGACTGGAGTCTCTTCTGAAGACCCTTGATGCTACCAACCTATAGCAAAAAAGATAAATTAATTAACAAGAACTGTTCCTAGTACATTCAAACCTGTCTATAAACTTAAGGTCAACTATGGGGAAATAAACTTAAAGGTCAACTATGTGGGCACTGTAGTGAGGTGGACTTCTAGATATAACAGAGAGATAATATGAGTGACCATTACAGACAAGTAGCTGTATACCGGGTGTCCCCAAAAAAGCGGAACGTCGGATTTTCAGTACTTTGCCTTCAAAAAGTATATAATTTTTGTACATCATTGGGTAAAGCATCTTCTACTGAAGAGAATGATACCAAGATCATTGAATTTGGTTAAGTAATTTTGATTCTATGCCCGTTTCTTAAAACAGTCATTTTCAAATTTCGCTTGATTTTTGCGACCGATGAGTGTTAAGATCGTATCAGGAATGAGTTTTAGTGAGCTGTAGCTCGGGAAAAGTGGAAACGATGCTAATTATTGTACATGCCATATGAAAGGCCATTCCTGACACAATTCTACTCTCATCGGTCGCAAAAAACATGCGTAATTTAAAAATGACTGTATTTTACGAAACAGGCATAGAATTAAAATTACTTTCCAAATTCAGTGATCTTGATATCATTCTCTGCGGTAGAAGATGCTTTACCCAATGATGTATAAAATGCATATACTTTTCGAAGGCAAAGTACTGAAAATCCGCCGTTCCGCTTTTTTTTGGACACCCGGTATAGAGGTGGCCACCATGGCAGGTTAGACTGGAGTGCTCTGGAGAAATTTTGTTTTCTCATAGATTTAAATACACTTACTATATAAAGAGTCAGGATCAGAATATATTTTCAAATTAAAGACAATGATTATTTCAAATATAAAGCTCCATACATCTCACAATCTTAAACAGGATGACATGGAGGTGTTTTTAAGAAGTCAGTAAATCACTTTTCATGCTTTCGAAACATACGAATCGAAAGCAATAAAAGGAATGTGAACAGAAAACAAATATAGGGAATCTGAATGATTAAAATCGAAAAAAAATATCATGCAAGATAAAAGAAAACAAACTATGAAACCATGACTTACCAGAACACAGAACTGTTCTGCTTCATTCATATCATTGAACTCATCCTTGAGTGCATAGACTTGTTGGATTGTTTCTGGCTCTGGCATGTTCTTGAGTAACGACTGGACCAAGCCCTCGTTTAGATGTTCCTCATCGATCTCTAAGATCCGTCTCTTGATCTCCTCATGAGGGATACGCATCGAACCAAGCCAGATTGCTGTACGCAACAACAAAAAAAAAAAAACCCAGTCATTAATCATAATTTCAAAAACAAATTCACACATTTATATTCGTATTACTGAGCACGAGCTACATTCTTTAGATTGAATGACACAATCCCAGCACAATATCCAACACAGATTTTATTCATTTTATAAACATCTATTTCACATAACGGCTGCATACTTAGAAAACTGGTTTACATTTTATGACCATGGAATAGAAAAAGGTTTGTTTTAGAGAACTGAAACAAGTAGAAAAGCAAAGAATGAAAAGGGGGGGGGGGGGGGAGGAATGAATGAAATACTTAGAAATCTGATTTACATTTTATGACCATGGAATAGAAAAAGAAGGCTTGTTTTAGAGAACAGGAAAAAGTAGAAAAGCAAAGAATAAAAAGGGGGGATAAATGAATGAAATACTTAGAAATCTGATTTACATCTTATAACCATGGAATAGAAAAAGAAAGTTTGTTTTAGAGAACAGAAACAAGCAGAAAAGCAAAGAATGAAAAAGGAGGGGGGGGGGGGGAATGAATGAGATCTCAGTGAACTATCAACCTCTGCTTTTAATTCAAAGGTGTAAGAAGCTCAACAAATAACTCTGCCATTTCCAGTTCCTGAACATATTTCCTGTGGGATTCCACAGTCCAACGCAAATAAATCTTTTCTCCATTAAACTGTTTGTTTCTACTGATATATCAAAGCTACACTGTTCCTGATAATGTAATAAAAAAAGCTGTCAAAACCCCCAAACATTTCCTGCATTTTGACAAGGTCAAAACCAGAAAATGACATCAGAGATCTAGTAATTTGAAAATTCTTCAGTGGAGTCTGAACATGTGTATATTAATGTAATATAAATCTCTGATAATGATCAACATGTAGCTGTATTGTCACAATGACTGCTCTTGGTGAGGGTGAAAAATATGGCACTAGGAAACTGAAGATATGATTGTTCATGCCTGTACTTTGTGGGTAACAATATTTATGTTATAGTGGTAATAATATACAGGCTATTGTTCAAACAGACAATAATAGACTGCATTGACCACCAATGATATTGACATTGTACCAGGGTGACAAAAATACCAAGTGCCAATGCATGGGTGAAATTATGAAATGCAACTTCCAGTTTTTATTCACATAGGATTAAATGAATTCCTTTCATGTATGACCCCTTCATGACCCTCGGTAAGACCTGAAGAATCTTCAGGTTCTAACCCATTGTTCTACATCATGACCTTATGATGAAGAGGGTTGCCAGCATTTTGTGTCAACAAAATTTCCTGATTTTTCCCAGGGCGAGTTTCAAAGTTCCAGGATGATATTTTGATTTTTTTTGTGAACGTCTTCAAAACATCTTCAAAACATTGTCTCCTTGAGGACACGAGACAAAATATATTCCAGACTCACTACTTTCTTCTTGGACCAATGAGATTCTCTTGATTTTTCCCTGATATGAGTGATATTTCTCTAATTCTCTGAATTTTCCCTGACTGGAAAAAAAAGAGAATTATTTTCCAGGTTTTCTGTGATTTCCAAGATAGCCGGGAAGTTACTTACACAGATTTTGAGCTTCCTTTGCACTCAAGACCTTCAGCTCCTTGACCTTCTTCTTTGTCTCTGTCTTCCCATCGATATTGGCTTCGGACCCACCACCACCTCCTAGCTTTTTCCCTGCAAGGTGAACAGACGGAAAGGATTCATAAGTAGAGTGATTTCTATACATGTAAAATGATCTTCAAGGATAATAGCAGATCACCACTTTTATAAACTACCCCACCATGACTACTTAATGTAATACCATGATTATAAACTACATTTATGAGACTGATTAAAACATGCGAACTCATAATACCACTAATTACATGAGTAACAATGTTGATTACATCTGTCATGAAGTATAAATAATATACATATGGAACGATAATCTTTGTATGTGAACGTCCTTGGGACAAGATGTTTTATGTCTTGGAGAGTTTAACCATGGCGTTGTAGTACTTACACCCGGTGTGAAAGAGTAATTCTATTGTTGTGTCTTTGAAGTTTAAGACAGGGGAACCTGGGAATACAGGCAAGGAGGTGCCCGTAACCAAAATGGGGGCTTGTCCGGGAGTCGAACCTGGGACCTCTCACAATTAAATTAACTTCATCATTTTCATGCCACTATTAACCATCTTGTAATTAGAAGCCCACAATGATAACAAATAGTATCTGACTTGTCCCTTCAGTGCCACAAGCTTACAATCATTATAAATGAACTTTGAGAGTCAAATTTGCGGTTTTGATTCATGGGAGCAGCCTTCAGTGTAAGTTTCAGGAAGAAGTAGCAAATATTTCTAGTCTAATCTTATCCACCCAATGTACATGTATAAGATTTGCATTCTTGGGCACAGACAGGGGTTCAAATAATAATAGCAAGTCGCAAGTACATGTAGCTATTTCTATCAAACAATGAAATCAAGTTTAACAAACAAGGGGGAAAATACTCTTTTTAACACACTAAATAGTAATTATTTTGCCTGATACTTATAATTTGCTTTTTTTTTCTAACATCTTACAAAAAAAAAGGTACCATGAATCTAAATAATACTGTAAACAAAAGACATTTTCATGGCAAGAACCTTCAGCAAATTTCAAAAGTTCAGTGTTGTGTCAGTTGTGATTCAATTATTCAGTGACAACACTTTCGTGAATCTGAACCAGTCACAAAATTCGCGAACATTTCACAAAAAAATTTCTTGTTTGATGGTATGTGCAATTCATCAACAGAAGACTTCACAAAGTTTTATAAGAGCCCAAGGATGAATGCCTCTTAAAAACAATAATGGATGATTTAATACATACCTGGTTTGGAAGCGAATAGGGTGGCTAACTGTTCCAAGACCTCTAATTTCTCTAGTTTATCCTCTCTGGCACCGACCCATAAGGAGTGTTTCTTGAGTGTTCTGGGCTGGATCTGTTAATGGGAAAAAGAGAGCGATCAATTCTGAGGCCAATATCATCGACATAAATAGACCAACATTATAATAGAGAAAATAGCAAAAGTTTTGTCGTTTGTATAAACATTGTACTATACATGTTCAAAATAAAGTGACAAAATCTTATCAATTTGCCTTCATATTATAATTATATAAATCACAATTTTCAGAGATCATATTGCAGATTAAAGAAAAAACAGGAAAATGAATCACACATACACTTTCTAAATTCTACATCATTTAGCCAATTAAAGAAAATTGTGATAGTACCCATACTACCACTTTTTTGACTTCTTGCCTGGGCTACATATGTCCAGTCTAAAAATATTGATGTCTAATTTTGGAACCCAGATTCTAGTAAGAACAGGACCTACACAATGTAAATATAAAAGTGCTGTTAGATATCATTAACTTATATGTTTTAGGTTCATGGTTTAATTTAGTTTTAAAGTGGATATCAATGAATAACTATGAGTTAACCTTGTTCCAATTGGCTCTCTTCATAGGGGTCTGAGGGGTGTACTTCTTCTTCTCCTTCATCCCGTGAGGCAGAGACTGCGCTGGTGATGCAGCCTTGAACCCAGGACCACCAAACATAGGTATGCCCCCTGGTGGAGGAGGGGGTCCTGGAGGTCCCCCGCCTGGTGGGGGAGGAGGAGGAGGTGGTCCACCCATACCTGGTGGTGGAGGGGGTGGGGGTGGGCCTCCACCAGGAGGCGGGGGAGGGGGAGGGACTCCAGGGCCACCAGGGAAGGGTGGTGGGGGTGGGATGCCAGGACCACCTGGTGGCGGTGGAGGAGGAGGGGGTACACCTCCTCCTGGTGGTGGGGGTGGGGCAGTACCAGCAGCGGCGACTATTGCTCCACTGGCAATCTGGGGAGGTACAAATAAAGAATAAAATTTAAATGACAACATATACACTCCAAAATAAATCAAAATATTTTACATGTACATTTCCAGCATCTACTGATCATCAATTACATAACACAACCTTCTGAAAAAAAGTCTTTGTACAGGACAGCGAAAGAAACTGATAAATATATAAGGAACAACTGATCACATGGATTATCTCATAAATCACATAACAATATTTACATGTGTGGAAAAAAGCACCATATTCATTCATAGACATCTCAAAAAATTTCCAATAAAATGTAATCCATGAAATACTGTATATCAATATTCTTATTCAATTCAACATATAATTGATTTTACAATAATACTTAAATATGACTCAATTAAAACAATTTCATGGTCACTAGGCTTAAGCATGAGTTCGAGATCATTGAAAATGCATGAAAAAGGTTTCACTTCTGCAGTAGTTCAAGGTCAGTTGTAAGCTGTTTTCATCATCATGTGTCAGAGGTCAAAGTGCATGCGGAAGACCTGCACATATGTTACAAACATCATTATTTCGCAAACATGCGCCAAGAGAATACAATACGTGACTCATTCAAGTTGTGAAGTTACTTCTAAACTGAGTCATTTCATTTCCAGCTTCTCACCCGTTGTCTTAATTCCTCCAATTCCTTCTCTGTCTCCTCACATTTCTTATTGGCTTGATTTAGTTTGGCTTCAGATTCTTGCCTGGCTGTAACCTCTTGCTCCAACTGTTAAAAATAAAAGGAAATCAACAATTCAATTCATGGTAAATATATGCTCATTTTTTATTACAGTGAAACCTGTCTGTAGAGACCGCTCAAGGAAGACAAGAAAGGTGGTCTTTATGGACAGGTGGTCTTTATGGACAGGTGGTCTTTATGGACAGGTGGTCTTTATGAACAGGTGGTCTTCATGGACAGGTGTCTTTATGGACAGGTGGTCTTTATGGACAGGTGGTCTTTATGGACAGGTGGTCTTTATGGACAGGTGGTCTTTATGGACAGGTGGTCTTTATGGACAGGTGGTCTTTATGAACAGGTGGTCTTTATGGACAGGTGGTCTTTATGAACAGGTGGTCTTTATGAACAGGTGGTCTTTATGGACAGGTTCCTTCAATACATGTTTCAATGAGAAACACTTTTCAAGGGAAACAGATTTTGTGGTCTTTCTATACAGGTGGTCGCTGAAGCAGGTTTGACTGTATTAAAAAAAGAAGAAAAAAGAGGTTTACTCATGAATGGAAAACTTACAATCCTACTTATTAAGCACTGAAACAATGTCAACAACAACAAAATAAGGGATAAAAAGGAGTGACCACACCTACGATCAGTAAAATCATTAAAATCAAAACACAAGCATTACAAGTTGTATTTGCTTGCAATAAATGGATTATCAAGTTTTACCACCTTATAACCTTTTGTAAATACAAAACAAAAAAACAAAAAAAAAAAAAAAAAAATTGGGTCCTTGTATCTGAACATTTCCAAAGATATTGCTAAGACAAAAATGATTCCACATATTTTTCAAACCAATCATTCATTGTTATCCTTAAAGGTCTGTAGCCATGACAACCATCACTCACCTCTTTCTCTAGTTTCTCTGCCTTGCCTTCCATGCTCTCAAATTTGGCCTTATCTGCTAATCCCTCTATACAACAAGAAAACAAAGAGGGGAATATCATATTCACATCAGACTAACACATAACCAGAATAAGAATATCAATATGGCACCATATCGAGCTGCTATAGAATTTTCACACAATACTTTTTAAAAAGAATCGTTTCTTTTCTTGATTTTCTTCACATGCAGTAATATTTTTATTTTAAAAAAAAAAGTCATCAGAATAGTAGTAAATTTTGATAGCATAACAGTATTCTACGCTCTAGCCCTACAGATCGGCATCATGTATCATTTGGAATATACATGTAGCACACATCTTGCATGGGCACGCAGACATTTGCTTCCATTGTGAGACTCAATTTTCAAGAGTTAGGCAAAAAGTCAAATGTAGTTAACCCTTTTATGACAGGAATTATTTAAGGGGTAAATTGATCACATTTTGTTCTTCAAATTGGCAACAATAATATTTTTCTTTTAGTGCTACATGGTTCTAACAAAATGTAATGTCTTTGAAAACAAAATACATCATTAGAAACTTAGTCGAAAGTTGAAAAAAATTGCCAATTTTGATAAAAACAGTGATTTTGAACCTCTCAATATGTTGCCAATTTAAGGATTTTGAAGCTTATTCTCCTTTTTAAAATTCCTGGCATTAAACATAATATGGTCATGCAACAAAAATGGACATAGTGTGTGCAGAAATTTTTGCTCTTTCTACTCATGCATCTGGTATATTTTTTAGGGCTCTGAATCAAAAGTTATTCAGCCAAACCACAATTTGTGGTCAAGTGTCCTGAAAGGGTTAAAGGCAATCACCTATATGAAGGCTCCATAAGCAGATGTCCCAAGCAAACAATAATCAAGAGCATTTGATGTATTAATTTTTTTTAAAAACTGGTAATTTCTTTAAAAACAGGAAAGTTTATCACACTGATAAGCACCCTTTGTATGGTGGTAATGGCAACTATACAAGAATCCAATATTATCATTATCACTATTACAAGTATCATATTAATATCAATATGATTTTGGTTTTAAAGGGCGTACCTATAAGTGGGTCTACATCCACACAAAATCGCTTGGTGTATGTGAAGTCAGGATCACAGCCGCTTTTATGGAGGACGATCTGAGATATACATTCTTCTATTAACTTGTAGTACTGTGGCCTGTAAAGGAGAACAGAGATGATGAGAAGTTAGGCAGAGGTCAAAGGTTAATTAGCAGTACATAAGGAGGAATGCTGGCATGGCAGGCTTGCCTTTCTAAAAACAAATGAAATGTCAAAGTTTGATCATTTTAATATGCCTCCTATGGCTCAGATAACTTTGCTAGACTAATGAAAAAAAAAAAAAAAAATCTCAAGTTTAGGGTTGTAATGCCCTCACATCTTAAAAGTTAAGAACTGCATTTTCAATTTCCATGTCTAGTGAGAGGTTTGAACTGAGGATCTCAAACAGTTTGTGAGCTAAATACTTCTGAAATTTAGAATTTTCTTATACTCATTGATCTGCAAATGCAAAAGTTACTGGAAGAAGGATGAATAGTTACAGCAATGGTCTTGAAATCAGGACGTCCCAGTTTCAAACAAAGTTGACGTTCTTGTGCCCTTGTTAAGACATCAATTCTCAAGTCCTCTGATAGGACATAAAGCCATAAGTCCCCTGGTCCTTTATCTACAAGTTGTCAGGTAACATATAAATATCACTTTCAAAAACTTCACATAAAATATGCCACTTATGAATGGTATATTGCTATGAATATTTCTGTACCTTATGTAAGTGTCCTCCCTGATGAGTAATAGATGCTGCAAGATGGACAGGAAGTAGTTTTCTGACGGTGTGTTTGCAACGATCTGTTGAAGAACTTGGAAGTTTCCCTCAAGGTCAGTGGAAGGTGAAAGTCAAGGAGAAATGTGTTTCAAATAGGACGGAATGGTATTTTAAATGCCTTCAAGAACATCTATGAATGGACTCAGAAGGTGAAAAATTGACAAAATGTCCTTTCCAATCACATAGTACAGCCACTGCACAACTTTAAATCTTCTGAAAGCATGAAAGAAGTCACAATGTAGATCTTATTGTTGGATTCATCTATCTACAAACACAAAATTGTTAAAAGGGTGATATTGCAAAAGTAAAATAACTATCTGTTGTCCCTGTTATGTCATGTCATGTCATCTCCCTGTTCAGTTTACATTTCTTTGAAAGTAGCATGAATACAATTAAAAAACAAAAAAACAATCAAACTTGGATTAATCTCAACTTTCCACGGTGGAATCTTTCACTTGACTGAAACAATGTTGAATAATTTGTTTTTCTTTCTTTCGGTTCACTTCTTCCTGTTCAATAGGTGAATGAAATCATAATTAAAGTGAAACTACAAACATCAAGATTTGTATGAACACTGTCTACATTTCTACAACATTTGTCTTGTCATCCTCAACTATGCAATGGTTGTAAAGGATATTCCATCTCGACCCTGAGGCCCTCGAATCTGTGCTGGAACTCCTCAAAGTCATCTTCCCTGTGCTCATCAAAGACTCGCATCTGAACGCCCAACTCTTCACTGGGGTTATCACGAAGCTCCTGTGAGGAGGAGGAGGAGGGGAGAGGTTAGGAGAGATAAAGAACAATGTATGAGATGAGAGGCTCAGGGTAGCTCTTTGGGCAGGTGGCATTTTTATAAGCAGTTTTGAAAGTGATGTCCATGTATCCATGAGGACTGAATTGCCATCACCTTTTGGACTGCTGTGTTGTAGTAACTGTTGGACTTAATAAAAGGTATATGTATGCGATATTTCAAAAAGGACTCGCACACCTACATGTACAGTGTATATGCTGCTAATTTATTCTTATAACTCATCATGTATGCCTGAAATAAAATCACATAGTTTGTAAAGAGATTATATACCACAGAAACCCCTTGATTCAGTGGAAATTAATCAATCATGTAAGTGAAAAAAAAAAAGAGTGAAAAAAGGCAATCATTTTCATTATGAGTTCACATAAAGTTCCACTGCACCTCCACTCTCTTCTCAAGTTTAGTATGAATAGCTATGACTTCCCATTCAAACTTTTTCACATTCGGAGACAAAAGACAATACCCTGCAATCCCTTATCAATGTACAGATGTACAGGATGCGGAAATCTTCAGTCGACTTTCTGTCTACTGTGACAAATCTTTTTTTATGCCTCTATGGTTCCACTTTAACCCTTTCGAGACAATTTACATTTTGTGGTTTTGCTAAATAACTTTTGATTCAGAGCTCTAAAAAATATACCAGATGCATGAGTAGAAAGAGCAAAAATTTCTGCACACACTATGTCCATTTCTGTTTCATGTCCATATTGTGTTGGACGCCAGGAATTTTTAAAACAAGAATAAGTTTTAAAATCCTTAAATTGGCAACACATTGAGAGGGTCAAAATCATTGTTTTTCATCAAAATTGGTAATTTTCCACCTTTTTAACAAAATTTTTAAGCATGTATATTGTTTTCGAAAAAAAAACACACCTTTTTAGAACCATGTAGCGCTAAAAGAAAAATATTATTGTTGCCAATTTGAAGAACAAAATGTGATCAATTTAGTCCTTAAATAATTCCTGTCCTGAAAGGGTTAATTCCCTGGCACCACAATACAGTTAGCTATATTTCAACAAAGAGACTATACATTTATAATCTTGAGTGTTAACAACACAATGAACCTGATGATGAATGATCTGTACTTCTTGTCAGTGGAAAAGAACAGCTTTTCAGAACAATATCAATCAGGCTTTTGAGGACCTTTTGGTTCTTCAGCTACATGAAATAATTTCATATGGTGATATGTCTTCCTGCTTAAGTCTATACAATGTTGATTGATATCTATATTATAATGTATGGACCACCTTTTTTCCCATGGACTTAATATTGATCTATAGAAATTCATGCACATTCATAAGACCTGAAACAAAGATATCATCAATTGAATTAAGCCATTCAGAACAAGATTTTGTAAAGGCTTAATTGATCAGATTTCTTTCTCAAAATTGGTAATGCTGTTATTTTTCTTTAACTGCTAAATAAAAAGTCATGTACAAGGAAATGATATACATGGGTAAAACCTATGTAAAAATGGTACAAAATTACCAATCTGAATGGAAAAATAGTGCTTTGGAATTCTTCAACATGGTGCAAATTTAAGAATTTTAATGTTTATATTCCTCAAAAAAAATCCTGGCGTTGAAAGCAGTATAATGACACAACAAATATGGACAATGTGAGCAATCATTTTGTTCTTTCTACTAATATGCCTAGTATATTGTTTTAGGACTCTAAATAAAAATGTACTGAGCTAAACCAAGATTAAGTGAGCAACTGCCCTGAATGACTATCTACTGGGTATCTTACTGGCAAGAAGTTGAGCATTCCAGTCCTGAGGAACTCGTTTCTGAGGTGTAACCTGAAGTCCAGGTCTTCCGGATTGGATGTAATGGCATTCACAAGCTGCATGCATACACACTGTCAAGAGGAAAGAAGACCCCAAATATAAATAAACATGGCAATTCTCAAATATTGCATCCTTAAACGAATTCATCATCCTAAAATAAAGTGATAAACGGCCATTTTATACTTCTTGCAAAACATCAGAATTCTTAGGTGAAACCGCCCGAGGCATAGAAAGGATAGGAGCAATGTTCCAATTTTTTGTGTGGTAGATCCTTGAATTCTTTTCTCGTACAAGTAAAGATTGCATTGTGAAGTCCACTGGCCCTCTTTATATGTAAAGCGCCTTGCGCATGTAATCAAAATGGATAATGGCGCTACAGAAATCTTACGTATTATTGTAATTGTTAAAATGGAATTTCACTCGAAGCACATTATCGGGCAATTGAAAATGATATTGATAAGAAGGGAAATTGTCTGCAATATCCAAGATTTCTTTTCTTCAAAGGGGAATATCACCCAAAAAAGTATGTAAGTACATTGTTTGAAGCCCTAAACTTACCCCTAGAAAACTACATGCATATGAGGCATTCAATGATTAAGGATAAAAGAGCAAAAGGGGAAAGGTAGATTTCTTATCAAGCCCACCTGGAACTGAACTAATATTTGAGTTCCATGCACTTGATGACAACACTACTCTTACAAGTCGCTTTTATCTTTATATACATGGTATTCAAACTTGTAAAATCTCTTTAAAGTGATAATTGATATTGCTTATTTGAACATAGTATGTCAGCATTTATCCCCAAATATACAGAACAAAATGTATTTTTGTGACTGGTTCAATTTAAAAAAAGTCTAACATATGATGAGTGCATAAATACTGTGTAGTTACCATGAGCTGAGGGTTGTCCTCAAGATTTAGAGCCTCCACAATAGGTGCAAATCTTGGGCTAGATTTGGTTTCTCCAACTTCTGTCAAAGCTGAGAGCACCTTCTCATGCCTGTGTGAGGAGTATCCAAAACATTGTGGAAAAGTGGATTAGAAATCAATTACAGATATATCACAGAGCAGACAACTGGTTCAAATTCACAGTGAAAGAATGACAAGTTTGCATCACAAACGAATAGTTTTCACACTATTCAGTTTTATCACATAGAAGTTATACAATGCAATGTAAACATACTCATAGCTGTTAAAGGAACTTGCCATTTTGTTGAAAAAATGTGACCCATAAATGGAATATCCAAAAGTAGATTCAACACTTCAGTAAATGATTTGTTAAAAATAGAATATGGAGGAAAAGATATCTACTTTGTAAATCAAAATGACATACAATGACTTACCTATTCAAGGCTTTTGTCACCTTCTTGCAACAAAGTATTACACACATTTTGACATAATCCTTATAATAATTCCAGTGGATGCACCACAAAATAAAAGTGACCACCACTCGCATGGAAAGTTACCCACTAATACTGATAGGTGGTAGGTAATTGGTATCTAAACTGGTATGTACACTCTCTTCTCTCAGTTACATATTCAAAACATACTTTCTGAAATGTGGAAGGAACAAATAAGGAAGCCAACCATGGGTGCTAATGAGATCCAAACTTGATTCAGAGGAACAAACACTTAATGGTGCCCAGGAAGAGGGTCTGGAGCTGGTAGAGGGGTGTTGTCTTGCCCCCCTCCCCTTTCACTGATGCCAGAGGTGATAATAAGAAAACAAATACTCAATGTCCAGTATGATAAATGTGTGTTGTTAAGGTCATGTTGTATGGTTTGGAAGTGGTAGGGAGAAGGATAGGGGGGGATTTGTTTTGTGCATGTCTTTTCTGCTGCTCCTAAATAATCAAAACAAAAACAACCTCACAACGAAATAAGATAACAGCACCAAGCTAGTAAACTCAGTGATATTGGATAAATCAGATTGTTATCCTGTTGACAATAAAACAACAAGAACTGAACACACTAACAAATAACAACTATTTAATTAAGACATTAATATTTGTTAGATTTTCAACCCAAAGTTGATAAAATATAGGAATAGAAGATATAGAAATCTTATGAAAAAAAAAAAATCAAATACATTTTATTATAAATAGCTAAATGTCCATGTATATATGTAAGATTTTGAGATCTGTTCTTTGCCCAAACATTGTTTTTCTACAAAATACTTAATGGTTTCAGTACTAGTTGCAGTTTTCTTTCAGACCTGCCATATCTTTAATAGTGGAATCTTGTTGACGTTGGCATCCATTTTGATATGGCTTCAGGGATGCTTTCGATCCATCATGTGACTTCCAGAGGTATGCGTTTCATAGTATAATCCTAGCGATGCTGATGTAAGCTGCCCACTGGCATATTGAATTCCATCGTGTCACTAACATGAAATCTACTCTTACTTTTTATGTTACATCATGATCATATGATCGCTAAGTCTTTCTCTTGTTCAGTTGATCTTGTTCTTATACAAAAGTGAAAGTGCTTTATATTCAATTTGCACAAAGTCCATCATTGAACCATGAATATGCTGTTTTTGGGGGGTTTTTTTTACACATGTATTCCTTTTTCATAAACAAAAAATATGGAAGGATTACTTTACATAGCAATTTCAAAATATGATATTAGCAATTCGAATTATGAGTTAAAAATAACACACAAAAGTTTTCCACATGTACCAATGAATGATTAAGTTCATTTAAGAGATTATTGAAGTTTTTTCCATACTGCTGTAAGAGTTATTGTGACATGCACATCTAAAGATTTCATCAACTAAATCCATCTGCATTGCTTTTTTCTCTTTGACAATGTCAATAGCATTGTAGAAATGTTTTACCATTTCATATCATGCACCAAGTGACAGTGAATATTATATGAGTGTTATATGCTATATAACAACACCTTGTAAAAAATATCAATAATATCATATATTTCTTGAATAATGCCTTGCTACATGTTAGCATTACTTTATTATCTCATATTTTGAAGAGACTTCTTTTTTTAAAATACTTATTGAAAAAACAAGTATGTATCAGCATTTCTAGCTATTGTTTTTTTGCCTTATCATGAAGTAATGTTAGAACTTAGAAAGGAGGTCATGTGGTGACAAGGTTGCTTTCATTCAAGTTCAATGACAAAGCCCTTATCCTTTTATAATCAGGCTATCCCTGAATAACCATGAAGAACAGGATGTGGCCTAATGATTGGATAATCAATGACTTTCTAACAATCAGCTGTTAGGTATGGGAGGAGAGAGGGAGAGAAAGAGAAAAAGAGAGGGGAAGGAAGAGGGAGAGAAAGAGAGAGAGAGAGAGAGAGAGAGAGCAAGAGAGAAGGAGGGGGAGTATAAGAATATATATGGAGAGTAATAAAACACAGAAAATAGGAAAGAAGTCATATGAAGAGAAAAGCTAGCTAGTGGTATACTGTGACATAAATCTTCAGCAATCTGGAGAGATGAATGGAGAGAGAAAGAGAAAGAGAGGGAGAGAGAGAGAGAGAGAAAGAGAGGGAGAGAGAGAGAGAGAGAAAGAGAAAGAGAGAGAGAGAGAGAGAGAGAGAGAGGGGGGGGGGGGAAGGAGGGGGAACACACCAAAATAGTTACTGAAAGTGTTAATTAGGAGAACCAAAGACATTCATAATACCAATAAAGATCGAATATTAGGTAAAGAATGATAGAAAGAGTAGTAGAATAAACAAGGAAAATTGAAAGAAGCATACATAAATTGAAACTAAATGCTTGAATTAGAAAGGAATATGATTTTAAACTAGAGGAAAAGAAGGAAACGTGAGGAGATAAGCACAAAGAGCAAGCAAGGGAGAAAGAGAGAGCATACAAAGCGATCACTGTTATGTTAGTTTTAACGGGTGAAAAGGAAAGGAAATCTCATTAGAGCATTCAGGAATTCTCTCATTAGTGTCAGATTGTAGATCGATGAAAGATGTTTTCATGTATTTTTCAGGTCATGGCTTATCCTAACTGCCTGCAAGGGACTGTTTGTTGGTTAATAATTGACGTTTGTTTAACTGTCGGGTATGTACATGATCCGATTACCACCGCAGAAATATAATTTGTGGCTTTACTACACTGTCAAAACAAAACTAAAATGAGGGAGGGGGAGGGCATGGGAAGTAAATATAGGAAGGAAGTACAATAAAATGTGACATCACTTCCAAACAGTACTACGCAATAGATAACCTTCATAAATATGTGGACTTTGTTTTTTATTTTTGTAAAATAAATGTTGTGTTTGTTGTTTTCTTTGTGAATCCTGCCAACCTGCAGTCCACAGAATCTGAATAACTGATAACCCTGGAAAGTATGTAGAAGTTATTCATATCTCGGAAAGTTTTGTTATTTGCTTCTGAATTGTGCCAGCCTGTAGTCCATGTAGCCTGGTGCCATCGTTGTTTATGAGATTGATGTTGTTTTTGTTTAGAGTTAGAGTCTTCAATAATTTTTAACACTAATGGGCATTGACCCTACTTGGATGATCCTTGCAAACACCTTCCAAATCTTTGCTGAAAGATGGTCTTATTTCATAGAGAGAGAGAGAGAGAGAGAGAGAGAGAGAGAGAGAGAGTCAGTAACCTTTGTAGGGGACTGTTCTAAGGACTCCAATCTCTTTACTTTCTTTTTTGTTTTGTTTTGAGTAACTCTGCCAGAAAAAGTTCATTTCCAAATCTCTGCTAAATACATACTAATTTACAGACTGAGGCAATCAGCAACCTACTGACGGGAATCATTCTAGCTCTTCTTACATTTTGTTTTGGATCTGCTAAAGACATGCTTACTGCACAGGGAGAGCCAGTAATCTAAGAAAGGGAATCAGACTAAGAACTCAAAGCTATTCTTAAATATTTGTTTTGTGGAAGTAGTAACTCTGCCAGAGTTAATATCCAAAATATTTGCTATTAAAAGACATGTTCATTGCATTGAGAGTCAGTTACCTACAGAAGGGGACGATTTCTAAGGAACTCAAAGTTTTTTTTAACATATTTGTTTCCTAAGTATAATGTAACTCTGTAAGATAGGGTTAACTTTTGAAATCTCTGCTTAAGACATGTTTTATCTTATAGAGAAGGAGACATGCTTTTGCAAAACTTTCATGCATGCTAAGTTTTTGTGTTTCAGTATACAACATTTCTGATTTTTCCCTTCCTGTTATCCCTTGTTTTCATTTCACAATCATATCTATAGATCATTGTGTACCTTCCTTCATTTCTCCATTCCTCTTCCTTTTATAGTATTTAAATCTATATCTTTACAATAATTCTGAATTATTTATTTCTTTTTCATTAACCCTTCTCCTTCCACCCATTTTAGTTTCTTGTCATCATCATCATCATCATCATCACCAGATTCTAGCCTTCAGATCCATACAGATTTCACATTTGTTCCTTCCTTTTTTCCCCTTTCTTCTTTTAACTCCTTCATTTTCTTCCCTTCTATCTCTCCTTACTCACCCATCTGGAGGTACAAAGCAGACAGCAGCTAGTAGCTTGGTGGTATCTATCATCATATTTTCATACAGTGGATTCAGCGCTGATGCTATATGAAGGATGGCCCGTTCTTTGGCGAATACCGTCTGGATGCCATATTTATTGTTCATGAAGGCCTTGATGCACTTGATACATTCATGCCTGACATCGGCAAACTTCTTTCCGTCCCTAAATGCAGAAAAATGATGACACAAAGAATGGTAGAGGATAAAAAACATTAATATAAGAATCAAAATTTCAGTATATCAATACAGCTTGCACTACCAAAAATTTTACAAAAACATTTCCCCAAATCAACAGTTCAAATCAGGGTTAAATCATGATTTCCATCTTAAATCCAGAAAGGGCTCGGTTACTTTAACAGTCTCTCAGCCCAGGAGGGGAGAAAGATTTTAGGCTGTAAAGTCAGGAAAGCTCATGGCACAAAAACCTATTTTCCTGAAACATATCATGGCAAATGTACAGGGGTCTACAGGGATCTTTCAAACTTGAAACTTTGTATTCTTCATCAGAGTTTACTTAAACTTTCACCGATTGGTTTTTCCTTAATTTTTCTACCGTACTTTCGTTAAGCAAACTTGAAGACTGGGTGGGCTTCCCCTTTAAACTACTTTACACCTCTCAACCATGGGACTCCAGGGAGACAAACCTTTGATTGTATTCAGATAGAATCTTGAGGATGACATCCAGGCCCTTCTCTCCAAACTGTTGTACCCAGCTGATAGGGTTACTGGTGAGAGACACACGCAGAGAGCTAAGGATGGAGTGGTATCTACTGGTATCGTTAGAAGCGGTGCTGTGCAGCTCGACCACATAGTCACCGGGCTTCATCTGGGAGTCGTTCCGCCCCTGTGCCAAGCAAAGAAGAGACCAGTTTGTTAGCCGAAGGTTTGTGTGCTCTAGGACTGCTAAAATTCAGGCAGTAATGATGGAAAACAGTCTAATACATATACTACCATTTGTCCATGTTTCCAAAAGTTGACCCATAGAGGAAACTTGATGATTTATTAAAACATACTCCAAATGATGAGCAGAATTAATATTCACTCAATACTCAATACAGTGCTTTTTTCTGCTTTTATCAAAATAGACTTGCTATCGAGATGGACTTCCCCTTTAATCCATATGCCTTTACAACAGAGAGCCAGATAGATGTATGTTGGACTGCTTTCAAGCCAGCAGTCCCTCGTAGCTTTCTTAGCACTCAGGTAAAATAACCAATCAATCTAATACAGGGATGATGAATGAACATATATTCGGGCTTTGATAGATTTGGTATGCTAATCCTAAAAGAGCTAGCGACTTGGCTGTAAGCCTCTGACTTGTAATATTCCCTTGTATGATAGGTCAAGGGATTATATTGCACCGTGATATTACCTTTAAGTTTGCTCCGACAATATGACAACATAAATCATCAACAATTTACACTGAATCATCCTTTGTAGTATAGCTTTTAATAGGAGGGGTTATTGTGTTTAAGTTACTAATAAATCTTCATATAAGCTACATGTATAGCTCTAATGGCTGTAGCAATTCATTATGGCATCAGCTCTTGGGATTGAAGAGCATTTCTTCAAAGAGTCATCTCTAAAAGGCAGTACTTAGAGCTTCATTTGCATAATGTCTTGATCCTGCTACACAGGCATAAATGACCAAAGTATCAACAGATTCCTAATCTTTTGTACAAAAATTGTGAACCCTACATTGATTTTTTTTTACCTGGTCATTCTGGCATCTGTAATAACTTTGATTGATTTTTCGTATTAGTCAAAGAGTACCTTAACAGAAACCAAAGTGTAAACATCAAAACAGAAAATGCTCATCATCCACGCTATGAAAACCCCCCAATCCATAGCCCCTCATCTCCAGACTGAGAAGTCAATCAAGTGTTAACTCCTGTTTGCTTTCCATACACCCCCCAGTCATAGCATGAATATCTTCCCCCTGAGATGAAGAATATTGTTATGGCTCTCACGCAGACATCCTCCCTCATCCATATCATCTGCATTGTACGCATAAGATCCATCGCCACACTTTGGGAAATCATCTTGTGCCTGACTGAAGGGTACGAAAAAATATTTTAATCAAACTCATTTTGTTTTAAAATAATGGATAAAGAAATAATGCTGAAATGGTTTTGAGGGACCAATGCAAAGATAGCCGATTTAAAGTATGTAGTTACATATTTAATAGTCTGTCCAAACCGAGTGAAATATGGCCTTGCAGCAATCCAGGGGGTGGTTTTGGAGGACAAAAGCAATTTGGCAGGTTTAAAGTATGCACTGATCTATTCACTACCCTTGTCGGTACCCTTGTTGGGCAGAATTTGGCCTTGGTATATATGCACTGGTGAGAACCCGGCCTATACCCATGTCTGACAAGAACCACAGGTTCCAAGATATGCCTTTGAAGACCTGAGGATTCCTTTACTTACTGCAGCCGATGGACCTTGTCTCTTCATGTATTGAAGCACCATGTCTCTCTTGATCTTCATATCCCTGGAGCGGAGAGGGGCAGCCTTCTGATCAGTGAGACCCATGTCCTCCTAATATATGGGAAGAATGGAGAAAACAGAGAGAAAATCAATTAGCCTAACTGCTCTAATGACTACCTCCAAACTAAAATTTCATTTGTTTCACTCATATACCACATGTAGCAACAATTTTGTTATAAAGACCATCAGTCTAGCAAGACAATTCTCCATGTTCTCCAGTGATTGCAAACAAAACAATGAGAACAATTAGCTGATAACGTCCTGTAAAATATTATTCACATCTTCCAGCTACATTTATAGCAAGAAGCTGTGTAAAACCCACCTGTCTATAGAGACCAATGCAATTGCTTCCATTTAAAGCAAACTTTCTGGAATTTTGAATCTGCAGTCAAACTAACTAAAGTGGACCCCTCTACATTCAGAACATTTGTCCATAGAGAAATTCTTCAAGTTCTATAGTGAGAGGTTATTACTTTTCAATATCATTTCTCTATCCTTGCAATACCATTTTTCAATCAAAACTTTGACCTGATATGCGTTTACTTTATTATGCCAGATATACAAGGATATGATGTATTGTGATGAATAATACGTCACGAATATGGTCACCTATCTAGAGCAACCAATATCCACTAATTTCATTCCCTATCCAGAACCAAAACCTGATCAAAAAGACCACAATGAAGATGAATTTCATGCTAACTCAGTTTTGTTGTTGCACATTCAATGATCTTTTAATACAATATCATCTGTTGAGAGTCAGAAGGGCATTAACTCTGTGCTGAAGTATAGGAGTTAACACCCTTCTGGCTCCAAACAGATAATATCAAGAAATACATCTTTCACTTAATGTAGGTACTTGTATATCTATAGATATCTATTTCATTTCCAGGCAAAGAGATAAATATATAGAAACATAGGAAACAAAGAAATACCGACGAGAGCCCGAAGACAGCCAGAAGGAAACTAGTTCCTGTTACAGAGGTTTTCCTCACTAGTCGATGCTTTACAAACATACACAAACATACATAAAATACAAAGCAATTGTAATTTTGTATGTAGCTGCATCAAGCAGCATCAAGAAGCAATTATGCATGATTGCAATGCAATGCTGATACAACAAGTGTATCCTTGCTAGTATTATGTAAAATACCCTCAGGTAACATATCAAAGCATGTTCCTACTTCATAAATGCAATTCATCAAGTACGTGACTCATCCATTATTCAGTGAATTTTCATAAAACTTGTCAAACTTCAATTGTGCCTGATCTTGCATCCATTTATTCATGCTGGCAGTAATTCCTTCCCTCCCCCCCCCCCTCTCTCTCTCTCTCAGTTTTTGACATTAAAAGGAATAGCCAATATACTTGGATTTCAAGAAAAATAGAGACAGTCAAGAGGCATGAGAAAGCTCTAGCACAAAAAGCTGAACAAATACTTCAATCAGTCATGTTTATTGTAGAATAAACAGAGAAAACATTTCTTTGGATTGGAATATTTGTTAAATAAACAATCATAAATTACCAAGTTTTCTGGCCCAAAGGCATGATCATGTTTTATTATAAGGGCAGAAGCACCAACTTTCATTCAAAGATTTTTTTTTCTTTCTATGGAGTATCATAATGATAATAAGTGATTATAAATCATTAATGCTCTAGTTGAGAGCATACAGGCCTTAACAACAGTTTATCATTTGCTGGCATTTAAAGAGACCAGTGTGATACATTAATTTTGAAAAGATGTTTGGTACTACAGAATCACAAAATGGCGTTGAAGAGAGACATACTGAAGCTTTTCGACTTGCACTCATCAGAGTATACCGCAAGAATGAACAGAAAGCCGAAATCGAACAATATAACTGGAAAGTAAAGGAACAAAGCGGGCGAAATATTAAATGGATTTTGATTGGCTGCCTGAAAATAACGGAAAGTAAAGAAAATACATTAATTTTGCTTTGGTCGTAGCTTTAAAATCTCTAAATTTCCATTTCTGTACAAAAAAAACTAACCATGAGTTCAGCCACTGGGATCAGCATCAATTTAGTTATTTCTCTATTTGAAAAAAATACACTTTACCTTTAACTTTCAATTTAATTTACAAATTAAACAATAGTTGTTTTAACACAGATTGTACAATTATTATACCTCATGTGGTAGATGCAATCGTATCATGTTCATTACATCTAAAAGATTTTCCCACAATATCAAATATCAATGCCAAGGAAAATAAAACATCATCTCAGAAAAATAAACACAGACAAATCAGGAAAGAACTACTCCATCTGTCTGCTATTAACTGGCTAACCAAAATGTTAATCATATTGAAAAGAGGTTAAAAAACAACAAGATCAAAATGAAATTAGCATGAGGAAATGTTTCCCTTCCTTCCTTCTTCCTGTTCATACTCTTTTGATGGTTGTTAAGTTGTGTCATGGCTTTACCTTTATGAGCCATCAGGGTCTTTTTGGTCAAAATATTAGTACAAAAGCCAATGCACAATCATCTCATCAATTTTTCAATGTCACTGAAACAAAGTTCCAACTCAAATTGTTTTAGGGGAGGAGTACATTAAACATATTATGTCATATGGATCCTCCCATAATAATAATAATAATAATAATTTAAAAAATAATCATTGTAACTGACATCTCTACACTAACTGGTAATGGGGTTATGTATGCATCATACAGACCCCTGTTCACAATTTGACATTTGGGGGATCTGGAGTGAAATTTTTGGGGTCCATGTCTATTAGACTACCATTGGTGTTATACCCTGACAGTCATCTTGGGATCAGAAAGGCAGCATATTGAAGAAAAAAAAAGAAAAATTGGTATAAATATGTTTATCTACTTCACTATTAAATGTTACTATTCTTTATTTTGAGTAGCAACAACAGTTGTACCAAATACCTTGCCCTCAAATAGACATTTCTTCTTGCATGCTGTCCCCCCTAAAGGGCTGGTCACGATAGTGATAACAAGATTTTTCATTAAAGGTACACCCTAAAGCTGCCCTGCTATCAACAGAAACGAGCATACTCACACGTCCACGCAATATAGTAGGATGTACCTTCAATACAAAATTCGTCATCATTACCATTATCACACAAATGTGACCAGCCCTTAAATCGTACTAGTCAGAGGTGCCAGTTACTTGGTAGTCCTGGTAGTGTACTACATATAGCTGTAGTGGTGGTGGTGGTGGTGGTGATGTAGGTTGTGATGGTGGTGGTGGTGATGTAGGTTGTGATGGTGGTGGTGGTGATGTAGGTTGTGATGGTGATGGTGGTGATGTAGGGTGTGATGGTGGTGGTGGTAATGTAGGGTGTGATGGTGGTGGTGGTGGTGGTGGTGGTGGTGGTGATGTAGGGTGTGATGGTGGTGGTGATGTAGGGTGTGATGGTGGTGGTGGTGATGTAGGGTGTGATGGTGGTGGTGATGTAGGTTGTGATGGTGGTGGTGGTAATGTAGGTAGTGATGGTGGTGGTGGTGATGTAGGTTGTGATGGTGGTGGTGGTAATGTAGGTTGTGATGGTGGTGGTGGTAATGTAGGTTGTGATGGTGGTGGTGGTAATGTAGGTAGTGATGGTGGTGGTGGTAATGTAGGTTGTGGTGGTGGTGGTAGTGATGTAGGGTGTCATGGTGGTGGTGGTGGTGATGTAGGGTGTGATGGTGGTGGTGGTGATGTAGGGTGTGGTGGTGGTGATGTAGGGTGTGATGGTGGTGGTGATGTAGGGTGTGATGGTGGTGGTGATGTAGGTTGTGATGGTGGTGGTGATGTAGGTTGTGATGGTGGTCGTGGTAATGTAGGTAGTGATGGTGGTGGTGGTAATGTAGGTTGTGATGGTGGTGGTAGTGATGTAGGTTGTGATGGTGGTGGTGAGGTAGGTTGTGATGGTGGTGGTGGTAATGTAGGTAGTGATGGTGGTGGTGGAGATGTAGGGTGTGATGGTGGTGGTGGTGATGTAGGGTGTGATGGTGGTGGTGGTGATGTAGGTTGTGATGGTGGTGGTGGTGATGTAGGTTGTGATGGTGGTGGTGGTAATGTAGGTAGTGATGGTGGTGGTGGTAATGTAGGGTGTGATGGTGGTGGTGGTGATGTAGGGTGTGATGGTGGTGGTGACGTAGGTTGTGATGGTGGTGGTGGTAATGTAGGTAGTGATGGTGGTGGTGGTGATGTAGGGTGTGATGGTGGTGGTGGTGATGTAGGGTGTGATGGTGGTGGTGGTGATGTAGGTTGTGATGGTGGTGGTGATGTAGGTTGTGATGGTGGTGGTGGTAATGTAGGTAGTGATGGTGGTGGTGGTGATGTAGGGTGTGATGGTGGTGGTGATGGTGGTGATGTAGGGTGTGATGGTGGTGGTGGTGGTGATGTAGGGTGTGATGGTGGTGGTGGTGGTGGTGATGTAGGGTGTGATGGTGGTGGTGGTGATGTAGGTTGTGTTTTTGGTGGTAGTGATATAGGTTGTGATGGTGGTGGTGGTGATGTAGGTTGTGATGGTGGTGGTGGTGATGTAGGTTGTGATGGTGGTGGTGATGTAGGTAGTGGTGGTGGTAGTGGTGGTGATGTAGGTAGTGGTGGTGGTGGTGGTGTAGGTGGTGGTGGTGATGAAGGTTGTGGTGGTGGTGGTGGTGGTGATGTAGGTTGTGGTGGTGGTGGTGATGTAGGTTGTGGTAGTGGTGGTGGTGGTGGTAGTGGTATTGGTGGAGGTGGTGGTGATGGGAGAAGATGGTTTAGAAGCAGCAATGTTGGTCATGGTGGGGATACACAGCAACAGTACATTATACATACACCATGTACATGTATATACTATTTATATCCTAGTTAATATTCAAATAATTATTCATTGAATCATATAATCAGTGTCATTATTGTACTATCAATTTTTCATATTAGCATTACATTCATAGAAATGTGACAAAAATCTCAAAAATTCTCAATCATATCACAGTAGACTTCAAATGAAATATGACACACTTCCACCTATCTATCATTTCCAAGTATCCAAGTAGGAGGATGGTGAACATAAAATATGAACATACACCAAATTCTTGACATTTATTGGATTGTCATACATGATGTATGCTGTAAATCAAGGTGTCAAGTTTGATATCACAACCTTCGTCAATTCTGGTGAGGTTCATAGACCACCTGTTGTTGAAGCCATCACAGACCTTGCACAGAACGCTAGTGGGAGTAATCATATCTTTGCCTCTAGCTCTGCACTGAGGCAAGATTGAACATCAATGTGTATATTTCGTGAAGTTTTGCTAAATATGTACGTATGACTTCTACGAAATCCTTCTTTTTAAGGAGGCTATACTGAACACAAAATATGAACTTATACCCAAATGCTTGATATTTATTGGATTGTAATGCATGAAATATTCTGCCAATCAAGCTGTCTGTAAGATATTATGAGCCTGATCGGTTAGTCACGGACGGACATTTGACAAATTTTGAAAGTTTGAAGGCCTGTAAAAAATTAGTTATGAGATGTGTTGAGCTGTTTTATGTTTCACTGTGAAGGGTACCACTGAAGGTGCTAAATGATGATAAAATTTGGTTGCCATGGTTACCTACTAAAAATAGAATCCATTAAATATTCAATGTCACGGACGGACTAGATAGAAATGGGTTTCTTGACTTATCGGTAATCTTTTGTCTTTTCTATCTAAACAAGCTGTCACTGACAAATTTTTTTAACTGCAAATGTTAGTCAAGTAAATTGACTTCCCTGTCACATACATAGAATTTTAAAGCAAGCTGTAACTTTTGCTAGAGGTCCGAAAACTTTTTGTCACGGACGGACATTTGGGCGTCACGGACGGACATTTTGAGCGTCACGGACGGACATTCACTTATAAACTGCATGTGTTCCTATCTAAAATCGTGCATACGTACTTTGTGCTTTCTACTTTTTGTTTGAAATTGATTTTATTCCACTATTAAGCAAAACTTAGCTTGAAAAACTTAGTTCTTAAGTGGAATCTATGTCAAAAGTGGATGCCTGTATTGCAGTGTACATACACAATGTACAAGTGCATTTACTCATGTAGTGTACAACTGTACATGTACAATATATGCTACAGACCAAAATGAACATGTTGAGAACAATGTGATGTAAGATTTCAAAATATAACCCTTTACATTACAGTCATGTAGGTGGACTGAAATCAAACATCAGTATTTAGTATTTTAATTTACTTTACAGCTCAAAGTCATATATTTTGTTTCAAACATAGAGGTAATGTAGAAATAGGATTATGTGTGATTGATCATTATCAATATAGGAAGTAAAATTTCTCATTTGGCTTACAACATCACATACCAGTACTCTTTATAACATCTCATATTTTTCAGTAGTTCTCTCTAAGAGGGTGAAAACCAAATTGTGAAATGCAGATCATTGTCTAAATCTTTCTCATACCATAGTTTACTTTTTCAGTAATGTCTCTATCACTTTAAGAACAATGTTAGCTTTCTGGACAAAGGCCCTAATGGCAACAGCTGAGTGTGTAAAGCCCATATAGAGCCTAATTATGTCATGTTAGTTGAGGGATTGCCCAACACGACTAGTGTAAGTCATATATTATAACTTTCTGACCCCCTTCCCCATAAAAAAACTGTTCCAGGGTTGATGCAACCAATTCAATTATGAGCATTTAAAATTATATATTGTCTAAAAAGGTTTCTTCTTATGTTATGTGATTACATCATTTTTTTTTAATTGTTGGCTGTGTGTGATCCTGAACTACAAAGAATTGCTATCTGTCTCAAATGTTACAACTAATTCAAAACATTCTTACAAAATAGAGTCCAAACATGGCTCTTACGGTCTAATACACATCTGAACTCCAATGTTTATAATTTTCAAAGACAACTTGTAATTTAATTTGAATATTGATCAAGCTTCAGTGTTAATGTTGAATCTAAAACTTTTACATGTTGCTGATGACCAAAAATATACAATAATAGTAATAATGATATTAATAAATAAGTAAGGAAATAAGTATTCATCTTCTGTAGACACCTGTAATGGATGTCTTTTGCAGACTGACAATGCAGGCTGGCTCCCATTAGAGCCATAGCAAAATCATTAGATTTTACGACATTTATTAGCTTGAAAAAGAAAAAAATTGGGGCGGGGTGGGGGGTAATTTTTGCATTAATATAGGGGATCACAATACCATATACAGTCCAACCTGCTTTAGCACCCACCTGTATAGAAAGACTACCTGTCTATATAGCCCACAATTTTTGTTTCCCTTTAAAACTGTTTCTCATTAAATCATGTATCAAAGGAACCTGTACATGTACGTAAAGACCACCTGCTCGTAATGACAGCTTTTCTTGTCTGTCTTGAGTGGTCTTTATAGACAGGTTTCACTGTACGTGATATTTTGGATGAAATATGTTCCATGAACCAATAAACAATAAAACAATTCATTGAATTTGAAATCTCACAGCATTTACCATTTCAGTATATTGCAGTGTCCGTCCGTGACAAAATTATTGTCCGTCCGTGACAATTTTCAAATTCGTTTTTAGTATATGTATATTTAATTAATCAAGATTTTATTCATACATGGTATAGGTCTCTAGCTAGTGAGATAGCTCAGCATGGTTTTTGTTTTCATTTTTGCCCCACCAATGGAAAAAAAAACTTTTACAAATTTTTTCTGTCACGGACGGACAAATTTGCATCAAGATTTGAATGACCATGCGGCACGACCATTTCTGTACAAATATTTTCAAATATTTTTTGGTTTTCAATGGAATGGTGTTTGATCTATAATTATTTGCTAACAAAACCCAAGAAAGTTTAGAGAGTGTTAAACTAGGACCAAATCAATCTTTCTAGAAAATGTCCGTCCGTGACATTAGTGTTCATCACCCCTGTTGAAAAATGGGCCAATCCAATGACTTTCCCGACCTTGTCAATTAAACAAACGTGAATTTTAGTAACTTTAGATATTAGTGAAAAACCTGAAAGTGATTTCATCATAAAAATCTGAAAATTAAATTTTCACCCCAATGCTCACTCTTAACCGATCAGGCTCTTATAACCATGAGGATCCATCAATCCTATTACATGTAGGTTTATAGACCACCTGTTGTAGAAGCCATCATTTTTATACCTTTTCCTACACTACACTTTATATTTTGTCTTTTTTGATCTTTTGCTATGTTGTATGACAAAGTGCCACTTTTCAAAATTGCAATTTGTTCAGTTATACACTCATTTCCTTACAATTAATCAAGCTCTCTTTGATTCCTCTATGCTTTCTCCAGATCTCCCTTTCAATCTTGCAATAATTTCTTGTAATTCATATCCTTGGCAAGCCCTTAAAGGCCTTTAACTGAAAAAAGTGTGTCAAGAAAAAGGAAAAAATGGGGCTGCCCCCCCACCCTCCAAGGTCCACATCCATGTGAAGAACAACATCTTCATTTCGATGGAGGAAAAGGTCTATATATTCCCATCCACGTCTCCATTCAAGTCACACTGGAAAAGATAGAATGAATACTTGATGGGCACATATGGGAGCAATATATAACCTTCTCGCTCATCAAGTATTCAAGCCTTTCAAGATGTAAAAGGTCACAGAAAAACTACCATTAAACACTTCACAAGAAGGAATGACTGATACTACACAGTGTAACATTCAAAATAAAACCAGAGCCCTAAAAATCAACAATTGTTTATTTTTTCTTTTGAGATTCAGTTTGAATATTACAGAGTCTAAGCATGTAGACTAGCATGCTGCCATGGGATACACTAATAAACATTCAGCCTGTTTATTTCTAGTCAAAGGTCACTGGGTCATGTACTGCCGAGGTCAAGTGTTGACCTTAAATCACCTACAGGGAGCTCGCAACATGAGCAATCGAACAGGTAGTCTACAATACAGGCACAAATTCCTTTCCTTGTCTCATTTCCACTCCAGCCCTAAACTTTGCATATAGAGAAATTACTTACATGTATAATGAGAATGCTGATTTTTGAATGTTTATACCGCTAGACTTAACTTACACATGTAGTTTAATCTGACTCAAAAATTATTCGAATTCTTACGTAACTCAGCCCCGATGAGAGGACATTATAGTAACAAACTGATACTTTAATCTGGGTCTGTGCATTAAGACTATACTTATCATGCCTTGGGGTACAGGATAAACAAGGCGTAGCCATAACACAGCTGTTTTGGATATTCTGGAAGATGACACTGGCATATTGTCTAATCTCTGGATGTATGCCACTCACCTTCTTATACTCCTCTCATCTCAATGCCTACACAGCCCAAATGTGAGTATCATATTGAAGTAGGATTACATAATCTAAACATGTGGATACATTTATGGAGTTCCCCCCCCCCCTTTTTTTTGTGGGGGGGGGGATGTTTGATTATGTTACCATCATCACGAGGAGGCATCAAATGTAGCCTTAAACATAGTTCGGAAAATATCTTCAGAGTGAAAGGGAAGTGCACCATTTCTTAATTTTCTAAATCTTCTAAACCTATGGAAAGCTCATCAAGTATTCAGAGTTTTGTTTAACTTTGGTAATTCAACCCCTTCCTATCCATCCAACAACCTCCAAAGTCCAATGCTTCAAGTTATAATCAAGCAAGCTACGTTCATACGGGACTTGTGGTTTCGAAACTTTAAGTTAGCGAAACTTTAAGTTAATGAAACAACGACTCACTAACCACAACAATGCTCGTTCTGAAACTACAAGCCGAGCAATCGTCAATGTTAACACATAAGTAGAAACTGATTGCATGTACACAGTACACATACAATTCCTGTGTTCATAATTCATGTGAAGGGTATGACCTGGAAGTTTAACATGAACAGAGAGGTCATCGTTAACTACAAGCATGTGAAACTTAAAGTTTATTCTGTTCACATGGTCCGAAACTGCGACGAAGGACGCCCCAGTGCTCGTGGTTTCAGCGTTTACCATGAGCTCACTTGTGGTTCTAGAACTACAAGTAAACTTAAAGTTCAAAACTACAAGTCCGTTCATACGGCCTGAAACTACAAGATAACTACAAGTTAACTTAAAGTTTTGAAACTACAAACCAAAAAAGTTTAGCTCCCATCATGTGAACCTGACTGTAGAAACATTCCATCCCACACATACAATATCCTCAAGAGACAGGTGCGAACATATGTGAAGTATGTGAATGACGTCTATAAACAAGTGTGTCATCTCTTGTAACATTTTCCATGAACCCCGCCCATAGATGAGAAATGAAAATACACATAACTGTACATCACTTGCCCCAATTGTTCACATCCGTTCACATTCATCACTCGATATCTCCAGTCATTTTTTGACTTCTTTCTTTTTATGACATGATGATAACTAGGGTTACCTCTGCACTATTGTGAAGATTCTTTCGTTTAGAGATTGTTTTTCTTCAGGTTGTTGTTGTTGTTGTTGTTAATTGTGCAATATAAATGTAGCATTTCATGGGCATTTTGTCAGCTTGTATTTTGGGGTTTGCATGTAAAGTTCTGTTTCAAAAAGCGAAATTTTCAGAGGAAAGAAATAATAAAGGTGATAACTTCCACAGTGAAAAGTAGTAGTACTTCATGATCATTTTGACAACTTGTATTTTGTGAATAAGGATTGCATATATGTATGGAGAAATAAATTATTTCATTGGAGAAAAGCAAAAGTATTACATTTCTACCATTGGTACTAAAGACATAAACAAGAAAATTAATATTTCACAATAGTTGATTTGACTCAATGAGTACTATAATAATCCCTAATATAAATAGATCTTACTGCACGCATAAAACATAATAGGTCCTGCTATATGTGAAGAATAAAACAATTCTTTTGTTGTAAGTGGTAATTTCAAGTACTTATAGCCTGCATGAAATGACTTTATAATAGGCAGGGACTAAAAACAACATTAGCACTTCCATTGACAAAGCCTGTAACAGAAACAAATAATAATAATAATGGCTCATGGATCAATAAAGTATTATATCAAATGGTTCTACTGATCATTAATGCATATATATACAACACTTCTCCCATGCTATTAAATCACATCATAATATGATAATTAGGTTTCAATGTCAATTTAACCATAAAAAGCTAACTAGATAGATGTTGACATGGACTCCCAGCAACCGTCATGTCCGGTGTACCTTGACCTCATTAAAGGTTGACCAATATTAACATGTGGTAAAATTATACAAATTGAAGTAGTATCAGTGGTAGACAAATGGGCCTAGTGACCGACATTACAAAATGCCGCCTACTCGTGGCTTGGGATACACATGTTAACAGTAATCAATACACATGCATGTGTAGGACATTCTGCTTAAAGACTAATAAAAAAAGGTTTAACAAATACATGAACAATGCTTTGTAAAGACCATGAATGTTTTGAGACCTACATGTACATGTAAATGTGTATACACCCATTTTTTTTATATTAAGAAATCTTAATAATCTACATGTATTCACCATTCTCATTCATCTCATTAACAAGAATAAAAGCAGAAATCCTCTTGAAGAGAATATGAAAGAGAGAGTAAGACAATTCTATGAATAGCATAGCTTCTTCTTCTGTCTTATAAAGACATCATAATAACCTATAAAGTGCTCTTATCTTCTTGCAAACAAAACTGAAAGAAATCCTGAAGATACAAATGTGAAATATAAAACTAGATGAAACTGCAAGTACATTCTCATTACTCAATGCAAGGTGTAATTTGACTGCGTATAGGAACCTTGCATTTCAAAAATCTCAAAACAGCATTTTTCTTTTATCATAGAGAAATTAGAGAATCCCTGGGTGGATTTCATTCATTAGCTGCACACAGAATCTCCATGGCCCTGTTAAAAGAGAAGGGTGAGTTCTGGGAAAGGTAAAAAATAATTTGTCAGCTTTCTCATTCTTTTTATGTTAGTTTGGAAGATTATCTTAGTAGATAATGTCCCCTGAAAAGGACTGCTCTTCAAATGCTCTCACATTCAAAATATGACAAGAAACAGCTGAAATGTTCGGGCTGAACATTTGTGTGTAGTCCCATATACACATTTCTGTGTGCAGTGCATGTGACTCTCGGCAGGATTTAGTGAATTTCTTATCATTTTGGTGATTCCAAAACCTTACAGCATACACCAATTCTTATTTGCTATATAATCAATCTTTCCCAATTGCTTTGAGACAATTTCTTTCACAATTCAATCTCATGACCACTACTCAACTTTATCTTTAAGAACTCGTGTATATTTTCTAGACGATGGTAAAGACCAGTGGACTGGAAAGCCAAAGCCGATACTTTGGGAATTCTACCCCTTTGCGTCAAACGTGATTAAAAATGAAGCTTCACTGAGCAAATGGTATTTCATGCTCGAGTTTCCATCTCACATTGCTCACTGCCCTAAAATTTAAAGGTCCTACATGTTGTACATGTGCACTGATACACATGTAACAAGTCTTTGATAATAAAAAAGAGTAAACCTTATATAGTCATAGTGCTTGAAAAACAAATTGCAAATGTATGAATAATATCAATATGACACACAAAAAATGTAAAATATATAATTTTCCCAAATTAAACCAATTAATCCAGGCCTTGTATATGCAGATGCTTATTTCAAGTTATTTGATGCAAAGTTGAACTTAATTATATTTCATACCTGAAGATTCCTTTCATCTCACCATAATTATCCATTTTAACATTTTTAACATAAAGAAGATTAAAATGGTGTAAGTATTAAAATTTGTACATTACTCTTTCACACTATGAGACATATTACGGATTCCAGGAAATCAATCTGCTTGTATTTTCCAAAACAGTTTCAACAGATTTCTTCAAAAATGCATGATAATGTTGTGCATAAGTATAGACTCATAAATGTCTTATTACTCTTATATCATTCTGAACAGATAGCACAGAGTAGCAAGCCCTTTGAAGCATTATTTCACTTAAGCAATAACAACATTTATTTAGGGATCAGGAGTTGGTCTAGCAGTAAAATCTATGGGCAGCTCTTTGTTTTCGCCACAAACTGACTCTCAGTCACATCGAATCTCAGTCACGTCTTTCTAATGGTGACGTTAAAGGTCGGTCCCAGACGTAAATATTCAGATTTGATTGATACACATCTGTCAAAACTCAATTACACACACAAACCTACATGCAGTACATTTAATTATTAATAAAAATATTTAGAGACTTAAGAAAGAGACAAAATATACAATAAAGCATTAAAGGAATCCTTATCTGGATATTGTTAGTTATCTGCATGCAATTTTAAAGATTACATACAATTATTGCAACAGAATGGGAGATCTTTTTTTCATCAATATTCTCCAACTCTTGACTAATCTCTTTAATGTAATGGAGCATTTTCTTTTCTGGGACAGAGATCTAATCAAGATGTTTGCTGGAGTTTCCAAGCATTGCTTTCACCTACACTTCAAATCCCCATCTAATTCAAGGTAATGCATCAAAGTGACAACTGCAAACTTTAGTCGAAAATTGAGGCTGGTTATGTAAATCAAATGATTGAGTTTACTCATATTATATGTTAAAGATACTATTAAAAGAAAAAAAAATCAGTGTATTCATTTTGGGTGTAGGCCTACTTGGATAGTAGATAAATCTTCTGTCATATGCAAACATTGAAGAACTAATCACAGATTTTTTTTGTATATACATATACATATTTTTTCCTGTTGAGATGGCATTTCATAATCTTATAATTGAAAGATAATCAAGGTAAAATGGTGTAATTTACCAGAATATAGCTAGACATGTGACAGGCTTTAAGAAGCAATCAAAACTCATTCGTGACTAGTTTCCATATCTGTACTCTTGAATATTATCAGCCTTATACATTCTGTACGTCTCAGTAGCATTATCATGAATACCATATATTGTGCAGCAACAATTAAAAGGAAGCTTGAGTTCTGGGAAAGGCGAAAAATAGTTTGTGAGCTTTCTCATTCTTTTTATGTTAGTTTGGAAGATTACATTAGATTAGATTACAACAGTACATGTAGATATGTCCCCTGAAAAGGATCACTTTTCAAATGCTCTCACATTCAAAATATGACAAGAAACAGCTGAAATGTTCAGGCAGAACATTTGTGTGTAATCCCATATAAACATTTCTGTGTGCAGTGCGATTTCTCACCAATTCTTATGTGCTATATAATCAACCTTTCCCAATTAATTTGAGACATTTCTTTCACAATTCAATCTCATGACCAGAACTCAATTTTATTTTTAACGGCATTGCAGATTTCTGATAGTGTCAGTGAACAATTATTTACTTAACCTCTACTCTAACAAGGCAATACACATACATGTAATCCCTACATAATATTTTTACAAATCAGACATATTTTTTTTTTGTAATCAATACAATAAATATCCAAGACAAACAAAAGAGTACACTACTCTGTCCATTTCTTGACATTTTCATCAAATAAATCTGAAACATTAGACATTGGTTTGTAAAGGAGTCTTTGTTCGAGATAATTTTTCCCATACTGTATTCCCCAGTGTTTGCTCCACATTATTATAACTTGCAATTTAATACTGAAGCTCTATATACATGTATGAGGAAACGGCATATCAATATTACGGCTTTGTTTACGACGAAACGACACACATTTTGCTTCTCCCCAAAAGGCTATCAGTACTGGTACTTGTAGAACACACATGTCAGCTGATATGCCTTTAAAGATCACTTTTTATCACTCGATACTTTCGTAAAGAAAGAGATAAAGCATAAAGTCTGGGTACATGTAGGTGTTCATGTCTTGCCTTCGAGGCTTTACCTTTCATAGATCTACCAGTATCACTTTACCACACAACAAAGGCATTGTATTTCTCCAATGCACAATATACATGTACACACTCCTACTAAACTTTGTTCAAATGAGTAAAGCAGTAAGTTTATACACATTTCCATGTACCTAGTGACAAACTACGACATTCACAAACTTTATTACATGCAATGCTTACGAGTTATTGTATTTCAAAAGTCAGAATGCCAATTGCATAATACTAGATCTGACATACACTGGCTTTTCCGACTTACATTTGTAAACAACAACAAAAACATGCAACGAGTATGAGATTTCCTCAAGATTAATTTTTCCATGTTTTTATCTTTTCCAGAGCCCTTTCAAAGTTTTCAGCAGCTAAATTGCCTTAAAGGCATGGGAAGGGGCAGGGGTAAAAAGTTAAAAACATTTTACCTCCAAGCAATCGAGGACCATATTCTGAGAACTATATTGTCTGTTTGGAGCCAGAAGGGTGTTAACTTATACAGTGTACTTTAACACAGAGTTAACGCCCTTCTGGCTCTCAACAGACAATACTATCCTTTATGTTGGGGAAAAAAATATTGATGTCATAATAAACTGATATTGCTCAGAACTATTGGTACTCAGATCTTTTAACTACATGTATATGCAGCCAGTTTTGCACAGACATTAATCAATGACTTCTCCTAATTTTGATTTGTTATGACCACACTATTTTACTTACATAAAATAATACAGTTCTCAGAATACCACCCCCGAGAGTGTTCGTGTACAACCCTCCTTTGCTGAGGTTAGACTAAGAACTTACCAGCATCCTCTCAAAGGCTGCGAGGACTTCCTGGTCGGTGAGACTAGCCTCCAAAGTCCTCTCATACTCGGCCTGAGCTTCGGCCAAATCGTCCGCAACATTCTGCTTGGACTGAGGGATCCGTGGCTGCTTAGCTGAACTCTCTTTCCGGTTCGGCTTGTTGGACCCTCGTATGTTGCTGAACTGCATGGTGAGAAATGAAGGAAAGAGAGACAAACATATTAATGTGGGCTGATTTATCTCTATTTACATTTATGGTTGGGTATTTCTATGAAATTCAAAAGATGATCTCTTTCTCCCCATTCATGGCATCCACAGTGTTCTTCAAAGAAGCTCAGAATATCCTCAAGAGGTTTCCATTTGCTGTCAGAATGCAGAATGCTAATGCTATGTTGGGCAATCAAACACATATTGAGATTCATCAGGAAGAAACAATCTAAAAGACCTATCAGGATTTGCAAACAATTTTCCATCTAATCACATATTATACAACCAGGACTACAGAAATGCCTAATCACCGTATACATTCCTCTGATCTTCACAATGTCAAAACTGAACTCTGAAGTTCTAAACATGTAAAATATAAATCCTTGCAAGATCTACATGTAGGTGATACATAAAGGAGTTATAAAAATGACATCAATGCATTTATGAGCACTTATTCAAACATAGTGCAAAGAAATAGGGCTCCAACATTGTAGCTGACATTTACTTAAATGCTGTTTTGGTTTCACATACTGTACACGTACCACTTAACATGCATGCAGCATGTAATCATGTTCAAGAAGTAGATTTCATTTACAAACATTATACACAAAGATAAAACTATGAACAGTCATCTTGTAGCAAAAAATTGACATGGAATGCTGAATAGCAAAATGTTTGTATCATAACTCTTGCTGTGCATTTTTGGATACCACCAACACAGTCATACTGTGAATTGATCAATTCCATATTTTGAAGGAATATAACCAGAAAGTGCACATTTGGTACCGCACACCATGACCTAGATCTGAGGTCCTGAAACTTGAGAATGGCAATCATGAAGGACAAAAAAAAAGGAAACCAAAGCCCAAGGAGAGAATCAATGTTATTGGAAAGTGAGAATTCAGAGAAGCACTTTACAAAAAGTTTCATTAAAATTGGTTAAAAAATGAGAGAGTTATGGAAGTTTGAAAAGTCTCGTTTTACTTTCTATGGGGATCCTCAAATTGGTAAAATTGCTTCAAAATGGCTGATTTTGTGAACAACTCTCCATTTGTTTTGTACACAGATTTTCAGATTTTCCCCATTATCTTTCAAGGTGCTCCTATCCTTCACTATTCACAAGACAAGAGGTAACCACAGACAATCCACATAATACATACTTGAACATGCACAACTCCACGCCCATTTCACTTTCAATAGTGTTCCAGTCAGTGGAAACACTCCACGGACACATGTCTCCCACCATCTGGAAGTGGGAACAGTCCATCTTCACCTCAAGAATGGCATGTTATGACAATGCTAATCCTTTTGGATTAGTGGGATGTCTAATCCCTGATTTGTCATTAAGCCTCCATCACATCACCCTGTAAGGAGCTTATAGTCCCAGCTATATAATTGTGAAACTACCCTTGAAACTCCATTCCTTGCTTTATATCTTGTTGTTGTACACAACAAAGCAATCCATGGTTCCCTGATGATATGGAGAGCTAGATACTGACAAGATTCCAGGACAAAATCTTGTTCACATATGCCACATGTAAACTTGCCATGAATGGCAAGTGGGGATGAAAAAAAGGAGATACCTAAGCAAAGCAAAGTTCCTACACGCACTCAATGATCTCTGTGTTATAAGATGTACACAAGTGTGAAACGCAGCTTTAAAAAACCCAGCAGTAAATTGCAGCTACTAACAGCAGCGATTTACCACGGAATATGTGAACAAGCCCTTAAAGTTTACTCCATGGAGACCCAAAAGTGTAAACAGGGATCCAGAACACATAGACCCAACAAATTAGCTCTGCTCTGGACCCCCCCCCCCCCCCGAAAGTTCGAGTGAGGCCCTGCTGTCCATGTCTAATGTGTATTTATTTATCCTGTTCATAGTGCATTAGAAATGAACCTGCCATACCCCCCCCCCCCCTTTAACCAAAAGGAACTCCTCTGGCTGCTTTACTGACATTGTTTCTAATAATATCCAAGGTAAAATAAACACCAATCAATCAACCATTCAATCAGTTCCTAAGATCTAGTCATCTATCCTTTCAATCATAAACCTCTGCCATTACAATATACAGTATATCAAACATTGATGAGTATTGCACTGTCCTTGTTACATATTCCTGATATAATTATCTTTCACACTTTCACATAACCACAAAACTTGTCCAGGAAGTCATTAATAAACAGAGAAGAATGAGAGTGAGCCTGCTATAAGTAGACCGCTCTCTCTTGAAGTCACACCTACATGTATGCAATTTTCTAAGAAAAAAATAGCCAATTCTGCTATGAACATCTTCTTTGAGTTAAAAAGGAAGCAATCAAACACTTGCCATATCAAAAAAGGATATTTACATGTAATTTATCTAGAGAAGTTTGAAATTTTTGGTAAAATCATCAATACAAATTGATACAAATAAAATATTGGTGGCACATATCTGCTGACCTATGGATATACATGTAGGTCTATAGTGTAATTTTTTTTTCTTCAAATAATGATACTGAGGTATTCAACTATGATCCATCATATTAAAGATATTGCAAGAGGCTACTAAACAAGGGGCTTCTTTTTCTACTGTCAAATACTTTTTCTGAGAACAGTCTGAATAGCATTATATTTTCTTAAAGATGTGCTCCTAGATCTACATTTACATGTACCTGTTCATGTATACCTCTATTGTATATTTTGAATGTACAAGAAATCTTACTTTGGCTTCTCTCAATACTTTGGAGAAGTCTGGTAGATTAACATTAGTTCTCCTTCTGTCCCTATCCACCTTCTGTTTCTTTTCCTTCTTCTTTGGTGTATCCAGGGTATTCCCATTTTCTGTCTTCTTCTCAAAATCATCCCTCTCGTCCTCCACACCTCCTTCCAAGATTCCATTTTTGGCGGGAGTATCCTCAACGATGCTGTCATCCAAGACACTTTCATCGGTCACACTCCCTTCTTCTTTCCTCTTCTTCTTTTTTAGTAACTTCCCAGCAGCATTGGATACTTTCTTTGCCTTCGACTTCTTCTGCTTCCGATCCAACGTTGGTGTATCAATCTCACTGTTGACATTGCTTTCATCCTTGGCGACACTAATCTTAGGCAGTGCGGCTGACCCATCAGTGTCAACAGTATCATCATCTTGTAAGACATCAGAATCTTCCAAGGACTTCTCCTTCTCCTTCTCTCCTGCCTTGGCCCCACCTCTGAACTTCAACATGGTGATTGGGGTTTTAAAACTTCTAGATGATCAGAAAAGACACTACATATGTTCTGAAAGGCACTTTGTTGTAATGATGACACAATTCTTTGAGCACAACTGCAAAACTTGCAACCTACTGAGTATTCCGTATGTGGCAACTACATCATCTTTGTGGCTACGAATCCAAAACCGACATCTGTCAAGCTACACAATGTAAAACCCAGGACAGTCCAATGTCAAGAAGACATGCAATGAATAATTCAGGACAACATATCTGCAAGAAACAAGGCTATGGCTTTTTTTTTGTACTTGCTGAGAGTGTGCTTTACACCACAAATGAATATTCAATGGTAACACTAGTTGATATCCACCCCCATACAGGTTAAGACAATAGTAGTTCAAAGATTAGATATTCAGTGTGCACAAAGGCTTTTCTATAGTCACCAATGCAACTTAGTCCACTCAGAATTGTTGGATTCCTTCCTCACCAAGTCACACCTAAATAATGCAAACAAAGTTACCAGGCAGTGACAATTTACTACTGCCCCTTTAGTCCTTTACAGCTTTAAAATATTCGTTAGAAGTCACAACGAGCCAGTAAACTGATAACGAATCCAATGTAAATATCCTGCATGTTGTCCCATTGCACCAAAAAGAATTATCATCCTACATGGACAGTACACAAACTTTATGACTAATAAAATGACATGTACGTACAATCATTGAAAATTTGGGTGAGATTTGCATAAACGCTGAATCTGTATACGAGGATGAGGGTAGAAAAGGTAACGATTGAAGGTTGAATTTCAAGTCGCACACGGATTTACCAACAGACAACAAGAATCGGATACGGGGATGCTGGTATGATCCTCTGACATCTGCTGTGTCCTGGAAAAGGATTTGTACTATGGACACAACACCAATGATCATGGGTGGGACTGCAATAAAAATATGGAAAGCAGCTAAAAAACTGTAGCTCTACATAGTTAATTATTTGGATGACAGGCAACAACGATTACACATACTGGATGTCACAGAGATGCCGAGATGACATCAGATGGGTTTCAGGCAAACCTGATAAAACAACGGATTTGATTCCAACTTGTATCCAAGGAGATTGTTTTCGCACAACAAAATATTCAGTAACAAGTGAGTATAAATTCTTACCATTTCACATCATGTTGGATGATTGTTAATTGTAAATTCTAGTGAACATTATCACATTACTGTACTATCATTCTATGATTGACCCATAATTCTTTTTACAGATCTTGATTATATTTGACAGCAAAGCCAAAAGTTCCAGGAATTGTCTGCTTTCTAGGACTGCCCCCACCTCATAACACAGCAATATTATTGCTGCAATAATATCTTATTTTTAGAGGGTTACTTAATCTAATTCATACCTGCTCCTGGAAAACACACTCAGTGATATTACAATTATTGTGTGACAATGATCTTTACGATTGATTTTTTTTTTCTTCTTTTCTTCTTTTTTTTGGGGGGGGGGTGGGTGGTGGTGAAAATCTTCATTTCATGTCCAATCTCCCTATAAATCTACACACATATGTGCCACAATAGACCTGTTCACAAATATATTCAAATTTTATGCATTCTTTTAAAACAAATTTAGGTTGTTCTTGACAACCTGAAAGTTTGTCAGAGGCTTGTCAGACATAGCAACAAGTAATGTACATGCAAACTGGACTCCAAGTATTGTAGTTCATTCATTAATAACAGGTTAATGGAATACCTCGTTACTAGGTCCCCAGGAAAGAAACATCCATAAAAATTCAGTAAATTCAAATATTCTCCCAGTTCCTTTATATTCTTCTTCAAATGAGACTCCCTTCTTGGCCCAATGGTGACTGTAATGAAGAAAAAGACTCCTAAATATTTCAATATCACCTATTTGCAAGCCAGAAGGTCAATTTATCTGACATCATTTCACATTAGCTATGTTCATAAGGGACTTGTGATTTTGAAACTTTAACTTAACAAAACGACTCACTAACGACAACAGTTCACAGGAGCCCCAAAACAAAAACGCTCGTTGTTCTGAGATTAAAAGTCGAGCAATCGTGGTTTAAAAGTAATGGACAATTTTGATATGCCCTAAAAAAAACTTTTCATCAGATTTCTTGGATTTTTGTGGATACATAGCAAGATATTGGCGTTACTAAGAACTATGAAAAAAGAACTAAGAAAATACTACTGAACTCCAGCAAATCCCCGATCTGAGTTTGAAAAACAAAGTTGTACTGTTACTGGGAATATTTTCCTGAAAATCTGCTCTGTTGGAATTTCCTTTATACAAGGCTCTCATAAAGCTGATGGCTATATACTCATCCATGATATTGCTACTCTAATGATATGATTGTAATTACCCACATCCTTCTTGCCTCAGATTATACATGAAATGGCAAAATTTCACAAACACGCTATAAAATCTGTGCCAAGAAGTAACTTTCAGAAGTCAAGAGAAAGATATCAAAAAACATGAAGGGATCGAGTGACCATGAGAATTTAAAAAAAAAAACGACTCAAAGAAGTTTAAATTAAGTGTCTTTGTAACCATATCAAGGAGTATTCCATTCAGTTGATAAATGATATGAACACAATGGT
Organism: Heliocidaris tuberculata; assembly: GCA_025618425.1. Taxonomy (NCBI): domain Eukaryota; kingdom Metazoa; phylum Echinodermata; class Echinoidea; order Camarodonta; family Echinometridae; genus Heliocidaris; species Heliocidaris tuberculata. The sequence goes on along the minus strand of CM046846.1, from coordinate 30,071,783 downwards.
TTAAAATGACATATTAAAAGATTGTCAAAATTTGTAAAATGACAAGCTGATTTGGCAAGATTTCAAACTGAATTTCCTTTCATTATGATACAGATGCTGATGGATGTTGTTTGTTGTCCTCAATGTGTCAAATACATGTAATATTAATGACACAAATAGCCACATTGCTATGTCTCCTTCTACAAAACTTTAATACATCAAATCACAAGCCTACACAATATTGTCTGGTTTAATTATCATACACATATTGAACGCTTAAACATAACATATCACAATAAGAGTTAAAAATGTTCTATTTTTTTCACTATATAAATATGAACCACACAACCCTGATTCCTGCCATTATAAAGATATAATTATTGAGAGTAATTATTTTATTCCATCTACATGTACATTGCATTTTAGTCCATTTGACAGTCCTATTTAGTGTGTATTAAACCTAGAAAAGTTGTTTCTGTTGAAGTTTTTTTCTTGATTTGTGATCCAATGTGGTCTCCGAACAGTTTCTTCTTTGTTGCCGAAAAATTGACTTTTGGCAATTTGCATAATTTGCATAAATCTAAATGGCCCCTTCGAGGCAATGTTTAGTAGCGAAAGACAGCTTATGCAGATTGTGTCAACTGATCTCCGTACTATTCTATATACGCGATGATATGTGACTGCAATTGTGTTATTCGTCATTGTACATGCAACCTATGAGACAACGAAAGGAGTTTACACAGTAAAATCCGATAATGAAACCTCTATTTAGGGTTTTGTGGGGTGTAGAATCCAGTTTTCATGTTATTTTGACAATTACATATTACATAAAGTCCATGGAAATAGGCTCTATAACAACTTAATTATACTGGAGCAACTGAAAGTGCATGTTGTTGTTTTTTTTAAACATTAACAATGAAAGTGAGCCTACTAATGTAACCAAAGGAGTTTAGAGTGACTATCTTCATGTTTCGAACTTTTACTTTTCCTTTTTTTTTTATTATTCTTTTTGACTTTCCTGTCAGTTTCATCCACAGGAGGTTTAAAGGAGATGAACTTAATTAGGGAAATTTGTATTGAGAAGACGCAGAAAATCAGGGGAGAACAGTGAACATTTAAGAAAACTCTAAAAAAAAAAAAAGAATGTATAAAAAGTTAATGATTTTTAAAAGCTGACATCGCTAATGATAATGGGAATCTCATTTTGGCATTGCGATCATTATGTGTGATGTCATATTATGGAGATCGAGATTCGAGAACCCTTTTTATGTACAAAAATATCCCAAAATACCACTTTAACGACAGAACAGACTTTTTGTCCAAGATTCATTATGGGTAACATTTTTTTTCAGGATAAGAGTTATGAAAAGGGATACTCTGAGTAATGTAAAACAAATGGGAAAGTTCTCCATATTTGACATCACACATCATGACCGCATTATCAATGCAAAGGTCGCCTTATCACTAGTGATCCCCACTTCCAAAAATTCATAACTTCCTTTTTCTTTATCCGATTTATCTCAAACTTACACTAAATAAATATGTTTCAATAATTTTCCTGCTTTCATCCAAACTTATTAACAGTCAGATTAAACAAACAATCAAACCAACCAACCAACTGTAATCAACAACAATTGAGTTGGTATTTGCATGTAATTTAGGTGATATTTAATTGAAGAAAAAAAAATAACATTAAAATAAATTCTACGCCCAAGAAAAAACAACTAAATAGGGGTGTCAAACATTATTATCTGACATTACTGCTTAATTAATTAATATTCTTTCGATATCTCACAGGCTACATGTACAAGATGAACAACAAAATTGCAGTCACGTATCATAGCACATATAGAATAGTACGTAGTTCAGTTGACACAATCTGCTTAAGCTGTCTTTCGCTACTAAATATTGTCTAGGAGCCATTTAGATTTATGCAAATCATGCAAATTGCCCAAAGTCGATTTTTCGGCAACAAAGCTGAGATTGTTCGGAGACCACATGGGATCACAAATCAAGAAAAAAACTTCAACAGGAAGAACTTTTCAAGGCTCAAAATATGTTGCCTATTTCCTGTAATAATCAACTATACATACATACATACATACATACATATATATATATATATATATATGTGTGTGTGTGTGTGTGTTGTGTGTGTGTGTGTGTATAAATATATATATATATATATATATATATATATATATATATATATATATATATATAAATATCATCAATGCATATCACAATAAATAAGTGATTCTCCCAAAAGTCCATAAGCCTTTATCAATCATAGACTAAACTATTTCACACAAGTTATTTGAATATTTTCATAATTCCACATTTGCGCAAAAGTTCAGTAAGGCCGAACATCGTATACATCTACATGTAGTGCATGTGTAGTGCAGTGACAGGTACAAGCAGCCATAAATATACAGTTTCATATTGATGAAACATCTGTCAGAGAATAACATCAACTTAATTGTAGAACTACATGTACTCACCGGCCTCTTCCGACGAAGATGAAAACTCATCTCGTCTCCCAAGAAAATCTCTACAAACTTTGAAGATGGTGCACAAAAACAAAGAAAACTCTTGAGTTTATCATAAAAGACACACAACTGAAACGTCTATAGCACATTCATATGACCCGCCAAGCAAATTCAAAAAATCATTACATATGTGTGCTTTGAAAGATGAAGTCAACAGACCGCGCGACATTTGAAAGAAACGAGTTGGTGAACCTTGGACTGTTATTGTTAACGTTTGCAAACAATAGATAGAGGCATTCCTCAGTCTAGCTGGCACTGCCAACTTTGACACACTGGACACTCCTCTGGAGAGCAATGGCTGATATTAACCTATTGAATACGATTTAATTTTTGGATTCACATACTTTTGCAACAGACCCAAGTAAGACTTATCTCCCACTCAGTAAGGGTTGACCCTTTGCCTACAGGAACTGAGTGGTGTCTGTATTAACCTATGGGAATGAGAGAATTCAATAGTTATCGGGTTAACAAAATCATAGTTGATATCTCTAACATATAGTTCTGACAAACAAACAGCTTAGTCCTCCTTCGATATAACATGGTAGGATTTTTGCATAAGAAAATCAGGAATAGAAAAAAAGTATATGAAGTTCAAATAGTAACAAAGCTGAAAAAAATACTATTTGCTTTTTATTATCATTATAATCATTTAAGTATCAAGATGGCCAGTAAATGAAATTATAATTTAAAATATGGACCTACACTGTACAAGTATGATTCAAAATCATACAAACGATTACTAAAAGCCTCTGAGTAAAGTTAAGGACTGTTGAAATGAAAAGTATCTACCTGAAAAAGATACTAAAAGTACTGACACGATATGCTTTGCAGGGGTCTAATTTTCATTGAAACAATATGAAATCATTGGTTACCTGCAGTAAGGCCTTTACTTTCAATGACGGTAACAACAGCAGCCTTCGGAAGGAGGGGGGCGGGGGTGTCAACAAATACCATTTGAGTGCATGATAAGGACAATACCATTCCTGGGAGATGACACATTTTATTCTTTTTAATAAAAATCGGAAATGAGAGGAACTGAAATCATGGCAGCAAACTTTAAAAAAAAAAAATCTAAATCTAATATCTATGGGGGAATCCAAAGAAACTCCCATTATGCACAGCAAAAAGGCAGAAACTGTTTAAACCACTTTGGCAAGTACCAGATTTGTAACTGCAGTTTAGTGCGTATGTTTTTATATCATCCATGGAATCAAGGTCTACTAATAAATTGTTTATAAATCTGAAGGTCTGGCAGACCTTCACCCAATATCAGTTTCTATTGTTTACATATTTTATGCCGTTCTGATTTGTTAATCGTAATGATAAAATCTACGGTGAACTTCGGGTAAACAGATGTAACCTCCCTGCTCACTGCATGAGTTATATAATGTATATGTTATAATCTAATTCAAAATAATCAATTGTGTATATGAATAAAATAGTAATTAGTCAAGTCAACATAACTTCCTTTCACCCACCAGTACAAGTGATTCGTATCTCATTTTATGTGAAAATTAGTTTTGAAAGCCTTGGAATTGTACATCTGTGTCTCTTCTTATGGGATGCCCTTGTTCTTGACCTATTGGTGGTCCAATAGCTGTGCAAATGGTTGGTTGATAACCAGAAGGGCATATAACTCATATCATTTCACATAAAGTAAATGCCCTGTTACCTATATATTTGATGCAGGAAGCCACTTTGCTTGATAGCTCTGCTGCAGTTTATGCTTCAGGCACTGAAAAGGACCGCCTTCCGTCTCAAGCACACAAATCTATAAAATCAATTCTTTATTTTCATCTTGGAACAAAGTACCTATCCTCTGGTTAATTTGTTGACTTGACTCAGCGGAGGGGTACACAATGAAGAAAATCCACCAGAGATCAATTTAACCAATGTTTCACTTTCAATCACAAATGAGAGAGCGACAGTGCATAATGCGAAGAGCAGGCAAGAAGCATGGCCTTTGTTCCTCCGGTGCAGAGATCTTCTTGGGGGAAAATAGGTGCTTTCACACTCTCCCACTTGGGAAAATGTCCTTATATCTTTATTGGGATAAATAACCCAATCAAAAAGTAACAGGTATTTGGGCATTGTGAAGAGAAATTACAGAACAAAAGTACACATTAAAAAAAATTATCAAGCTTTACATTGTACATATATTCTGCAGGTTTGTGCTAAATCATAAGGAACATAAATGTAGACAGTGAGAGGGCAAATTATGAGAACTTAGCTGCTTGAAAATGTGACTTTCAATGGAAAAAGAAGCAAATCAAATGGTACGCACAACAATTTAGGAAATAACCTGGACTTCAATCTGTTCCATCAGGTGAATCTATGAAATAATAATTAAGAATTATTTCAAATTCGACATCTGTACTAGTACTACAATAGGATGAATAGAGATCTATACAGACATGGGTGATCAGGGACATTTAAAAAAAAAAAAAAATTTTGATTTTCATCCCAAGGAATCAAGCAGACCCTTTTCACTTTTTGTATTCATGATGATTAAAAAAAGAAAGAAAGAAAGAAAAAAAAACATGTCAATTCCTTTTTTCTTCTTCTGATTTTGTCTCTATTCAACTTGTTTTACAGTACATGTACCTGAAAACTATACATTGTAGATTCAGTGTACGTGTAATTTTACTGATAAGGAGAATGTGAAAGCGCCAAATGAGACCTGATGGATATGGCATTATACGCTCCACCACGGATATCTTCTCCTGATGGATGCAGGGATCGTACTCGCTTACATCTGCTTTTCAGTCAAGTGGAGCACTTTGGCAGATAATACACTTATAAATCCACATGCGAATGTATTGACAGCACACTGCCACTGAATCTAATCTTCTAGAAAATTGCTTGAACCCCATTAAACCTGGAACTCCTAAATCATCCGTACTATCAACCCAATTAAAAATTAAACCTCATCACCATTTATGACTAGCTTTAAAAAAATGCTTCAAGAGATACATAGAAAGTTATAAAATAGCAAGGATACATGTAGACAGAAAGTTACAGACATGATTTTCCTGAGACATATTTAAGAGAACAAAATCTTACATCAATTTTTCTCGGAGTTCCAGAGATGATAGGCCTACTTTTGTGTTCTCAAGTGATTTCAATGTGTCTGCCCACTAGCCTATAACCCAGGCACACAATAATAATAATAATAATAATGGTGAAAACTTATAGAGCGCACACACCGTCCAAGGACGCTCATGGCGCTAGCCCAGCAACAATTACTGAACATGTAAGATCTATTGCCGTCCTAGCTCTGGCATCCATTTAAGATTGAGACAACAACAAAAATTGTTGTGGAAATTTGTTTAGAAGAAATAGCTAGGAGTCACTCACACTATAGTATAAAGTTCATAGGTCTACAAATAACAATGAAAGAAACCATAGATATGTCAATCTTATTGTCGGCTTATTCACTCATCCATATACTTGTGGTTATAAGGAAATAGAAAGGTATTTTGTCCTAATGGCTGAACTGTGCCAAATAGCATCTAGATTTGACTCTATGTTGATGTGGAGTGAAAAGTGGAGTGAAAAGTGGAGTGAAAAGTGGAGTGAAAAGTAGGGGAGAAAAGAGTGGCATTCTGAATATTGTGTAATGATACGTAAATCCTCATATCCACCCATGGATGCAAATCGAGATCTCCATTGATTGGGCTGTACTGTGGTGGAAAACTAAACATATAAAATTAAGCATTCGCTGGGCCTAATGTACAGTACATTTTCACTGCCTGCATATTATACCAACCTTTACACTACTTGAGTCAGTCTTTTAACAACTAGTATATTGCTTTCTCAATAAACCTTAGAATTCTTAAGTCAAATTATCTTCCATAAATGTAGGAAGACAGAGAAAGACTTATATCATGCTTCATTAATACAACTGCAATTTAATTTGTTGTTCATACATAGTCTAGATACTTGCAAAGTTGACTGAAAGATCTAGAGCAAATATTATCATCACAACTGGATACGTCCCTGAAATCTAAACATATTTGTGTGGAACCAGTACAAATCAATGACATGTATCTGTTGAATACTTGGGTGTCAGAAATAGAACAAGACAGTAGGTGGGGGCGTAAGAAGGTAGTCAGGGACATAGAATCCATACATTTGAATACATTACAAGAATTACAAGAACGCTAAATAAACAGTCAACATGAATTAAAGGCATTACCAACCTTGCATCAGCTTGAAATTCTTAATTGCACATTGTACCACTTTAACATGAAAACAAACACTATTATATCTATTTTAAAAGACATTCCACAAAGAAATTTTAATAACTTGTATTTTCCCTAATCTCAACTGTGACAAAACAATTTTTTCAAATGTATATTTACATTTTGATAAATAACTGAAGAAGCAAACTTGCATCAAAGTATACTTGTAAGCCATTTAAACAGCATCTGGCATAAAAACTGGATGATAGTGTGAAAATAATATTTCAGTGCTACATGTTATATTGTAAAATCATAAGTCTTACCCGCAGTTTAATTGATCGCATCATCTTGAATTGATGATGGTGTTGATCCTGTTTTAATGATTCTCTGTCTGTATATCCGATTTATGTGTTCCAAGGAGAAGAGAAAAACAGCAGCTTGCCGATTGGTGCTGCTAATTGATCTGATGGATCCTTTCATCAAAGCATGGAGATTCTAACTGGAATGTTTTGGCAACAGAAACCCGGATTCTCTTGAACGTTTTGGCAACAGAAACCTGCAATGAGAATCCTATCTGTAACCAGAATCTGATGTGTGTACAACATAATATCAGTAGCTGGAAATCTTGGCAGTAGAATCAGAGCTGTGCACACAAGTGTTACGAAGTCTCCAGCATGGACTGTAGGGACCAAACCACATGCGTGGTGGGTTGGCTGGACACTCAAAACAAACCCAAGTTTAATATCTGGGAAGTGATGACTAAATCCAAACTGGGAGTAATAGCCCAAAAATGTCTCTGCCAATGACTGGTAAAGAAATCAGGAAGCGTAAACAGAGCCAGATAGTCCAAGAAACTCCTTACTCACTCCACATACCATTTTTCATGGACCCACCCTTTTATTACTTACTAATCACGGTGCATTTAAATTTGTCCATGAAAAAAGGCTTCATCACATTTGTATGGACTGAGCATACCAGCTCGCCAAGGCACTGCAAGTAACAGTGTCCTCCACTCTTTATCACATACCGGTACTGAACCAAGAGCTTCAATCCACAACAGTGCAGTACATGCCAGGTATGGATGTTCCAGACTAGACCAATATCACAAGAGTCGTACAGGCTAGAAAACTTTCAGCCAACAGGTTTCAAGCAGCTTTAGCCATCCGTACTATAACCCTTTGCATAGTTTGTTGAGTGTTGAGATAGTATAGGCCTACAGTACAGCAACAAGAAGAGATCAGAATCGGTGGAACCACCTACTCAGCTGTGGATCCATTGTAGAAGGCTAGCGGACCAATAGGAGGTCGACTTTATTGATTCATTTGTTATGCTAGGTCACAATGAATTGATCCAGGACATCCTCTAGACTTCCTCCCGATCCTTTCCACTCTCTCTCTCAATCATTTCTTTTCTTTTTGGCTTACATTCTGTTTTTAGAACACCATTTTTCTCAGAGCATTCCATTGATGGTTGATGTCTTCATCCGTGTAAATCCTAAAGAAGATTCGCGTTCATTGTTCCCCAACCCCTTCTATCTCATCTTGTCTATCTTTAAATCACCCCCTTTTCCCTAATCTCTGTAACAATCATTGAGTTGTACATGTACATATGACCTAGAAATATATCTTAAACAGCTGTTCTAGTTCATCTAGGAATGTGAGATATAAGGCATTGTAGCAAGGTTCCCATCTCATTTGATATCAATATGAAATACTGTTATCTATTGAATCATGCAAACAATAAAAATAAACAAAATGAAACTTTGTACATGTATACTTGTACTTTGTCCCCATTCTTGCCATACTGTCCACTGAAATGATAAAGTCTAAAGCCCACCGCACACTATATGATCGGTCTACGATCCGATTTAGGAAATAAGTCACAATATCATTAAGTATAGGCATTTTAACAAGTGAAAGCTACCTGATTCAGGTTCTGAATAATAATATGAATACTCAACATAGGAATTGGTGCGATGTCAGCCTTATATACGGAATAAGGGCCAAATCAGTTCCAAATCGTAGACAATCGCAGGACTGCTCTGATGTCATTACGATTCGGAGCCGATTTGGCCTTTCCTCCGACTAGAAGGCTCGTAATAGGCCGTAATTTCGATTTCACTATATCTACATGTATGTTGCTATTCAGAACCTCAATAAAACATATTTTATGTGTTGAACTGTTCATGTCTAATGCTATAACATTTTCTTTCAAAATCAGATCGTAGACCGATCGTATAGTGTGCAGTGGGCTTAATATTTCATTTTTGTAGAGAATACATGACTGCTTTAAAAATTTGAAGACAGACAAAAACAAAAATATTTTTGATAGTCTAATGGTCTATATGCCAACCTTTTCAATCTTGAATCAAATCAATTCTGCTTTCCCTTTTTGACTAATTCTCTAAACAAACTGGAACCTTCTCATTGTTTCATAAAAAAGGAAAGGAAATTTATCAATAGCTCATTAATTTGACAGTCAAAACCAGTCAGAGGCTTCTGATATTCAGTTGTACTGTGTCAGTGCAAACAATGCATTATCACAACTAAACTTTGCTTATTTTCAAAATACACAAAATCACTGTCTCCCTTCATCTTTACATGGGAGGCAAGACTACCTGCTGCTTCCACAATTTCTTACTGTTGGCAACAGGAGTTTCCGGTCAGATTGGTCATTGTCAATTAGTTTGATAAAGATATGATTCACTGACAGGAAAGCTTCCTACTGGATACTTCACAGCAGGGTTGTTAGTATCACTTTAACACCAGGACCACCATGTGGTCATCTACCTTCTCGGAAAATTAGTCTTTGTCTTCAATCCGGAAATCAATGCTTGGTCAAATATATTTCAACATTTAGGAAGCAATGCATACAGGTTAGCTTTGGAGCATATTAAACCAAAACAAAGGGTGACTCCCCCAACTCCCCCCAAAAAGGTTTGTAACATTACTCACTCTGTCCCATTACACATTATTAGAATGTGTAAATTATCTTGGAAAAGCCTTTAAGAATATCCCAAACTCTGCAAGATTAGGAAACATGCAATAATTGCACATACCTTTAATATGGATGTGTGTCAATCCATATTAAAGGTATGTGCCATAATTGCACATACCTTTAATATGGATTTGACACACATCCTTTCTGCACTTCTGCATATTTTGTACGATTAGCTGCATAACAAAGGAGTCTAGAGAGTTAAACTTTCACTATAATTCTACACACATTCAGGAATCTATTTTGAAAGATAAATTTTCAATTCTCCACCTCTAGAGATATTGAAGAGGTAATCCCTATGCATACATAATTATTGTAAGTTAAACTGCTATAAGTTCACGCAAGGGGCAGATCTACACCCATCAGCAAACATTATTAAGGACATCTGTGCGTAATGTCCCCACACTGATACCTCAATAATATTTGTATGAGAGCTTAACTTGGATCTTAACCCCATTTCTAAATGCACAACTCAATTTATCAGACTGTCAATGCAAGAAAGGGGCAAAATTGATACAATGCCTGATTGAACTCTGTGAAGATAAAAAGCTTATTGTTATTGCCCAGTTCAAAAGTTTATGCCCTCGATTTAGGACAATAAATCGTCATTTTACGATTGCATTTTGAAAAACGTTCCGCTATTGCGCAGTAGCTTGCCTTTCTTTTCCATACAATTGTATATTCAAATTCTATATTAAATGGACAATTTAACACTGGATTCTAGGCATATTTTGAGGGCAGTACGCAATACGCATATTTACTATGAAAGGTATAAAACGAAAACTGCATTCCTTCGCAGTCAGTATTTTAAAATATTTTTCTGGATAATCTTTTTTTCTTAAATCTCAATTTAACTTTAGCATAAGCACAGCATTTATTTGGCAGAATATTATGTTCCTTTTCACTTAATGAAAGCATAGTAACTTGTCACAAATACAAACTTAATTTGTAACTATTTTGCCATGGGAATTCACTTAAATCACTCAAATAACTTATTAAGGAATCTTATTAAGGAATGCATTATTTTATTTTTTTGTTTTGTTATTGAAGTAACACCCTGTGAAACAACTTCTAATTTGTAAGAGTGCTATAGAAATGTAATTATTGCTTTATTGTATGTAATAAAATAAAGGAGCATATCTCTGGTGACGATAAATCAACATGGAGTGCATAATAATTGCTTACAAAGTGGAGGCAATCTTTAAGTGAGCATGAATATCAAGTAACAATACATAATTAGGGATACAAACCCCTTTACACAAAAAGATAAATGTTACTCAAACGTGGAACTTTTCTTCCTTGCACTCATAAGAACATGCTTTTGTGTGATTGAATTCATATTTGTACTTTAATTGTAGCATATTACTGAAGGGGTCTCTTGAAAGCATATTTGTACATGTAGTATCTTCAGGAACAAAAGTCAGAGAAATGCTCCATGGCACAGTAGTGTCTTCACACTCACTGTAAGAGTGTTCTTATCAGTTTGAGATCAATTCGACTTAGAGCGCACTTATTACATGAATGTGAATGGGGTACAAATTTTCTGTATATCCCAACACTGTATACGCCATAAATTTCCCGGCAATAAATTTTCACGAATAGGACTAACCAGACTATTTCGCGAGAGGTTGAATTAGCGATTGGGAAATTCTCAACTCGACAAACAGCATGCAATGATGATGTACTTTTGCAAAGCGAAATGGTGAATTTCTGACCAGGAGACACATTAATTCAACTGACTACTTACATGTATGTTTGCAATATTTTAGCGTGTTGTCAAATTCACGATCCACTCATGATTCACAAATTTCGCGAAAATAAACCCCCACAAAAAATATGGCATATACAGTATATCAGGGACATCAATCTCACTCTCAAATACCGCAGAGCATCACCATTCCATTGTATCTAATAATATCATAGGGCTATGGTCAAATTGCTTTTTGGTCCAATGTAAGCTCCTACATGTTTATCGTATTCTCAGAACAAAAAGGGTATTGACTTAATCCAGAATTAAAATGCCCTTCTGGCTCTCAACAGTTAACATGCAATAAAGCATGTGAGTTATTTTGAGGATGTCTTGATTTTAGAGTTGAGGAGTGATCTGGTGTATATTGGACAGGGGTTATTGCATCTCTTCTGAGAGGACAGTTTATGCATGGTTCCCTTGGCTGGAGTACATGTACGCGGTTGTACAGGAAGACTGATTTCAATATCAACAGTTAAAGGGCAATCCAACCTTGGTAATAAGATGATTTGTATGAAAGCAGAAAAATAAGAAAAACAGGATGGTGAAAGTTTGAAAGAAATCGGACATGGAATAAGAAAGTTATGGATGTTTGAAAAATGAGATCACTACATCTATGCGAATCTCAAATTGGCAATTTGGTGATTGGATTGTGACATTTTTGTGGACAACTCTCCCATTTGTCCTACACAAAAATATCATTAATTTGCGGTTTTCTTCGAGGAGCTTTTACCCTCGGGGCAGTATTAAAATATATTGGAGACAGCATATTGTTATAGGTCCTCATGAAAGAAGAAGATCCTACTGAGTAATACATTTTGAAAAAAGTGACATTTCAGTCATTTTGTGTATTGGAGCGAGTGGGGGAGTTGTCCACAGCTACATCACAGTGGCATTACCTATTTGGCCAATTTGAAATTCCCATATGTATAGTGATTACAACTTTCAAAAATTCATAACTTTCTTATTGCTTGTCCAATTTCGTTCAAACTTTCACCAATCTGCTTCTCTGATTTTTCCTCTTTCTTTCAAAGCAACTTGCTATTAAGGTTGGATTTCCCTTTAAAGAGAAGGTTGAGTTCTGGGAAAGGTGAAAAATAATTTTTGAGCTTTCTCATTTCTTTTATGTCAGTTTGGAAGAACACCATAGTAGAAATGTCCCAGGGAAAGGGTTGCTCTGCAAATGCCCCCATATTCGAAATATGACAAGAAATAGCTGAAGTATTCGAGCTGAACATTCATACCACATGTGTGTGCAGTCCCATATGCCCATTTCTGTGTGCAGTGCATGTGCTTTTCAGCGAGATTTAGACAATTTCTTATCACTTTGAGAATTCCAAAACTTCAGAGTATAGGCCTATACACCAATTATAATGTAGACATGATCAACCTTTCCCAATTGCTTTGAGACAGTTTCATTCACAATGTAATCGCATGACCAGAACTCAATGTTATCTTTAAAGGAAAGATCGCATTTAGTATACGATACAAAAGTTAAGAAGAATACATCTAGAAAGAGGATTGAGGGAGAAAGAGGACTGAGGAAGAAAAGATAACTGATTTAAATTAACAAACAGAGGAGTAAGACTAAAAGAATAAGAAAATGGATGGTACAAAGAAGAGAGAAGGACCAGATGAGAAAATATGGAAAGAACACTGATATTATATACATAAAAATGTAATAGATAGATTATGCAAGTAGTGTATCTAGATATCATATACAATGTGCATGTCCATATGTATGACCAACTGTATACATGTAGGCCTATACATGTACCATACCAGTTTGTTGTTTGGCTCCCTCTGTAGTCTTGTACCATTATTAAAAGGTATATTTCTGAGTTCTCTTTGTATTCATTGTATGAATACCTTAAAAGCTCATGGACAGTTTTGGTAGCAAAAAGGAAATTGGAAAGAAACATGTTCAGTATAGTCTCATGTTGTTCTCCTTGTATCAAAAGAGGTTTGTGCGAGATCATGTGGTATTCCACCAATGATTTCTGGTGAATTTTAGTGTAAATATTTGTAAGGAATGCTAGATCACGGTAACATACTGCCCTACGCTAGGACCTTTCCACCCCAATGGCTCCCCACGCAACAGTCTCAGGGCTTCGCGTGGAGATAGCATGTGTGTCACTGTGTGTGGAATACACATAATCCTCATAGGTTTTTGCATGCGTTATGGTGTATAGTGCACGCTGCCGTTGTTGGGAGTTTATATCCGTGGCCCGGTATATGAATTATTTTTTACCTCTCATTTGTAAAATATTTCACTTTAGGAGATGAAATTTTCAAAGCATCTTAGTATTGCTAGTATCTTGCTATTTATCAACAGAATCCAAGAAATCTGACAAAAAGGTTTTGAGTGAGTACCAAAACTAAACATTACTTTATAGCAGACACACTCAAAGGTTACCAGTATCCTGGTTAGTATTACCATTCATGCACACACACTGCCCTTTCTGCAAAAACTTGAACATCTCTAAATGTAGCATACAATGACAACTGGACTACAATGTGGGTTCAAAACTAAAACCAAGAGAATATTCAATTTCGAATGTATCAAATTCCAGAAAAACTCCTAACATGTAGGCCTACATTCTGAATTTGCCTCATTGCAAACAACGCTGACAATCACATCAGCGTAAAGAAAAAATGAAGGCAGCTGCTTCACACGGTCACACCTGTAGTATAGAGATTGACCCCTTGTATTGCCCACATGCACATAGAATAATTGTACTAAACTGTTTTGCCAATGATACAATGGAGAAACACACTTAGGACTACAGTTATTGGAAAACAGTTTGGGAATCGACAACAGGACAAACCTATTTATAAACATATAAAAAAGTAGATCAAATATTTGTGTTGTCACCAAAATAACCTTGTATCATAAATTATAAAAGCAAATGTTAGGTAAGATTGTTTAAAGATGCCACATAGAGGACAGCAATCAGGCTAGTCAATGATATTAATTTAATTAGATCAATTATCACAGTTATGTGACTGCCTTGAAACCCCACCCTCTCAATATAAATAAATAAAATAAATAAATAAATAAATCATCATAATGAATTATTAAAAGAAATTCATAATTTCTGAGGAAATGTAGTAGTGTTATGGAAATCTAGTAGTGTTATCAAGTACTAAAGCTAACACTGGATGAGAAGCTGTTTGCTCTGTAAATCAATCATGTTTATCATAACAATACATTGCACAGTGAATATGGTAATTTCATCAGACACATTCTCCCCTTCTTCTATAAAGGCACAGCAAAAATCAAGAAATGTCATAACCCACCTATTTCTTTATGTACCCCTTCCTCCTTTACAAATGCTAAAGACCTTCCATCACGGAGCTACATGTACTTACATGTAGCTCTGCCTCAAGAGTCAGACATTCAATGCACTACACTGCACGCCTACATTTACAGATTGCAAAATAAATTGCCCTTCATTCCCACTCCAACCACATCTCCCAAGGATCTGTTTTTCTGAGAGCTTTTTGTGTTAAATGTAAGGGAAAAATGGGAATGTTTCATTTATGTGCACAACACGGCGGGCAAAGGTTTCTAATTTCTAGTCCCTATTTGTACAAGGCCACCACTGTCAACATGAAAATATTCTGTTTTTTCCATCATTTCTCGACCCTCCATTGCCTTTCGACCCACGCAATAAGACTTATGTTACAACAATATGATAAAGCCTCTCCTCCAATTCGATTCAAATCATGTGTGCTAATGTTCTAACCCTTTAAAGCATCATGGTGTGACAGACCCACGCACATAAGGCTTATGTTACAACAATATTATATATGATAAAGCCTCTTCTTCAAATTCGATTCATATCTAGTGTGGTAATGTTCTAAAAATCGCTTTTCAGCATCCTGAAGCCGGGTATACAGATGTTGTTTCAATACATGCTCAGTAACATTTTATCACTTCCAAACGACCTAAGATTAGCCAGCAACAACTGCACTATGCTCATTCTTACTATGAAGATTTTTGTTTATTCCCTCAATCATCCAGTGAAGGTATAAGTCTACATATTTTTAAAGCTCATGATTTAAGTGTAAAATAGGTTCATATCTTCATTGTTGCAGTACAATGTATCTGTGGCATAGCTATTGGTGGGGGGGGGGGGGGGGCTAGTAGTAGTAAGTACCTAACAGAATAGCAACAACAACAACAACAACCAAAAAAAAAAAAAGGGAAAAGAGGCAAGCTGCAAAGAGAAAAGATAACCCTCCCATACCCAACACCCTCCTCTTACTTGTTCGTACTCATTTGATCTACCTAGTAAGGCTGGTGCGCACATCCCCCATACTCCATTAAAACCAATGCCCCATCCCCCATACTGACATTGACACCAGTGCCTCCAACCCCCCCCCCCTCCATGCTCATATTGCCACCAGTGCACCCATCACCCCCATACATGTACTAGCACTAACATGAGTGCCCCACCCCCATACTCACATTGACACCAGTGCCTCCACCCCTATACTCCCATTGACACCAGTGCCTCCACCCCTATACTCCCATTGATACCAGTGCCTCCACCCTGCCATACTCATATTGACACTAGTGCCTCCACCCCCATACTCCCATTGACACCAGTGCCCCCATTGCCCCAATACTGGCATTGACACCAGTGCCCCCATCCCCTGATACTAACATTGACACCAGTGCCCCCATCCCCTGATACTTACATTGACACCAGTGCCCTTATCCCCCCATACTTACATTGACACCAGTGCCCCCATCCCCCACACTAATATTGACATCAGTGCCCCACCCCCACCCCCAATACTTACATTGACACCAGTGCCCTCATCCCTCCCACACTAATATTGACATCAGTGCCCCACCCCCATCCCCAATACTAACATTGACACCAGTGCCTCCTCAACGCCTGGATCCACTGTACACCACTTCGTTCATCACCCGTATACCAATATACATCTGAGTACTTTTCAATCTAGTGAGTGGGTACAAACTGTAATTACTCTAATCAAAGTACCATTAGGCTGGGGGAGGCTTCTCTGCTGTTTTCTTGTCTACTCCTACAGAGTAACAAATGCTGCGAGCGACACACACACATGCATGGGTGGCACTTCTTAATGTTCATCACTAGTCTGGCTTTGGCTGCCATCTATCCTCAATATGCTTCTTTTCACACATGCCTACCTCCTAATTGTGTTGACTTGGTCGACTTACATTTCATTATGAAAACTAGCCTGCACTCTGTTAGTAGAATTTGTACGCTCCTAGTTTAAACATGAAATTAAAAATACAGCATATAACCATGAGTCGAAATCCTATGCTTATGGCACAAACTAATGTTCTTTTTGAAATATTCACATCAGACGAGTCAATGATTATTGGTAAATGTACCCCCAAATTGCGAAAAAAACCCAGATATTTTGATTTCTTTGATTTTTTTATGTTGATAAATAGCAACAGGGAAATTTGGAGCATGAAAATACATTGTCTTGGCTTCACAAACATGTTTGTATGTATTGCACATCATTCACAGACATGTATGCTCTATGTAAACAATGCTTTATGAGGAAGTAATCCTGAAAATTCTACAAATCACAAAGACACTTGCTCACCCCCCCCCCCCCCCTTCTTCATTTTGCTTGGTATCTTATACCACAGTGCATAAGGCTACCTATGAAGAAGACACTCAAATGAAAAATAAATAATTTGACGGTATTCACACAACCACAATTCTTACTTGCAGGATATCTTCATTAATGCAAAGTACATGTATCAATGCACTTACGACTTCAGGAAAAAGAAAATATGCATGGGAAGAGAGAGACATTTAGTTCTGGAAAGCTCCAGGAAAGCTCTGGAAGATTAACATAGAGCTCTGTTATAAAACAATGAAGTTCATAAAAAAATCTCTGTGCTGAAGTACGTTAATTTTACAATCACAAATCCTAAAGGGCTCCCCTGAACAAAACATTGTTTTGTTTTGTTTTTAATTCTGCATGCATCTCCACATTTGAACAGAGACTTACCATGTCAACTGTCGTCAGATGCTCACTGCAAGTCCAATTTCACTTGAATTTTGAGAATATTCACTGATAAATTCAACTCCCACACTAATCTGTTTACATAAAACCACAGAGGAAATTCAGACACAATCGCTGAAGTTGCTTGTTGATAATGCACCAGCACTTCTGATCATATATCTACTTCCCTCTTTCCTTTATATCTAAAACTGATTTACAATCATTTTATATTAGCGTACAAGTGTACATTGTACCTTATCAATGCCAACTGACGTTATAGATACTGATTTACTCAGCAGGATCTCTACTACCCCTTTCCTGTCTTCATTTCCCGTCAAACGCTCATTAAAAATTCAAATAAACAGTCTGCATGCGAGTATTTTTTTTAGCGGGTGCATAATAAAAGGTGTTTTATAATTAAACATTGAGAGATTTAATTTATTTAATATATGGACTTACATATTTCTTATCAACAGGATTTATAGAGTAGAAAAAAAGAAAAACTTCCCAACAAGACATTCAGAATTAATATGGGTGAATATAATTAATGCATCATCACATTTGAATGGGAATGCCACGGCATGGTGGATGATTTAACGGTTCCATGACATTTGCTCCTGCGACAATTGCTCCGGTCTAACTTTGCCATGTTAATCCTAAACCTAAACCCAACCCTAACCCTAACCCTAACCCTAACCCTAATCCTAATCTGCACACTGTCCTTGACAAAAAACCAAATCGTGAACTTGACCTTAACCTTTGACCTTTTGAGATATGGACGGAGGAGCAAATGTTGCAGGAGCAAATGTCGGGTCACCTGATTTAACGCTACATGTGTACAGGTTTTTATGAAAAGTATATCCGTAGAGGAAGCAAAATCCAAGGATGTATAGCTCCATATGATTGAAATTAAAGGGGAAAGTCCACCCTGATATTAAGTTGATTTGAATAAATGAACAAAAATGAGAGAAATAGATGAGTGAAAGTTTGAGCAAAATTTGATAAGAAATAAGAAAGTTATGAATTTTTGTGGTTGTAATCAATCAAACACAAATTGGCAACTCCTTGACGTATCTTGCAAGTTCCTCTTCCATTTGCATCATACAAAAAAATAAATTTTCAGTTTTCTTTGGTTTTTGAGGAGGGAATAGTATACAACGTTTGTGTAAAAAGCATAACTAAAAGGATTACATCTAGGGTGCATGTATGATATCTTCTTTAGAGAAAATGGAAATTTATAATCTTTTTAGTACAGGGCAAATGAGAGAGGAGCTCGTAAGTTACATCAGAGAGTTACCAATTTTATTTGATTGATTACAACTTCAAAAATTCATAACTTTCTTATTTCTTATCAGATTTTTCTCAAACTTTCATTGATCTGTTTCTTTAATCTTTCTGCTTCTTTTAAAACCAAGTTGATACCAGGGTCCCCTTTAAAATGTATTGCAATGGAGACTGCAATAACTGAATGAACAATAGAAAGAAAATTATTTCTTTCTGGATAATACTGAAAGAGACTAGTACATGAAGAAGAATCTTGACAACAATCATCTATACAGTGTATATTCAGATGAAAAGTAAAGAATTGATGAGAAGTAAATCCTTGTGAACTGTAATTACCTATACAAGAGTTAATTTTTAAGCCAAAAGTTATGCATAACAGAAATTTTTCTTTCACAGGCTCTGAAAGAGTTTGAGAAGCATATTTTGGGGCATCTCACCTTCAGCCCAGTCTTTGATTATATCAGATTTTGAATTCAAGCAATAGACCTGTTCACAAAGTTATTCAAATTTACGGATGTTTCTTTCCTGGGGACCTAGTAACAAGGTATTCCATTAACCTGTTATTAATAAATGTACTACAATACTTGGAATCCAGTTTGCATACATTACTTGTTGCTATGTCTGACAAGCTTCTGACAAGCTTTCAGGTTGTCAAGAACAACCTTTCTTTTAAAAGTATGCTTAAAATTTGAATATATTTGTGAACAGGTCTATTGGATATCATTACACGCATATGTATTTAACTGTCTCAAAAATTGTTCTGTTGATTGATCACGAATAGATCACACTGAATAAGCTAGGCCATCTCACATAAATAAGGCTACATGTATTCATCTACTGTCATGAAGCTGCATGTAAAATTTGAACACCCAGGAATGCAGCAAGTGACCCATGATGAAATGCATTAACATCATCTCATCTATTATTATCATCCTTAATTGGTCTTGGCTCCAATTATCATGAATAAAATAGTGTCTGTGCTTGCAGACTAGCCAAATTCACACCTTACCAACTGTCCCTAAAAGTGTTAATAGTTAATATACTGTCCTTCAATACTCTGAGGAGCACCAAGTTTGTTTACACATTTACACTTCTCTAATAATTTTGTGGGCAAAATTAAATTTCAGCATGAGCATTTTAGGCCTAAAAGGCTACATGTGCACATGTGTACACATGACATTCTGTACATATAATATCTTTCTAAAGGTGGGTTTTCACGGGGCATGCGAACGTTTTGCGAAGGATGTGAATGTCGAAAAAATGGCAAAGTCCAACATTCGCATTTTAGGCTCCAAAAATTCGTCAAACTTGCGCAGGGATTTGCAAGCGTCGCCAATTGTTCGTTTTTAGTTCGGCAGAATTTTTAAAAAGTTTGAAATTTCTTGCGAACGTTTCCCGCATCCTGCGAACAATTGATGAAGCTTCTGAACCTCCGCGCAAGTTTGACAAACTTTTGGAGCATAAAATGCGAATGTTGGACTTTGCCATTTTTTCGACATTCGCATACTTCGCAAAAAGTTCACGTGCCCGTGAAAAGCCACCTTTACTCTAAACAAAAATATTACAAAAGGTCTGTATCTTCATAGCCCAGAGGGTGTTAATTAAGGCCACTATAAGAAACAAAAGTGTTCATGAAACTGAATCTCTCCATCAAAATTAAAACAGGACTACACATACATCTCATACAACACAACTTTCAAAACTAGGCAGGAACCTCGTTGCTAAGATTTGGAAAATTGTGTCATAATTTTATGTATAAGGGGGATTCCCTTTCATTTGCAGTGAGACAAACACATTGTACTTCCTTTTATAAAATCAGAACTTTCAAGCACTGCTGAAGTCCAATGCATTTGTTGTGCATTTATGCAACCAATAACAATGTATATTGTACTTCATACTGATGCCAAGTCAGTTTGATATGAATCAGAATTTTTTTCAAAACAGTGAATACCAGCCACGTTTAGCACTATTAGATACTCCAAATTCGGTGTATTCCTTTGCCTTATAATTTATCCTCAATTACAACAGTAAACAACTGTTGCATTTATGCAACTAATAACAATGTACATTGTACTTCATACATATGCCAAGTCAATTATAAATCGAAATTCTTTTCAAAACAGTGAATACCAGCCACAAAAAAGAAGTATCATGTTTAGAGGTATAAGATACTCCAAATTCGATGTATTCCTTCGCCATATATTTATCCTCAATACATGCACAGAGTGAACAATTTTTTTCTAAATGTACACTGATCTCATTGAAAACTGTTGTCATGTTTTCCTGTTAAGATCCAATAGTTCCTCTGATTCAGGATTTTACTTGCCATAATGAAAGGAAATCATTTCTATCTCCATCGTTAAGCTCCAATGTAATTCTATGCATGAATTGGCAATAGATATGAATAAATATATTAATACAAATATAAATCTGCCCAATAAAATAATAAAATTTTTAAAATTCTGGATTTCATTAATTAATTTTTGCATGATGAAATATTTTTTTCCCCTACATCTTATCAAGCAATAAACACCCTGAACTGATTTTTTTTTTAAAGATTGAGAAAAAAAATTAAAGGGTACCAATCACCAAAAATTATTTTACTCTGTATGTTAGAGGTTCCATGTCATTCTACTATATTCCAAATATGGGCTTCGAATATTACTCCTATAAACAGATATTACAAGTTTAATTATACTCTCTTTAAGCATAAAACCCAACTAGGAGGTTCAGTTCTGTGCGAGCACCTTCATGTTATCCTTTATTTCCTTCATACTCCTAAACTGTTGACTTATACAATTTCAGATAAAGTTCTTTGAGGTTAATTTTATACTTCCTGGCAGTATACAAATTCTTTTTTCAGGTGGTTGGTAAACTCTAAAGCAGGAGAGGAGTAAGTCACACCTCATCTCCAAACCAATACATGTATGTATTGTACCTTGCAAAAGTCCAGCTAAAATGGGGTCGAAGGAAACAGGAAAGCACTTTCTTTCATTCAGGAAAGACACAAAACCAGAGAGGAAATCCATGGGGAAGAATGGTCGAATAAATTGTGATCCCGAATTGTTCAAAACATCATGTTCTATTTAAAGAAAATTGCCATCATTCCAACAGACATACCATTCTCCAAGATTCATGTAGGTACATAAGATGGCTGAGTAGGTTGGATTCTGGGTTGTACTATTATTAATTTTTACTTGTTTACTAATCTCCATGTATATTTGCTGCCAAGCAAAGGGCTACACTACAGCTTGATGTCATTTCTGTTATTCTGAACATCTAACATTCTATCAAAGACTCCTCAGAAAATGTTATTACTTGAGAATAACTACTACTAGCTCATCAAAAATATTGATTTCATTCTCCTTTAAATAAAACTAATGGCCTTTGGAAATTTCAATGATTCTGATTCCTGCCTGCATGAACTGCATCAGCTTCATTGTGTTTGGCCTATGTACAGGCTCTGAAATTACAATCTCATCAAACTGCTCTGTCTTATTTCTTTGCTTCTAGCACTGTTACTCATGAGAGTCAGAAGGGTGTTTACCCTAGTAGCAAAAAAATGATTTGAATTAAAGAGAAGGTTGAGTTCTGGGAAAGGTGAAAAATAATTTGTCACTCCTTCAATGCCAGTTTGAAGGAACATCACAGAAGAAATGTCCCCTGAAAATGATTGCTCTTCATATGCCCTCGTATTCAAAATACGACAAGAAGTAGCTGAAGTGCTCAGGCCAAACGTTCATGTCATATATATGTGTAGTCCCATATATACCAATTTCCGTGTGCAGTGCCTGTACTTTTCAGCGAGATTGGGTAAATTTCTTGTCATTTTGATGATTACAAAACCTCACAGTATACACCAATTCTTAAGACTTATGTAGACATGATCAACCTTTCCTAATTGCTCTATAGTTTCCTTCACGATGCACATGTAATTGCCTGACCACAACTTAGATTTATCTTTAATGCACTTCTGGCTCTCAAGAGATCATCTATGGAGTCATGATCTTGAAATCGATTTTATAAGTGTTGGTGTGGGTGTGCCAATTTAATGCATGCTGCACATGGTAACAACAACTACATATATTGTCTGTTTAAAGCCGAAGGGCGTTATCAAACTCTGTGTTAAAGTATATGTGTTAATTCCCTTCTAGCTCCAAACAGATGATACATGTATGTATATGCAGGTGATCAAAGTTTTTTTTTTTTGGGGGGGGGGGGGAAGCATGTGGAGTAGGAAATAATCACAAAGAAAGCTTTTTTCCATATTACTGATACACATGAATTTTTTATGACTTCCATGATCTTTGGACTATATACTATCACATTTTTCCATCAGTGATCCCAGGGATACTTCATGTTTTATTTGTCACGCAATATGGATATGACCCTGAATTTCTTGTGTGAAGAAAACATGGTGTTTAAAAAACCGCAACCAAACTACTTTTTCCCCAGACTTTCAACGTGTGAGAAATATATATTGTATTTTTAATCCAGAGCTGTATACATAAAGTGCATGCACATATACTGATTCCCTAATCCTATCCCATAGTTTCTCAAAATAACCCATCATTTTCTTTGAAGTTGTTATGCGTTTCTTTAGCACTATCTTGGTTCATGCTATAGTCTGAAACTATCTATGAGGCTGATAAAGAGAGTGTTAAAGAAAAGCTCACCTCAAGAAATAAATGTAGTTGTGAAGAAAGATGAATTTATTTATATTCCTTAAGAAAATGCACAAGAGATATATAAATGAAGATATTCTTGGTATGTTGTAAGATCTGTTAGCATGACATCGGCACTGCCATTTTCTTAATAATGTGACATACCAGGCAAAGTTGTACATGTATCATGGGCCAAGCTTTAGTCGGAGAGACAGTTGAATTCAACGACAAAACCTCTACTTTTCAATGAGGGAAAATCAAAGCTGAGAAGGTAAAAATAACATTTGGTGGAAAATGTAACTCCAACAACAAAACATATCAGCTGACAAATCAATTCTATTTATGCAAAACCTTCACCCCATAGGAGCCACAACATATATTTATGCAATTTGCAGTCTGACAATTTGTCCCCGTTGTCATGAAGTGACGGTAATGAGGAAAAACACACAATTTTTCAATTTTGAAGTTTTTTGCATTTTTGGACATCATTCACTAACATCTTGAACCTCACAAAGTTTCAGATCATAATAATGTATAATTATGTAACTATGGTGATAACGTCAACAAGAAAATACCTAGTAAAAGGATTTTCTGTTTTCACGAAGTGACGGCTTACAACCATCCCGTATGTTTTACGTGTGCGGCTGAGATCCGTCACTTCGTGAAAAAAAAGATGAGCTAGTCCTTGAGATGACTTTGTGTTTTCACGAAATGATGGTTAAAAGCGCGGTGATCATGCAAGTCCCATATGTTCTACACGCGCGCGGCTGAGATCTGTCACTTTGTGAAAATCCGTCATTACATGTCCTTGGAATTTTTTGTTTTCACGAAATGATGGTTATGTTTACAGCTGATTTTCCCCCAAAATATAAACAAATAGGCAAATGATTAAACATAGAACTATACACTGAAATATGATCTATCCCAGGATATAAAATTTATTCACCCTTCATACATTAAAGAGGGTGAGATTATGCTTTAAAACTTTGAAAGTGATTTATTCAAAACTAACTTTCTTTGAGTTGCGCGCTCATCCGTCACTTCGTGAGAACAGTAACGAATTACATGTATAGTACAAAAGATAATAGCAGGCGAATGAAATACTTCAGCACCACAGACATCTGGGAAGGAAGTATCCAAAAATTTGAATAAGTTTACTTGCTAATCGACTTCGCTTAGTACGTCAGTTATAAAGAAAATGGAGATGCCTATGTCGTGCTGAGAGACCTAACATTACGTTCATAATATCTTAATTTCTACGTCTCTCGTACACTGTGATGGGTAATCTTGTAAGTTGACATGCAAGAATACAATAAATCTCTCAGAATAACTTTTATTTCTTGGGGTGAGGTTTCCTTTAAGAAAAGGTTCAGTCGTGCCTTTCAGCTCTATGATAAACACAAAAGAAGAGATCTAATGGAGACAAAAGATTCAGAATTAATTGCATTCCAGGCTAGGGATAGTCCTTTAAGTGCTTTCATCCAAATCACAACATTTTCTCTCTGATTTATATTTAGATAGTAATAAAAAGACGGACCTTCCTCAAGTGGTAGAATATTTTGTGACCAATATACCGAGGAGTGCAATTTTGCTATTCCTGCCTCTCCCACTGTGCAAAATTTGGATTACAGGCAAAGTTGTTTACCTGGTTGTGGGTTCGAGCCCTTGGATAGTGGCATGAGTGTCCCTTGGCAAGATATTAATCTACATTAGGCGCTTTCACACCTACCCGATCAGGAAAAATACCCGTAAATTACGAGAACTTGTTCAGGCCCCAAAATACCCGATAATTATTTCGCGCTTTCACACCTCCCCGAACCAGAGCTCTTCGAGGAAAGTTCTCGAAGTTATGAGCAGCATGCACAGTACGGTTTATTTTGCAGACGAGGCGCGCTTTCAAATTCACTGCTTCTGCAGCGGTGGACGTGCGATGCGAGAGATGGCTAATAGCTAGTTCTCGTAATTTGCTTTCACACTGCAAATATCCCCGCGATCTTGGAGAAAGTACGCGTAGTTTTGAGAAAGTACCTACTAAATTCCGGGTATTTTCTTGCGGGGATATTACGAGTACTTTCGTTTCACACTGGCAAAATACCAGGTATTTTTCCTCATCGGGTAGGTGTGAAAGCGCCTATTTACCACTCTCCACCCAGTTGTTAAAGTATGAAGAAAGAATTCCTTCAATGCTGTGAGCACTGAAATCGGTCACCTAGGCAGAGCTGGGATAATATTGTAGTGCATGGTGGATACGAGTGCTACATGTATGAAAATATCCAATACTATTACATATATTACTATTATTATTATTATTATTATTATTATCATTATTATTATTATTACTATTATTATCATTTTAAGTATTCAACAATGTTGTACCACAGGCATGACAGGCACAGGTGACTCTACCTACAGTACATGATGTACTAGGCCTATATAGTTTGTTTTCACCTCCTCAGTTCATAATATGATCTACTTGCCCCAGGCATAATATGCATCTCTGTTAGTTGTGCAGTCATGCTACATGGTATGATTGGAAGGACAGTAAATATAACTGTCACTAAACACACTAAAAATCACCATATGAAAGCTCCAATGTATACAAGCTCTAAGGTCACTGATGCCCTTGTTTGCATTTAGGATATAAAGGCCAATACTTGGAATTAATCCCTATACTTGGATAATGGTCAGCTGTACATGTACAAAAAAAATTACACATCAAAAGTTCCACCCATCATTTACATGTACATGTATGTATTCAAAGACATCTATATTTCTTACATTTTTCCACAGGTGCGTATGTAAATGAATACACCTTTGCTGACTCATACGGTACACCCAAACCCAGTTGTCAGGCAATATAATTTTTGAACATATTGGTAAACCCAGCCTCTTATTTTTAACAATAAATCCTTTCCATGTTTATATCACTGTGAGCTTTGCACCATGAGACTAGGTAATGAAATGCTTACTTGTACTACAACATGTATGAGATTTCAGAAAATCAAATATTTGCATAATTTCATTAACACAAAAGCATATTTTTAATTTTGCATGTTGATACACTGTATTGCCTTTTGTCAACAACTTGCTCCTGTGAAAAAGCCCATACCTTTTGACATAAAAAGCAAGCTACATGTACATGTCGGTGCAATCGAACTAATGTACATGCTACATGTACACTTGCTTGTACACTTAGCATACCCGCACCCTGAATCACTAGCTCTTGACAAAAGAACCAGCATCAAGGAAAAAATTTACAATACATCAACAATTCACCATAATGACAACCATATATCTTTGTGCTACAGTGAATGGTCATAAAACTTCCCTTGACTGAACATGTTACATGTAGGCCTACAGTATATAAAGCACACATACTGTGCTTATATTTTATTGCTTTGTTTATTCTACTCCTTCAAGAATTTGAACCACAGGTTTACTTTGATTCCATTGAGGGAAACAAAATTAAAACTATTGAAGGTGTTTATTAGCTTAGAGCTTATGAAAATTCATTTTTAAAAATGTAATAACAAGAACACCCATAGATACATGTACGTAGCACTGCACGGGATTCTATACAAGGAATATCTCATGATAAATTATTATAGCCAACAATAATATGTTGTACTTGATAGACAATCAATTTTTAAAGTTCTAATTGCCTTAGTTTCAACAAGGTCAATAAATGGATAGTGCCAGGATCCAGGTTAGACAGACTGAAAGTTGAAAAATAATTCTTCTACTTCCAAGGGACTACATACATACTGCACAATACATGTACTTGCTTTAATTAATGACAGCTGACAATATACATATACATATTTTACATATATACATATTATTCCAGGGTATGTCTACATGAAGGGCCTATACACATTGTGAACTATTGTGACCCTCCAGAAGATAAAACATTTCAGCATTATGTTCTATCCACAATGCTATTCAAGCAGATCATATGTTTTAATTTTCAACCTGTTCTGCCCAGACTGGTGCATACATGTACAATGTATGTAGGATTACAGGTAGGCTACAGTACATGTATCCAGTCGTGTAGGATAAATGGTGTACACTTGTATTGTGTTAGTGATAATACAAGAAGGTCGTTTTTATAAACGGTGCAGCAGCTCCGTAGATTTGATTTCACTCGGTATGATAACCACAGGCAATACTCACTGAATGACGTCTTTATCTTGCCATCCATAAAGGGGCTTGCAACACAGCCCTACATTTTGTAAGGGGTCGTACATCATGTATCATGAAAATATGAAAATAATTTTTTCAAATAACAAGAGACTATCATGGACAAGTATTACTGTTGCAATTTGTTTGAAATCCTGGATCGCTAAAAACTCGGATTCAGTACTTTTACAGTGTATATGTAGATTGCAGTTTCCTAGGAAAATGTGAGATTTGAACTCATTTTGTCAAAACTCTGAACATGTAGTGGATGCTGGCCCTGATCAAAACTTGCATGCTTCAGAGCACCTTGAGTAAGAAATATATAGTGGCCCTGTACTAGATATTGTAAGGTTTAAAAACATAATGTAGGTCAAATAAAAGCAGCCATACTACATACGCCACTGACTACATTAGTATAAAAATGTATGTAGGCTTGCAGCTCTATTTTTTTTAAAAAACATGATACACGATTTTGAAGTCAATGTTTGTACTTGGTGACAACTTCAAGAGGACATTTGACTACCAAACCTTGTCAAGGTAAATTTACACACATAGTTCTGCTCCAAATGTGCATGGATGTTTCCAGTTTTATTTGTAATGTAAGCAAATAAGGCCAATGGCACAATCCAGAAAAAAAAAACCTACATTAAGACTCTTTTAATAGATACTGCCAGTATAATACTGCCAACTATATTTCATGTAATGAATACCAATGTAAGGTCCTAATCATAAGAAAAACATCTTGTATGGAAGGGGTAAAAAAAAGGTTTGCCTTTAGTCCAATCATATCTCCGTAGTACTATCAAGGACAGATGAGACAAGCTCAGGCCTAAAAATTTCTTAGTATCGATAGCCTATTAGGGATTGACTGATACTAAACTAGGCCAGTGCAAATGAACGTAGCTGCTTGGAGTACTTGTCATGCAAAATCTGTGAAACATCTCTCACGCATGGCTTCATACATGTATGTACATGAACCTTTAGAAAGAAACAGAATAAAGCTGTAATTTAACCCTTTCGAGACAAAACCACATTTTGTGGTTTGGCTCAATAACTTTTGATTCAGAGCTCTACAAAATATACCAGATGCATGAGTAGAAAGAGTACAACATTTCTGCACAAACTATGTCCATTTTTGCAGCATGATCCTAGTGCATTTGATGCCAGGAATTTTTAAAACAAGAATAAGCTTTAAAATCCCTAAAGTGGCAACACATTGAGAGGTTCAAAATCATTGTTTTTTTATCAAAATTGGTCATTTTTCAACTTTTTGACACAATCCCTAACCATGTTTGTTTTCAAAGACATTCAACCTTGTTAAAACCATGCAGCACTAAAAGAAAAATATTGTTGCCAATTTGAAGAACAAAATGTGATCAATTTAGCCCTTAAACAATTCCTGTCTTGAAAGGGTTAAGTGGATCTATAGTACAGTATTGATCTTTGACAAAGCATGCCACATCAATAAAATTTCAGATACTTAAAATTCTAGTTTTACTTTCATTATTTTGTATGTACATGTACAAATCTCAGTATGACTGTATAAGGACTTTTGAACCACAGTCAATCTTCTTTCTTATTAAAGGTACTACTGAACTTTTGAAAATTAATGAGCACATTGAAAAATCAGTCCCAAAAAGTTATACTACGCAAGATAAGAGTGTTGATGAAAAAGATCCATGATCCATGTTTGTATAATAGTAGTAGTATAATTCTTATTGAAAATCCAGAAAATATACTTGTCTTAATAGCATGATTTTTGTATTAACTTTCAGAAAAAATAATATTGCAACATACAATGTACAACTAGGGAGATGAGAGTTTACATAAACAATACACCTGCTTTTAAATATAAAGTTGAGTTCAGGGCCCCGTTGCATAAAACTTACCATTAATGGTAACTCTGCTATCAATGGTAACTACCATGGTGTCATCACTCAACAGCCAATCAAAATCAAGGTTTCCCTGGGAGTTACCATTGATGGCAAAGTTACCGTTAATGGTAAGTTTTATGCAACGGGGCCCTGGTCATGAGATTGAATTGTGAAAGAAACTGTCTCAAAGTAATTAGGAAAGATTGATTAATTAATAGCACATAAGAATTGGTGTATGCTGTAAGGTTTTGGAATCACCAAAATGATAAGAAATTGACTAAATCCTGCTGAGAGTCACATGCACTGCACACAGAAATGCGTATATGGGACTACACACAAAAGTTCGGCCCAAACATTTCAGCCCTTTCTTCTCATATTTTAAATGTGAGAGCATTTGAAGAGCAATCCTTTTCAGGGGACATACATGTATCTACTATGATAATTTTCCAAACTAACACAAAAAGAACGAGAAAGCTCACAAATTATTTTTTTACCTTTCCCAGAACTCAAGCTTCCCTATAACAAGTTAGATGATACCTTAAACAATGGTTATTTGGCTATTCATTGTATTTGACCTTAAAAATAAATTACCCCTGCAGATCCGTTTCTC
Source organism: Heliocidaris tuberculata (assembly GCA_025618425.1). NCBI lineage: Eukaryota > Metazoa > Echinodermata > Echinoidea > Camarodonta > Echinometridae > Heliocidaris > Heliocidaris tuberculata. The sequence continues at coordinate 30,041,695 of CM046846.1, read as the reverse complement.
TCTCTCAGTCTCTACATGTAGGCCTACTGTATATCTCCCACTAGTCCCAGTCTCTCTCCTTCACTCCCTAATATCACACTGTTTAAATGTGAGCAGCCTATACTCTGCAACCACGTGTATGATCAAGGAGTTAAGCTACAGTTTCTTGTGTATGTAATTTGTAATTTCAATCTCTTCACAGCAACAATGCAATCCCCAATACTGCAACCAGAAGTTTACTGATAGAGTATGAAGTTACTTGGAGTCACTCCAGTCTACACATTCACGTAGATGATTTTCATTTTCCACCTACCTTATTCTCTCGTTTCTTGCTACTCCGTTTAGATTTCAATGATGACATGATGATAATGATGATACCAGCACCACGCTGCCATGAAGAACAACACTACCCACTTGTACTCGCCTTTCCTTTCCGTTACGGCTTCCTCTATGCATGTAAATGTATGTGTATCAAGACTGAGACCAGTACAAATATACCATCAGAACGTAAAAGAGTCTTGTAGACTGTATGATATCCCATGCATTAAGAGGCTGGGCATCTAGCCAGCGAAGGTTGCTGGTGATAATGGGTAGACCGTAAAGCAATGTGATTGCTGTTTGCACAGTATTCAGACCCAGCCTGGAAAGTTTCACTTCCAACCAAGGCTACGATGACTAGATTGGTGGTGAAGAATCGAGACTGGCTGGTGGTGATCTCTGGTTAGAGAAGGACTCAGACACTGCTGGTGGTGGTATTCTTTCCTTCTATTCTCGGATAGGTGGTATGAAATGAAACAAGGCCTCAAGGAAATTATATACCGCTGGGTCTTCATGAACCCTAGTCTACACATACAGATCCCACCTACTAGAATTGAACGAATGTACATTGCACATACATGTAGCCTAGAGTACTTGGTCTATTCTCGATATCGATATTGGTAGGCCTACAGTATTTGTACTCTGAACTTTACCAGTCATGGATATCCCTTATCTATCCTTCCGTAATTACATAACAAGGTACTGAACAAACACAACATATGACTGTATATCAGCAACAGGCCTTGGGGAAATCAAAAACATGGGAGGCGTTCATCAAGTGTCTTGTCAGTGATTTTTACCAACAAATTTGCTCTCAGCCAATCAGATGCAAGGATTTCAGGAGCTTATAACAATTATTGCAAATTGTCAGTGATGACAAGTTTCATGAAACAGGGCCCTGGGCTCTCTTCAAGACAATTGAGTTTGTGCTTCTACATGTAAGATTGAAAAAATTATACCAGAGCAGCGAGTTACTTACATGTAGCTCAGGAAAACCTTAAAAAAGCACTGAAAAAGGGAAAAAGAATTCTTGGAAAAAGAAAACACAGGAACTGTGGCTACGAAAAGTCGATAACCCATATTTTCTACAGCCATCTCAAAACAAAAAAAAATATTATTTGTACATGTAGGCTCCTTATAAAAATAAGTCAAAAGTCAGTCTGGAGTTTAGACTTGTAAGCAAATAGCACTCTCTTCCTTCTCATACAACTGTACATGACAATGGAAGGGACCAACATTTGAATATATCACACCTTAAAAAGAACAAAAAGAATAACTTGAAAGTAAGCCTGCTGACGACTCATAATTAATGGTTGAGTGGAATCCTCAACAAAAAGCTGGTATCAATAAAAACAAATGAATCAGCTGGTTAAATTTCAAGGAGAAAATGATGCACAGCCTACCAGGTTACCTCTCATAACTATGTAGACCACTGGCAATCACACAGTCACTTTACAAATTACAGTGTCGTCTTGGAGACTGAAGCTAACCTGTTCTCAGGGGTTGAAGCTGACCAATCATATTGGTCATCTGATGTCAAACAAAGCTAGCATATATGTAAGATACACGTACATGTACATGAACATACACTGACAGTGATCACTGAAAGTTTACATTCACAAATTGTACCCCTTCCATTTAAACTGATAAGAGGAAGAAATATGTTAGACAACAGGGCTTGCCCTTAACTTTTTTTTTTCAAGGTGGCCAGCAGGGCCACTTGAGCATGAGATCCAGGTTGCCAAATGGATCCTCAAGTAGCCCGGATGATGATACATTTTATTCATTTGTGTCTTACACTATAACCGTGGCCAACCAGGCCACCGATCTGAAAGTTTTAGGTGGCCTGACACCATTTCAGGTGGCCATTGGCACTCGGGCCACCATTAACGTCGAGCCCTGGATAACAGTAGTGTATATGTTCATGGAGGTCTACATTGTATGTAGACCTACTTGCTGTATGAACTATGAAGGCCTTCATGTGCATCAATATTTGTAGGCCAAACTGAAAACTACATACATGTATATTACAAGCAACATAAGCAAACCTACAATCATTAAAGCGAATATTACTTCCTATTAGCTTGAGTGCATTAACATATTAAAGGGAAAGTCCAACCTGATATCAAATAAGTTTTCATAGAAGCAGAAAAATTGAAGAAAAAGAAAAATGAAAGTTTGAGAAAAATCTGATGAGAAATAAGAAAGTTATGAATTTTTGAAGTTGTAATCAATCAAAGATAAAATGGCAACTCCGTGAAGTACATGTACATGTATCTTGTGAGCTCCTCTCCAATTTGCCCTTACTTTAAAAAATATCATAAATTTCCAATTTCTCTATAGAAAATATTCAGTCATACATGCACCACTGACATAATCACTGCATATGTTTTACACAAAACCTGTATGAAATAAATCTTTTCCATCAACAACTAAGAAAATGAAAATTTATAAAATTTCCTGCAAATGGGAGAGGAGCTCACAAGATATGTCAAGGACTTACCACTTTGTGTTTAATTGATTACAACTTCAAAAATTCATAACCATCTTATTTCTTATCGGATTTTGCTCAAACTTTCACTAATCTGTTTCTAGTTTTTATCAAAATAAACTATAAACTTCAGGGCATACTTCCCCTTTAACTTCTTTTGCTCAGACATGAATGATTGAACAAAAAAAAAACCTTTTCTGGTTTCTTTTACTTTGTGAAACCATGATATGGTGAAACAAAACGAGACATTGGTGTATAAATTGGGGTAATAAGGAAGACAGCTAATTGACCAATTATCATTAACAGACATACATGTCTCATCTTAATTAGACCAGCTGTATCGGTATGTTTGCTGCTATAAGAAGTAAATATAGTTCACCTACATGTACATATATATATATATATATATATATATAGGAGCTTAAAAAGGTACTTGATTAAAATGTATTCATGAAATCTCTCCCAGCATACCACTGTCTTTCCGAAAGTGAAATTACTCAAAATGGACAGACGAAATTCTCATCAGTAGCACCAATTGGGTTACGCACCAGGTTTCGATTGAACATTCACTGCACATCGATCCTCCAATAATGAAAGATCCAGATAGATTTTATATAAATAGTACCACTGACCTCAATCACTTAATAATCAAATTCTTAATCTCTGTATACTAGGTTAGGGTATGATTTTTAGATTTTTCACATCAAAGTGGTTGTTCAACTACATTGAAAATTTCTGTTTTTGTAGGATACTCATCTTGAGAAAATAAAATCATCACCTGAGGCCTAACATGCTACATGCATGTACAGTACAGCCCCGCCCCATCCCCCTTTCTTCATCTTGTTTTTGATACAAGAAATACCCGTCAATTTTCCACAGCCTGAAGTAGGAATATATCAAGGCAAAATTTAACAAAGCGTACATTTGTAGGTTTTCAAAAGAGAGGAAACAAGGGATCTGATAACATCAGCATGATGGTTGAAAAATAGGAATCATTTTCCAAAACAGGAATGGTTGGCAACTATGACAGGTGACACGACATTTGCTCCTGCGACATTTGCTCCTCCATCCATATCTCGAAAGGTCAAAGGTTAAGGTCAAGATCATGATTTGTTTTTTTTGTTAAGGACAATGTGAAGATTAGGGTTAGGGATAGGGTTAGGTTTAGGTTTAGGATTAATATGGCAAAGTTTGACCGGAATTGTCGCAGGAGCAAATGTCATGGAACCGCTATGACAAGATATAAAGACATCAACTTGTGGAGAAGATTGCCACTTGATTAAAATTTACTCAGATCACATTGATTGCCCACACAATATCCTCTCTCCATTCAGTACACAAACCATGTGTACCTGTTCACCTACAATAAACCAGATATGTTTACTCCTGTAGAATGTGACCTTTCACTCCTGAGGAATACATATTTGCATTCCTCAAGAAGGCGAGGTTGGGCTTATCCGCATTCCACCCCGCCCCCAAGTCTTTCGTTGGCATTCATAAACCCCACCCTCGCAAACCATCTCTGGCCCAATTTCAAGAATGTTTGATTCCTTACTTTATTACTTTGAACGACAGATGATCCTGGGTATGGAAAAGATGGCTCTGCAGTCTTGATGTCAATTGACATTTCAGAATTTCATAAAGTTGGCCACAGATGTTACCTAAAGATGGAGGCTTTTTCATCCAGTAAGCGTATTTAATCGGGTAAATCAGCAAATACAATCTAAGAAAAACAAAGTCGTTGCAGTATAAAATTGATATCACTCTCTCTCTCTCTTCCTCTTTGCTGCAGCAAAGAAATAGATACATGTAGTACAGTAGTAGGCTTCATGAGCAATCACAGACACTATCCTCAGCCAGAAAAATGAAAAAGAAAAAACAAAACAAAACAAAACAAAACAAACATAACACAAATAAATCAGGGATATTTCTGTAGTACTGCAAAATTGTGAACTATAAAAACCACTTCTACAAGCAAATACATCATGTACATGCACAAAAAGCAGTTTCCTATACACATGTGCATGCAAATTTTATTTCCTCTTCGATCTCAAGTTTCAATGCATAAACATGTAGATCTATGTAAATGTTTGAACACAAGTTAGAGAGAAAACTTTTTATGAACTATAGCTACAAGACGATTACCTTACCTTACTTGTACTCTCACGAAATTTGGTCTTATTTTCCCTGATTTGGCCCAGGACGGTATTCACATGGTCCTTGAACATGTCTGCCAATCTTCAAGACCAAAATAAACTGGGTAACTATCAACAATTGCATACAATAAATCCAAGTGTAGATGCAAAAAACCACTGCACCGAAAGAGAACAGATTCCTCAATGCATCTCGTGGTGATTGATCAGCGATAGAAACTAAAAAATCTTGTGAGTATTTTTAAAACAATGCACCATGCAGCTGCTTGCAATGGCATGTACAGTACACATCCACATATACCAAGCTTTTTATTATCACCTGGACTCATTAAGTTGTTAGACACTTGGCATAAGTACAGGAAACGCGAATTATGATTGGATAATTGTAAGTGGTTGCCCTTGGAGAAAATGATCCCACACCACGCCACTCACCTCCCCTGGACGCGAACTTCTGGGACCAATCAATACTTTCATCAAAATACCTCTTCTCAGTAATTCCTAGTAAATGAGAAACAATTTTCTACCGAGGGTCGCTACCGAGGGGTGTACTCTGGAACACATGGTGAGGCAAACCCCGGTGCTGAAGTACAGCAGCCGAAAGGGCTCCCCATATTTATAGATTCATTACCAGAAATAACCCAATTAGCCTATCAGGAACAATAGGCTGATGACCTTCTGGAGTGCTTTTGTACACAGCATGTTCAAGCTGTGGTCTTTTTCCTTCGACCTCAACTGTTTTATTTCTCACCTGTACTGTAGGCATCTAGTTTGCAGGCACAAACCCTGGTCAGTCGTAAAAGAGTGTCTGCACTATAAGACTACCATAGGCCATGTACTATAGCTGCTCCTTGACACGACCAGTAGGTAGCTGGGCTAGACTTCTCTCAAAGCACAATGATTTTCTGTTAAATGTATCAAATTAGGGTCAGTGCTTGCAGACTAGTAGGCATCCAATAATGTAGGGCCAACATATTGTACATGTACACTGTAGGGTACAGTTTACATACTGTAGATAATGCTTGGGTGTGTCAGAAACAATTAGATTTCATTTTAAACTTGGATCAGGATCAGGACCAGGACCAGGACTAGGATCAGGATCAGGATCAGGATCAGGATGTTTACACTGCTGGACCCGTTGGTGTAATTGCAGCCGGTGAGAGAGGGTGCGAAAAAAAATTCTAGTCGAATCGTAGGTGGCTCTTTTCAATCTTAGACTTGAACACTTCTGGTGATGGACTGTTGATGACTTCAGGAGAGAGGTGATTCCAAGCCAAGGGAGTACTCACAAGAAAATGATTGTTTTAGTTGCTCATTGTTGGTATGGTGAATAGTGAAACCTTTGTTGTGGTTCACTACTTGTCTTTGTAGGATATTTTGGGCATGAAAATCTTTGAATTGTTTGGTTTTAACAGATCATTTTGGTCTTGCTTTAACAAGAAAATTTTCAATAGGGAGGGCTGGGACTAACCCCTTGACCACTTTGAAGAAATTTGTTAACTTCAGGACTTGTCACCTTGAAGATAGGGTCAGTAAGTTCAGCTTTTCTTTCATGCTTGTAATGCTACCTGGATCACGCGACTTATACAATGTAGTCTCCCGTGATGATTTGCATCTTACATTTGATTGAAGGAAAATATATTTACAATTTAAGAATTATTTTAGTTTTTAATTTTAAAAAAATGTAAAGGATGGATCACACTTCATGGAGAGGCCCTCAAACAAGTCTGCTGGTTGGAGGCTCTGATTCCGATTATGGGCCTAAATGATTCAACAGAATTGAATTTTCGTAACCTCTAGCTTAAAACAATGAAAGTGCTCCATGGAAACAAAACTTAACTGTAAAAAAAAATTTTTAATCATAATTCATTAATATATACAGACACAGTACACTATATGCACTACATGTAAATTAGTCTGTAAGCACAGACCCTAATTTGACATTTTATCAGAAAAATCATTGTGTCTTGAAAGAAGCCTAAACCAGCTACTGACTCGCACAAATTAATGCAACATAGCATAAATACATGTAATAAGACTAGAGCTCGTGTAAATATTCAAATTGAATGACGAGTGCCGCTAAACCTAAAACAACAACAACATGGTCGTGTCAATATAGGAACAGCTACAGTATGGCCTATGGTAGTCTTACAGCGCAGACTCTTTTTTACGACTGACCAGGGTTTGTGCCTGCAAACTACATGTAAATGGGGTAGTAATTTAAGGCTTACTTTTATCTGATAATTACTCCAAGCAATGAAACTTTACATCAGAGTAAATGTATGCATTATTTCTTCATAAATTACTTCTTTTTTGGCATTCACATTAACATTGCCAAAAAGGAAGTGATCAGATTACCATCTAGTTTGAACAATAATGGCTGTCATAAATCTCACATCACAAATTGTCGCTAGGAAAGAAAACATGATACATGTAGGTCAATTACCAACATGTCAAATCCTGGACATAGTCAGATATGTAGGCCTGCCTACTTCTGTCGGGTTGCTCCTTGCCTGTGTCAGTTGTTTAATTGTACAATGTATTTCAGAATTTAAATAAAATTTAATCAAATATCATTCATAATGATTTGCTCATAAATTATGAACATGTAGATCTTGTGAGAATTCAAGTACACATACTGTACATGTACAATCAATAATCAATTGGGTAGAGCCCCCCCCCCCTCCCCAAATATAAGACAATGAAGAAAAAAAAATTGTGATCAAATCAAAATTGACCTTGGATGGTTATAAAATGATGAAATTGCTCTGAGGATTCATTTGTACTACACACACACACAAAAAAAAAAAAAGAGTTCACAAAACAGCACGCCTATTTTTTTCAACACTACTTAGCTATGTGACAGCAAAAGAATTAACAGCCATTAGAAGAGCAAGATTGAATCAAGACAGACAAGGTTGCTAATGATACGGGTTCATGACGTCTTGAAGACCATGCTTAGTGGAGTATTTATAGCCTGCTCAAACATGCGTTCATATATCAGTGTCTGCATACCATGCTTGCTTTAATACCAGTAGCATGCACAGTCCAGAGATGATTGCGATAAAGATAACATTCTACAGTTTCTACTTCACACCCATCATTATCTTCCCTGAAACTTTTCGCAAAAGAAAATTTGTTAATGATAGTGGAAGAGGTATATATTTGAGTGGAAAGCGATTCAGCTAGCTGTAAAAGTAACTTTCCATCTTGCCCCAGGTATTGTGGCAGTTGCCAATACTGTCCCAATCTTTCAATTTCAGATACTGTACATGTAGGCCTTCATGGATAGTTTACATGTAAACTAAATTTAATGAGCAAATCAAGTTGCAGCAGTGGAGTATGAATCCCAGGTCAAATGATAACGTCCTGCACCCTACACAGTCCAGTTTCTGCTGGACATTGACCCACTCGTCATCACTTATCTGAACTGAACAAAGATTAGATCTTTAGTGTGAACATTATTTTGGATAGGTACATGTAGCTTGTGTACGCAGGTTGTGAAACCAAGCAAGCAAGGTTAAACAAGAAACCTGGCATTTGATCGGTCACAACAACATTCTCGGAGCAGATGTTCTGACTGTGTGTGTGGAAATGTGCACAGACAATAATGCATTCAAGAGAATTTATCGAACAGTTGGTATACATGTACAATCTACATACACATGTAGTGATATGGAATAAATGGGCACACACTGTACACCTTCAATGTACATTGTACATACAGGTACATACATGTATTACATGTATCTGGTAGGATTTATCCCTTATAACACTGCTGATAATGCCCTGCTTTCATACATGTACAAACATTTTTTTGGGGGGGGGTTCATATCTATCTAATGTATATGATACAAAAAAGAAAGAAAGAGATTGTTCTGAATTGTATTTCTTTACCAAAGTTTACTGACTATTTAATCAAGCCTTGCCAGACATAGAAACAAACAACTAATACAAGCTGAATTCTATCAATGAAATGCTATCATAATTTAAAAGGTGATTTTCATTTTCATTTCACATGTGTCATTGACATTAAGTGATCTGGGCAGTAAGATAAAAAAATTCAAATATCAGGTTTTTCAAAAAAATAATGATAAAAATCACCCCCCAAATTGAGGGGTGAAACAGGTATGAATGTTCCTCTAAACCAAAAACTAGAACACACTGATATCTGTCTACTTGGAGAAAAGGTTGTACATGTAGCTTGTAACATGCTGTTAAGCATCTAGAGAATTACATGTATGTCAAATTGTCAATGGTGACTGACTGACTAGAACTTACAAGGTGGGATGTGATGTTTGGTTTTATTGCATAAAGAGAGTCAAATTTCATAGTCCGATACTGGGTCACATTGTAAACTGCAATGCACATGTATGCAATGCACTGAGAAAAAGCACATGAATGCCATGTTCAACTGTAAAATAGAAATTATAGAATTGCAAAGCTCTTCACAACACTTCTTGTTAAAAAGAAAATTTCAACCCCCCATTTTTACATCTTTTAGCATGTATATAAACTTAATTGAGAAATTGAGAAAATAAAAAAGTATTTGAATAAATGAATATCAATGTGCTATAAAAAGTCCATGATCCCAATTTGGTGTAGACGGATCAATCGAATTAGTAGGTTTAAAATGGTCAAGTCCACACTCGTGCTTTCCTTTCTCATACAAAGCTCAAAATGTAAAACTACATGTACATGTATTTCTTTCAGTTGCATATGTACACAATCAACACTTGTCTAGAAAACTCAAGGTGAAGATGAAGCTTTTCCCCATCACAAAGCACAGGCGTGGTCTAAATCTATCAAATTACATCAATTTCCTGAACTTCAATAAACAGATCATTCATAAGACACTTGCATGCCTCAGTCAAGATATTCTAGAATTCCAGGATCTGGTAAATTATTTTTTTAAAATCTTAAGTATGCATTTCCTGAGTTTAAATGAACAATGAAGTGATATTCAAAGACCATTACCAAGCAGTACAAGCACACAAAAGAAGACCATTATCTGATAGAATATGCTAGTAAAAGTTGACTTTGAAGGACTTGAAGTGAAATGAACCCATTGTGTAGTAGTACAGTATGTAATTTAACCTGCTAAAATTTGTCACAGAGCCAATTAAGGCTGCACTTGGTATTCAGAAAATATAAATCTTTTCAGACTTGGGATAATCATAAAGAATATCTGCCACAGGAACATTATGGTAGCTAAGGATGAAGCAGATTTCACATTTATAAAAGAAGCGCTCAAACGTGTCAAAGAGCCAACTTTTTCCCAAGTGATGATTTCAGATGAAGAGACTGGGAATTACAGGTTACCGCCTTCATCCAGTACCAGACGATGATGATTATGATGTTGATAAAATTTATAAGGTCACAGCAGCAATAGTCAACATCATCTTGACACAAATTCTATCCAGACCTAATGTTACAGGCTACACTGTAGTCTGTAGAAGAACACACCTGACACAAGCTACAGATCTCAATATTTGTTTGCACATATATGCTAGTCTTCAGTAAAAAGTGAAAAATAAATGATTAAATTTTAAAAACGATGCAAAATTGTAAAATATCAAGAATTCAGTTGGCTTGACACCTGTAACTAATAATAGATTCTTACACAAAATCCTTCATTTTTGTCATCAGCTTCCAAAGAATGAAAGATAAAAAATAATTATCAGCCACTAACAACATTGTTTGTCATTGTTTGTAGTTAAAATAAATTACAAAACTAGTCATTAGGTCTACATTTAGTTTTTAAATAAAATTTTATAGAAAGATGGTGAATTTGAAACAGATGAGACCACTCTACATGTGGTCAATAATGCATCTTATTTCAGAAAATTTCAAGTCATCATATACATCATCAAGATTCATAAACAACAGCATGATATGATAGTCAGATGTAATTTGTTTACCATTGAGAAGCCAGTGATTGCGATGCTGTGTGGCCGATTTCGTTTCGGGCCGCCACCATCACGATCGCGTTTGTCGCTCATCTTTCCGTTGTCGTTGATGCTCGTTGATAGTCTGTAAAAAAAAAATCCAAGTAAATTCCACAAAATCGGATACTTCTGTTAATGGTCCTCTTAAAGTCACTTAAGAATTCCGGTCGTCGAGATAAAATATCACTTGCATAATCATATTAACTTCAAATCAAACAGGTGAGAAAGTTTCGATTTTGAATCTTCATCGCGGCGGGGAGTTACCCTTCCTCTATCTATCCTCTGCTTACTTCCGGTGTGAGAGTGGAAGTAGTCTTGGAGCAAGATCATCCAAAAATTTATTACCCCATGCGCGGAGCTCGGAGAGCAACGCTGAACGCAGATGGCGTTATACAATTTTTGCATAGAGATCCTATAATAGGATCTCTATGAAATTTGTTCCGCCTGCTGTTGAATAACTTTGTTGAAGTGCTCTAAAGACCACCGCACATTACAGTAGACGATTAGTCTGCGATCCGACTTCGGAAGAAAATGTAATAGCATTTGTTATAAACATTTATTAAACACATAAACATTTCTGACTGAGGTTCTGAATAGTCATAGAAACAGAAGAATCGAAAATACGGCCTAATTGCGAGCTTTCTTTCCGGAGGACAGGCCAAATCCCCAAATCGGCTCCGAGTCGTAGTGACGTCAGAGCAGTCCTACGATTTGAAACTGATTTTGACCTTATTCCCGGTAAAAAAAAAAAACGCATAAAACGTTATTACTGTTCAGAAGCTGAATCAGGTACGGTAGATTTTATTTGTTAATAATTTAATAATCATAATAATTATTTAATGCTATTGCGATGATTTCCAAAATTGGATCGCAGTCGTTCGTAAAGTGTGTGGTGGGCTTAAGGTGTCCTCTCACTGCAAACAATAAATCTTTAAAAATGACGTAATGAGAAACAGGTTTTAATTTGCTTCCCAAAGCGTTAAAAGTTGTTATAAAAAAATTTAAAAAAAACCCGAAATGATAAATATAAAGATCTGTAGGTCCACTTTGCGCACATGGGGGGTGAGGAACTGTATCCAGGCTTAAATGGAGATAGACAAAACTTGTGAGAGCCGTCTTTGTGGGTTTGCAAAAACGGAGGAAAAATTGGAAGGATCAATAAAGAAAAGATGACAGGAAAAATATAGAAATAAGAGAAAGATAACACGGTGAGGTATCCAGCATAACATGAGGCTGGGGTAGTTACTATCTGGGTCTCTATACGGCGATTGATAAAGGCCCAGAAAAGAAAAGAATCACATTCGAAAATGACTAAAGTGAAATAACAGATTTAAGAGATATGATACGTGAAGTCTCCTCATGTGATGGCATGTATTCAATCAGAAATTCATTTTAAAAAAAGGATCAATACCAAAAATCAATAAATATCCCTCAAAAGATAAAAAGTCCCCTTCCTGTGATGAAAAAGGTGCCCTTCTGAGGTGGGAAATTGCCATAATCTTAATATTTTTTTCTGGCTCATCTGCACTTTCAACTTTGTAGTTCTATTTGATATAAATGGGAAGTGCCACTAACTTTACTTTTATTTTTAAAAAATATCACCTTTCTGTCCGCTTTGTTCTTAAAAGAAATTTAAGTTCAGAAAAATGCAAAAAATTGCTTTTCATTTCGATTGCAGGTACCATTTCAATAAACAAGCCCCTTTCTTTACCCCAACATCGACAATACATTGACAATCCTTTATCTTATGATGAGGGGATTATCTTTCCCCTCATTAATGAAAGAAAAAGATGGAAACAGTATAATAATAGGGCTTTAAATAACATGTTGCATTTGGGTCATGTTCGCATGTGATAACGTTTTCACGGTTTTACCCAAATCCGGCACAACTGAGTTTTTACATGTCATTTTCAAAATGCTGTAAAGCATGTAAGGATGTGTGCTTTTTTTAATACTAAAAGTGCCCCTTTTCCTTCCTAATAAGTGCCCTTTCCCCTTTTCATAAGTGCCCTTTTTTTCTCCTAATAGTGCCATTTTAGTTAGGTACACAGATGGCTCCTCATGGGAAATAGTGTTCACTTTTGTTTCAACATGGATTCCTATGTAAAATTTAATGCTGAAAACGATGGCATCGACTGATTTTTGATAAAAATTGCCCAAAGTGCCCAAATTTTATACTATAGTGGCCCGCCATTGTTTTTATGCATGTCAGAGCCAACATTGGGGCTAGAAACGTTCGTTTGGTATTGAAAACCCACCTAAACAGTAAAATGAAATGTGGTGATGGTTAATAAGACCCACCAAAGACCACAGGGGCCTGGCATTTGTTTCAAAAGGGCCCAAAGGACCAGCTACTCACTAGAGTCGAAAATAGTGCTTTTAATGCTTTTCTCGATGTAATAGAAACTCAGTACTCAGATATCAAAATACAATGATACATCGTGGGTATGATAATATGGTGGCCAAATATCTGTCAGGTGCCCAAATTCTGATTTTAGAGGGCCAAATGTAACATAAGGGATTATAGAGCATTAAACTAGTGTCATGACATATTTATTTTTAAAAGATATTTGAAAATGTGTTCTACTAATAGTATTTATCAAATCAATCAAAATTACATCATTTTTGGGGCACCTGAAATGACATGAGGGCCCTGAATCTCTTCATTACGGCCCAATTGAAAATGCATTTAAAATCATATATACACTGTATTTCACTAACTAACATATCAAAACATATGCACATGATGTGCCGAACTTATTGGTGATAGTCATGTATAATGCATAATACACGGCGGGCACCTACAGCTTCCTTTAAAAAGGTTTCAGGCCAATTTTCGTAAATAAGGGCCCATCAAAGGGACCACAGTCTTGCTCAAATAATGCAGTGAGCTTTAACAGTATTGTTCTCTAAAGTGATCTCAGTACAAAGAGGTATGTGCAAAGCACCATAGTTTGAAATTCCAGCTTTCCAGGAAAATATTTGAGTACTAAAATCAAAGTTTGAAAACACCTTTCCGGCGAATATGACAGGATATGTTAAACAGTCCAATGCGTATAGCTTTTTGTGTGCTCCAAGAAAAAAAAGGGGGAAAAATTTATGTTAATTCAAAGTCGTTAGCTTTCTATTTACACCCTCGTAGCCAGGATATTTTTTTTTTGGGGGGGGGGGTGGAGGGGGAGGGCGCGGGACCAGGGTGGTTCCCTCTCCCGAGTGGAGCGCGGAAGCTTTGACATCTGTTCAAATCGAGAGTGAAAATTTCCACTTGTTGATACATACTTTTTGCTGTTTTGATACCCCATTTGATTTAGCTTTGATATTAGTTTAACAGGTACTGCTGGAACTCAGTCATAAGAAACGTTTTCACACTCATACAATTAAAGGCCAAGTCCACACTAATATCAAGTTGATTTGAATAGATAGAGTAAAATTAAACAAGCATAACAGTGAAAATTTCACTGAAATCGGATGTAAAATAAGAAAGTAACGGCATTTTGAAGTTTTGCATTATTTCATGAAACAGTGATATGCATAACATGGGCGGTATGCAAATAAGTGAACCGATGATGTCACACACTCACTTTTCCCCTATGTATTTTATTATATGAAATTTTAAATATTTCAATTTTTATGGATGTGATGATAAAGAATCTCTCCCATGTATCAAAATAAGTTACAATAATGATGATTTTTACATGTTCCAAAAGGAGTAAAACCATGTTTTACATTATTGAAGCAAAAAATTGATATGTTTCATATGATAAAATACATATAAGGAAATAAGGAAAAGTGAGCGTTTGACATCATCGGTTCACTCATTTGCATACCGCCCATGTTATGCATATCACTGTCTTATTCTTCCTTTATTCTTCTCCTTTTCTCCCTTCTTCTTGCTTTACTTTTTTTTCATCTTCTTTTTTTTTTCTTTTCATTTTCGCGTTTTATTTGGGATCTTAGCGTTTTTATAAGCATGTTTATCGAGGCATTTTTACTTCTGACATTTTTACCTCTGACATTTTTCTCTGACATTTGTACCTCTGACATTTTTACCTCTGACATTTTTACCCCTGACATTTTCACCTCTGACATTTTTACCTCTGACATTTTTCTCTGACATTCTTTCCTCTGACATTTTTTCCTCTGACATTTTTACCTCTGACATTTTTACCCCTGACATTTGTACCTCTGACATTTTTACCTCTGACATTTTTCTCTGGCATTTTTTCCTCTGACATTTTTTCCTCTGACATTTTTACCTCTGACATTTTTTCCTCTGACATTTTTACACCGAACCGATAATAGTGTATGATATCTCTTGGTAGGGGTTTTGTGGGGCTAGAATCCACTTTTATGTTGTTGTTGTTTGTTTGTTTGTTTTTTCATTTAAAAAATGTCATGGACCTACAATTTCCTGACTGAAGGAAAGTACGCCTTCTCCTGATGTTTAATATAATGTAAGTAAACAGGTTTTTGGAATGTTTAAATATGACGTTGAATTAAAGGGGAGTGAATCCTTTCATAGAAAATTGGCTTGGATTGCTCGATTTTTAATGAAAGGTCTACTTTCATTCAACCAGGAAATTGTAGGTCCATGTTCTAACTGTGAGAAATACACTTTCAGTTGTTTAAGCATAATTTAAGTTGGTACTTACATGAACTTTACGTGACATTTAATTGAGGAAAAAATAACATTGAAATATTATTGCGTATTTCTTACAATTAGAACAAGGGCCTATACAATTTCCTGGTTTAATGAAAGTAGACATTTCATGGAAAATTGGCATAATTATTAACCCTTTCAAGACAATTGACCACATTTTGTGGTTTGGCTCAATAAGTTTTGATTCAGAGCTCTAAAAAATATACCAGATGCATGAGGTGAAAGAGCAAAATTTTCTACACACACTATGTCCATTTTTATTGCATGACCATATTGCGTTTGATGCCAGGAATTTTATAAACGAGAATTAACTTTGAGATCCTTAAATTGGCAACACATTGAGAGGTTCAAAATCATTGTTTTTTCATCAAAATTGGCAATTTTTAAAACTTTACGGCAAATTCTTAACCATGTATATTGTTATCAAAGACATTACAAGTTATTCGAACTATGTAGCACTAAAAGAAAATATTATTGTTGCCAATTTGAAGAACAAAATGTGATCAATTTAACCCTTAAATAATTCCTGTGCTTAAAGGGTTAAGCAATCCAAGCCAATTTTCTGTGAAAGGGTTAATTCCCCTTTGATTAAATTATTTAAAAACTTCCCGAACCCGTTTACTTACTTTATCTCAAAAATTAGAGTAGGCGTATACTTTCTTTCACCCAGGAAATTGTAGGTCCATATTCTAACTGTAAGAAATATACTTTCAGTTGTTCAAGCATAATTAAGTTTGTTTTACATGAACTTTACGTGATATTCAATTAAGAAAAAATATATTATTGTGTATTTCTTACAATTTTAACATGGACCTGCATTTTCGGGACAGGCTGTTTGCCTATTACATAATTTTCCGGGAACCTCGCTGGCCAGATATGTGGATATGCTGGCACCTCGCTGCCCGAATATGAAGTGGTGGTAGCCCGAATATCAGAACTATTTCTAGTGCCCCCCAAAATGGCCAGTTTTTCCTTCTTTTTCTTTCTTTTTTTCTTTCTGTTTTTTCTTTTCTTTTCCTTTCCCTTTTCTCTTTTCTTTTCTTTTTTTCCTTCTCCTTTCTCTTTTCTCCTTTCCCTTTTCCTCTTCCCTCTCCCTTCCCCCTTATTTTGCCGATAGCAATTTTGATTGGGGGGGGGGGGAGGGGTGACACCCCCCCCCACACACACACACACACCCCCGCTCTAGCGACGCCGCTGAGTCCAGTGCAAGAGACGAACTTGGAAGAGTTGTAGACTGCATCACAAAAAAGGAAACTTACGTGCATGTTGCGTGTCGGTGTGACGACGTAGTGCTACTGTATTTCATATTGACATGAATAATCGGAATCCTTCGTATTATGTACCTTTCGGGGGGGGGGGTGATAAAATTGTTTAAAAATTATTTTGTTGCGAAAATAGTCATCGTTGAATGGTTGCTAAACAACGAAGAATAACAGCAATGTGTGATCTGAGACAGTATGTCCTTGAAGCGGTAAAAGTGTGTGTTCTGCAACACACCTTGGGCTTCTTTATCTTGTGAGGTCATGAAAGATGTATAGAAATCATGATAAAGTTGATTAATGACTTTTGTTCAAATTCAAATTCATTCAAATTAACATTTATTTTCTTCCATTGATTTTGACAACATTCAACATCTGTTCAAATAGTACAATTTACATGCATATAAAGTAATATCAGTACAATCAAGAACTTGCAAAGTTACGGGGAAGAAGGCGCAGTCCCAATAAGTTAGATGCTTTTAGCGGGTACGCCTGAATACACAAATACAATATAATTTAATACAGGAAAAGAAGAAAGGGACAGACAGAGAGAGGGAGAGAAGAGAATAGGGAACTTGGAGTAGAGGGAAAGGAAGAGGACTGCAACATAGTAATAATCATAATGGAGTTGTATGGCATGCATGGATAATACAGTGGCAAGATATACGGTGAGAGTAAAATATCCAACGAGAACAGAGCATTGACGTCACGACGTCAATGCAAATATTCACAGGCATTCTTACAAGAAAGATACTGGAAAAAGGTTAGAATGATAGTAATCGAGCATAATAAACAAGCAAGGCATCATGAACCATAATCCCATATCATACACTTTTTTAGCTTCCATAAGAAGCTTAACAGAGACACAGAATTTCTCATGGGTGCAGGTAAATCGTTCCAAAGCTTACGGATATTATGTTGAAAATAAGTTTACGGTGTTTGGGAATATAGATTTCATCGTAAAGCGCTCATGTCAGTTCTGCACGATACTCCTGACGCTCAAGTAATATTACCTCGGTTTTCATGGCTTTTATAGCATCGGTGTAATCAGGGCCATCTCACATGCTGTAATAACACTACGGCGCTCTCTACGTGCAGCACCTGGGTCTCGAGTGGCAAATGTCGGTTGATGTCTTACCAAAGAATTAAAATTGGTGCTGGGCTAAGCTTCAAAACCTCAGCCTTTTGATTTAAAGTCAAAAGAATGAACCACCTCCCTCATACCCCAGTCACACCAAGGCCCTGTTTCATAAAACTTGTTATCAATAACAAGTTACAGTAGCTGTTATAAGCTACTGAAAAGCTTGCATCTGATTGGCTGAGACCAAATTTGCCACAGAAATGTGGCAGTTGTTACTGATAACAAGTTTTATGAAACGGGGCCCAGACCGACAACAGACCGACTCGAAACCGACCGAATCTTGGCCATCGGTGGCAATGTAATTTTTTGTTCGGTCTGTTGTCGGTCTGTTGTCGGTCTTGTTGGTGTGACTTTGCATGTACTGTAAATGCATAATGGGTATTGGTATAAACTCGTCTACTATGCTCGTCAATGTGAGCATTCATTTGGTTTACTGTTTCACGCACCATGTGGGTTAGTCCGGCGTGTCCGGGGTAGCGTTTCATCAAATTTTTGTCAGTGATTTTTACCGCCAACTGTTATAAGCTACTGAAATCCTTGCATCTGATTGGCTGAGAGCAAATTTGTCAGTAAAAATCACTGACAAAACACTAGATGAAACGCTCCCCTGCAAAGGACTGTTGGGTTTAAACTGAGGATATAATGAGTAAAGATAGAGAGCTAGAGGAAAGGAGATGTATTCTTTCTTGTTTCGTCCTAACAAGTAGTCCTAAGGAGGACTGCTTGAATGTGAACTATGGAGAGATAGAAAATTGGAATGGGAGGTATCTTTCGTGTACATAGATGAAGATCTGAAAAGGACTTAATAACTAGAGAGAGAGAGAGAGAGAGAGAGGGAGAGAGAGAGAGAGAGAGAGAGAATAGACGTAGTGGACTATCATCAAACCGTAAACGAAATAAATGTTACTCATACCACCATACAAACCTTTGGAATCACCAAAATGATAAGAAATTGACTCAATCCTACTGAGAGTCACATGCACTGCACATAGAAATGTGTATATGGGACTACACACACAAATGTTTGGCCCGACCACTTCAGCTGTTTCTTGTCATATTTTGAATGTGAGGGCATTTGAAGAGCAATTTTTTTCAGGAGCCATTTCCACTATGATAATCTTCCAAACTAACATAAAAAGAATGAAAAAGCTCACAAATTATTTTTTACCTTTCCCAGAACTCAACCTTCTCTTTAAATATCACGTGAGCAGGATTGTATGTATTGCCTGAGTGACTCCTAATGGCTCGGCTTAGTTAAGTTAACCTGGGAAAGTCACTTATTGTCCCCTATATTGTTCCTATCTCCATTCTAAGAGCTTTAAAGCTTCTTGCTTTATTCGCCGTCGTACAAGGGCTCCAGTAAATATGACACACTGAGTAGCTTTATTCGGCATTAGAAGGGTTTTCTTATTTCGGTTTTTACATAGGCAGACATACAGAATCAGTCGGGAAAGATAAGGAATGAAACTTTCATCTTTCTCATCGTCTACAGGGTATATCCATTGCATTATATCCTGACTTATGGATCCTGCGGAGTACCCTCGTAGAAGTAGAAGTAGAAGTAGAAGTAGATGCCAACACCCCATCCTCGAAAGGTACTGGAATCTCGACCTCGCAGGGGAACGCTGAATGATAAGTGGAAAGGTTCATGAAGGTGTGTATTATTATTTGCATTTTTGTTATATGCAAAAATCCGATCCAAACACTTTATAAGATATACCGACAGTTCTCGACAGTATGCAAACATATGCTTTGGCGTAGACAGTTTTTCTTGTGAGTGTGGGGGGGGGGGCAGCAGTGGCGTAGTTAGGACCTACCCCTTTTCGACGGGGGGGGGGGGGGGAAGCAAAAAATCCGATCCAACCGTGATCCATAATATATTCAAAAGAAAATATATAATTCAGGAAGTAAATCATTTTCTGGGCACTAATTTGTAAGGACGGGGGGGGGGGGGGTGGCGATACAGGGTAGGGCGACGGACATATCTGATCCCTTCTTAATCTGTAATATTCACGATTTTTTATTTCGATATAACTGTTTTCACAATACAGTGTCATTATTCACAGCACTTGAGCAGAACGGGATAATGGTTATTTGCGCTGTATTTCCTTTTAAATAATTAACTGACAGGTGTAATAATTTTTGTAATGCATGCGTAATCTATTGATTTTTATGTCTGAGGATATTTCGGAAGTAAAAATTTGGAATACTGACGTCATATCATATCAACACATTGTTACAAATTTTGTTGTTGTTGTCACTTCATCCTCCGAAGTCCGAACAATACAAGTCAAAAGCTACCTCACAAGGTCTCACTGTGTACAGGCTTGTCTTTACCAGTACCGTACAAAATAATGACTATTTGGACGAAGGACTACTCACTTTTGATTACACTCTGAAACGTCATTCAAAAATCAAGACAACATGAAATCCTCGTTGGGGAAAAAGAAATGACGCCAAAAAAAAAGATAAATAAATAAAAAAAAAATAAATAAAAAATCTTTGGATCAATAAATTAGAGTTCATTTATAGAAAGAGATACGATAAGGATGTCCATTTATTTTTCATGACGAAACGACGTTCGAATTATGGGTTGTCGTAACTCTTCTACAAAATGATTCCTAACTGAATTCTTATATATATTCTTATAAGCCCTTATCTATTCATTGACCTACTACATGTAAATTGAAGTCGATGATCTACATGTAACTGTGTAATGGGCTGTAACAAGAGTTAGCTAGCTAGATGATCAGGGATCAGGAGTTAGTCTAGCGGTAACGTCTGCGGGCAACTCTCTGTATTCGCCTACAAACTGACTTTGATGGGACCCAGGTCGAATCTCAGTCACGTCTTTCGGATGATGACGTTAAAGGTCGGTCCCAGCCGTAAATAATCCCATTTGATTGATACTTCTTTTTTTTTTTCAGTCACAACTGCAACTGGTGTCGTAAACTTGAGGGGGGGGGGTCTTCTTTTTCTTCTTTTCTTTTTCTTTTTTTCTTCATTTTTTTTTTTTTTTACACGTCTGTACACACACACACACGCACGCACCCTGCACACACACACACACGTATAGTCGCCGGTGGAATTAAGTGGAACGGGGGGGGGGGGGGGGGTTGGCATAACCGGCTCATGTACCCTTATAAAACCACTTCTACATACATGAAAAGTGTGCTCCCTATTCCAAACTTCCGATCCAAAAAGCATCCGAAAAATCTGATAACCCTTTTTTCTTTTCTTTTCTTTTTTTTTTTTTTTTGTCGATTAATTATTGATGTATTGATTATTAATGTAAATCAGCCCATCAAAATGTGATAACATGGTTCTTTCTCTTTCTTTTTCTTTTGCTGTCAGCAAATTTTCGGAATTGCCCAACCTTAACAAAAATCTGGACCCACCACTGCGGATAGCTACTGATTATACCGAATCTATTTCCTATATTCCATTGCTCTCGTCATGAATAAAACAATGTAGAATATTATCATAAACATAACATTGTTTTAAACAAATGATTTAGTATAAGGTTATATCCATCTTACTTTTGTCAGGAAAATCTTTGGCAATCTCAAAGCAGAAGGACGCAGCTAGTTGATGACAAAGTCGAGGATAATGAGGGTAAGACTAAGATCATAAGCATGATAAGATGTGTCGTAAAAGAGCGATCTGGGGACGTCCCAGTAGGTTGTCAGTTCACGAGACCCAAAGTTCAACAAGGTCCACAAGACTGACGGCTCACGACCCCGACAGTCCACGATACGGTCAGAACAAGGAATTATGTAAGGAAAGATAGGGATAATGTCGATTTCATGGGCCATTGGCCTAGTGAATCCTCAAAAAAGTTGTCAGAAGGCCCATGCGCAACACCGAAATTGTCGGTCTCGTAGACGGTTGGTCTCGACTCTTGCGGGCTGTCGGTATCGTGGGCTGTAGAAAAATTGTCAACATTTTGAAGGGAAAATAAGTGTTGGTTTTTCAAAATGGATAAGAGGCATTCCATTTTGTACTGTTCTACGAATAAGTAAGACAAACAAAAAAATCATCTTAATTTTCATACCTGGAGGAGTGGTTTCAAAGATATTCACTCATTGATCATGCTTCCCATAACATTTTGAACTGATTTTTCAGTATTCATTTTTTTTTTTGGGGGGGGGGGGTTGGAAGATGACAACCTTCACGTGGTCCACCCCGTTTCTACTAATGTCATCAAATCGACGTTTGTGGCATGTTACTACTCTACAGTATTCATTTTGAATAGTGAAGGAGTATTAAGAGCGTCCTATTTTGTTCTTCTTCCGAAATGATATTAAGCAGAAGAGACGTCGCTGCCAAGGTGTCTTGATGGTGGTTTCAGCAGTCCTTATCTTCTACTTCTATTACATCATCTTGCTCAAATACCCTGGCGATGACAACAATCAAGACGAGAACCCAGTCGCCGTGCCGGTGAAACGCCTGGCAGAAATGCACCTCCCCGAAATTAGTCAGACCAGAGCTGCAGAGAACCAGACAGCAAAGAAAAGCACTGTTGAAGATACCCCCAAAGTCACCGAAGATGCGAGTGAGAACGTTTTGGATGCAGAGGGCAACCCCATTCCGAATCCGGAGTTGAGAACAGAAGTGAAAGAGGTAGACTAATTGAACCAAACTGTCACAAAGACTTTCAACTCTGCTCCCCTCTTAGATATTTTAATGACCAATATTCGGGCAACAGCCATCTCATATTCGGGTACCCGTCACCTCATATTCGGGCTCCCATATACCTCTGTACCCAGACATCTACTAATGGCATGTACCCTCAAATACTTGGGAATTTTTAACAAGGGAGCAATCGTTCTATATTTGGGTATAGAGCATGAAGAGATATTGTCATGTGGGGTAGTAATAGGGATAGTTGTTTAGGGTGCTGCTCGGGGTTGTATTCCGGGATGTTCATTGTCCGGACGTAATTTGATAAAATTATCTTTATACTGAAGATTGGCATTTGCAGTAATTTATATCCTTTCCCTTTCCCTTTCAATTACCCTTTAACAGATAGCAGCAAAGATTCCGACCACTTTCTTGCCTGAATATAAGAACCCCTGCTGGCTTGATGCAAACAACGAACTCAATTGTTTGCCTTATTTCTATCTCATCGGGATGTCTAAATGCGGTACGACCGATTTATGGACGAAACTGACCTCTCACCCGGATATTGTTCAAGTACCCAAAGAACCGCACTGGTGGGGCCCGAGACGAACCGGTTGGACCGGACTAGCTGCACATGGTCAAGAAGGTACCGAATCCTAACCGAGTCTCTTTAATTATTATGGCACCAGGGGCGGCGCCAGGGTATTTTGATAGGAGGGGCAAGACGACCTAAAGATGACGTCATATTTTTTTCTCCATTAAATAACAGGGGTAATATAGAGTTATATGTTTAAGACCTCTCTTTTTAATACTCCTCTTTCTTCTCTCTTCCCTTTTCTTCCCTTTTCTTCCTCCTTTTCTTCTTTTTTCTTCTTTTTTTTTCTTTTTTCACTACTTGAAAAATCATAGGGGGGGCGGTCGCCCCCTCTGCCCCCCCCCCTGTAGCGCCGCCCCTGTATGACACTCTGTTTAGTACTAGCGGATCCAGGGTTTTCTTGTGCACACAGGGCTTTCAAGGTGCAGACATCGCAGACTAGCGCTATATAAATCCAGAATATTACTATCATTATCTTGCAGGGAGCAGGCCCTGGGGGCATTTAAAAAAAACCCAGACACTTAGGTACGCCAAAATGGGTTTGATGTGGGAGGCCCCCCCCCCCCCCCCTCCCTGTGCCTTCCAATTCTCCCTTGATTAGCCAGATCCCGACTGAGGTTCCAGCATTTTATGTCATCACTGCTATCATATAATTAGTGCATGGTCTATCATGCACTATATAGTCAAGGATTGTAATTCCGAACAGATTGTATTACCGAACGTGTAAAGTTAAGCGCCTAAAATGGGTTTTCATACGCGTGGGATTACGCGTATGAAAACCACACTATTGAAACAAAGGTTGTGTCTTTTTCCCATAGGTTTCACACGTTCGGAAATACAGTACCTTTTTCAAGGGACCAAAACGCCGCGTCGTTGGGAAGGGGTTCACTCGGAAGGGAATATCGTATTAAATCTACGTTGTCTTTTTAAAATTCCATCAACTTCTTTTTCTGTAGGACTTTGAGCATTCATTATGTAAGTTTGACAGATATTCATTTGATATTTTATTTGCTATCGTTGATTTTCTGAAAAGTGTTCGGTCACTGGATCCACTACCATACTGGATTATGTGCACGACAAATACTAAATTATCCTGAGTGCAGTTTTGTTTCACCGAGGCCGTAGGCCTCTGTGAAATAGACCTGCACGAGGGATAATTTAGTATTTGGAGTCAGGGGCGGCGCCAGGGTATTTTGATAGAAGGGGCAAGACGACCTAAAAATGACGTCATATTTTTTCTCCATTAAATAACAGGGGTAATATAGAGTTATATGTTTAAGACCTCTCTTTTTAATACTCCTCTTTCTTTTTTCTTTCCTTTTCTTCCCTTTTCTTCCTCCTTTTCTTCTTTTTTCTTCTTTTTTCTTCTTTTTTCACTACTTGAAAAATCATAGGGGGGCGGTCGCCCCCTCTGCCCCCCCTGTAGCACCGCCCCTGTTTGGAGTTGTATAGTCCAGTAATGGTGCATAAATAGAACATGCACTAATTGTTATAGTAAATAGACCCCTAGATAACTGTTTTAGTGTATTAGGCCTGTGCAAAAATCAAAGTTATAGTGCACGATCGCGCACTATAACAAAATATTTGTGCACGTCACGAATGCGAATCTACATGTATAACCAATCACAGCGCGTATTATACATACACTATTTACTATATTGTTTTATATACCTCACACATAGATTCTTATTCACTGATTGGTCAAAACTATATCACATGACACGGCGCATCTCGATCTATCATGCGTCAGAGGGTTTTGGCGTTCTATCAATTGACCTAAGGTCAAATGATAGAAGGCCAAAACCCTGTGATAGAACGCGTAACCCCTCTGCGACTTTTGCACACACGTACGTGCGTACACAAAATTTGGTTCAGGTTTTAAGAGCGCTTTCGCGAGTTGCTAAGCTACGTGACTGCGTTCAATATACGCGCAGCGCGTAACAATTCAACATGGCGAGTGACTTAGCAACTGAATCAATAAAAAGGATGAGGTATATAAAACAAATATGGACTGCTCTGTAATCGGATGGTGGTGGAAATTATCTCTCCCTCGGTAGTGTTCATACCGGCCCTTCTATCACCCCCTCGGCTTCGCCTCGGGGATGATAGAAGGGCCGGTATGAACACCACCTTGGGAGTGATAATTTCCACCATCATCCTCATGAGCAGTCAATATTTGTATAATATTATACTATATAACATACATATACTTATATTTATGTACATTTCTCTTTGTTAGCTCTTACGTCTTCTCCTCCTCGCTCTCTTCCTCTTCGTCTTCTTCCTTTCTCCTCTTCCGTATCATCTTTCTCCCTCCACCTCTCTCTCAGCTCTCTTTCACTTTCCACCTGCCTCTCTTTCCAGTTATAAGTTTTATGAATCTGAATCTACTCTCTGTTGAACTTAGACTCGTTAACGCTTTACGTTACGTAATAGTATGATGAATAATTCCTTTTGCTTCTCCTTCTCTCCCTCTCTCCAGCTATTACTCCCATTCTCTTTTCTTGATCTTTCCCTATCTTTTTCTTTTTTATTTTCTCCCCTTTTTTCAGTGTTTTTTTTCTCTCTCTCTCTCTCTCTCTCTCTCTCTCTCTCTCTCTCTCTTCCTCTCTCCTTTTTTATAAATAATATGAATATTTGTCACATTGTATTTTAACTTGAATTTTTATATATGAATATATGTATTTTCCATGTAATAAATATCCTTTCAATTCAATTTAATTCAAAGATCCGCCACTGGCAATGCTGATATTATTGCAAAACACGATTCGTATCCGAAGTACTTTGATGAAGATTATAACATAAGAAGGTATATGATCTGAGTGACTCCCCATTCCAAATTACTATTTCCAAATTTGAATTTTTAAGCCTTGTCGGCAGGGTTGTTTTTATTTTATTTTTTATTATATAGAGAAATGTTTGGCCCTTTCAAAATCTGAGGACTCATTAGCTTGTTTGTTTGTTATTTGTTGTTGGTATTTTTATTTTATTTCATTTTTTATTTATTTATTTATTTATTTTTATTTATTTATTTATTTATTTTATTTATTTATTTATTTTTTTTTTTTGGGGGGGGGTGTTGACTTTATTCAGCAAACTTGTTCTGACATCGTCCCTGTACAGAAAAAAAATGTATGCATATAGCAAATTTCCCTACCTGACTCTTATTCCTCGGAATATTTCCTCTTCCCCGGCAGCCAACTGATGTACTCAGAAGACCTCCAGTAAGAGTATGCATTTATGATTGATGTTTTTTGACGCCTTTTTACATATATGTATATACATTGTTATATTTGTGTGAATTGCCGAATAAATAATAATAATAATATGATTTTCACTAGCCCCGTCAGCACATAAGGAGGGAAGGGGGTGGTTTTCCTATACGATTTTTTTCTCTCTCTCTCTTTATGTCTATAATTTTATTCTTTCAAGAAGAAAGCGATAGCTCTTTCGACCGCTCCCCCATCCATTCCGCCGTTGGATAAGCTTACATTCTATCTTAGTAGTCATGTACAGCATAAACACCAATATCATCATATTGTAGACTTTCAATTAAATCTATATGTGAGATGTAATGCTTAAAAGGATATAGGGACCAGCCTAAGAAGATTGGTTTCGAAGAGGTATAGTAACAGCTCAGATTTTGTCGAGAAGAATACAGGGAACGTACAATTATAGTGTTACATAATAATCCATTTTATTGTCTTGGCCAATACAAAGAATCAGTGCATTTTCTATATGAAAGCAGTCATGCATGCACTGATTTGATTCGTAAGTCATAAGTCTGAGACCTAAATTTTGTGGATTTAAACTGCCAGGTCTGTTATTGATAAGCCATTCAAGCTACATGTAGTTGCCAGGGAACTACCGGCCCGGCCCGTGCCCCCTTACCCTACAAGTACACAATCCCCACAATGTGCCCCAGATTCACCCAAAAGTCACCTGAAATTGCGATAAACTTTTTGGTGCTAGTCAGAAAACGTTCGTGTCACCTTTAACCTTTAAAAGAATCCTGGATCTTACCCCGGAATATATATTGTACTATGTATTTCTTACAAGTGTGTTACTTCTGGAGGACACATTAAAAGTTACTGACTTATCACCCCCCCCCCCCCAAAAAAAAAACAAAAACAACAACAACAACAACAACAACAACAACAACAGCAACAACAAACACATAAACAAACAAAACAAAAACCACACAAACAAACAAACAAAAACAAAACAAAATAAAACAAAACAAAACAAAACAAAACAAAACAAAACAAAACAAAACAAAACAAAACAAAACAAACAACCAAACTAAAAAAACACACGTATCACTTGAATATGACTATGAAATTTATTCGGGTTGAAAGGTAGCGAGTAATAAGCGTGCAAATAATTATGCACGATTGCACCGTATGTCCCTTTATGCCTTGGACATCCTCGTAATCCTTTCCACATAATGGTCGAACTATGACAATGATTCACTATCTATTTTTTTTTATGTTCACGATTAAAAAGTTACTTTAAACTGATGAACGAAAGAAATTCATTCTTTATAGATTAATGACTGTTGAATTGCTCATAGTTCTCACCGAGTACTTACTCATCTTGCAGTCTTTCCATATGTGTTTGTCGCCCTCTCCCTGTGTTCCTGACACGATTGATAGGGGTTGTTTGAATTGCGCATATTTACTCTTTCAAAAAAAAGAAAAAGAAAAGGGGGACCCCTTAATATTCTCAAACTCCGTTATCACAGTTTCCTCTCCCATATATTATTTACCCACTTTTAATCGAATCCATGCTGGTGAGTTTTAAAGAAAGCGGAGTTGTGTCATATCAAATTTTGCCCACTAGGTTTCCCGACAATAATTGACCCAAAACATATAATGCCATACATCTCACTTTCTTCAGTTAGTATACCGACAATACATAATGTGCGTATCAAAAAAAAGTTCACACTTTGAAAATATTCTCCAAAATCATTAAAAAAAAAATCAGGAAAAAAAATAGTACAACTTGCTATGCTCAGTATGCTTGTACAAGAATGGAGCTGTCCAGATACATTTAACCCCTGCCTTGGGAGCATCCCACCCCCTCTTTATCAATTTCTGGATACGCCACTGTGGGTGTGCACCGCTAGGTATAGGTTTAATGATTAAATGATGGTTCAAATCAATTATTGATGGTTAACAGGGAAAATGCAGTTACTGTTCAACACGCACTTTGATCAAATTTAAGACTCAGGCATTTTTGCGCAAACCAATTTTGGCGAGTTTGACAAAAGTAGCCACTCGAGCGTAAAATATTGTCATTACCCATAGTGTCATCCGACGAAACAGACCATCACCTATACAGTACAAGATTTTCTCAATAATGCGAAATTATGATTTTGGAGGATATTTTCAAAGTGTGTACTTTTTTTAGGATACGCACTGTATATGACAGTAATATACCTACATGATAGCCATCAGTAACACAATCTTTCCTTAATATGTGTTACTACACCGTTCTACAGTTGGAAAGTGGCAAATGAAGTAAATAACTAGCCAGTTAGTGCGGTGGTAGGGATTCAAACCTCCCAACTATTTCGTATGCGTTGATCACACCCTTGTTATTCCTAATCCGTCCAAGTGAATATTTCCTAGGCCAAAATGGCCGCAGATTGTTTTAATTTCTGATTAATTCTTAGTATGTTTTCATGTTTCACATTTCTTACTTTGCTTATTACGATGTTCTCTGCCTTGAATATTTGTTCCATCCTTCTCCCCCCCCCCCCCCCCCCCCCCCCCTCTGTTCCTACATTTTTCTGGACATGATGGGCATGTACTTTTGTTTTAACCGTTGAACCACAGTGTTACAGGTACGTAAAATGACTGGGGGCAAAGATGACAGTTCTATTGATTGGTATCTGAATTGGTTCAAAAAATTTGCTGTAGACAAGGTTCAACAAAATTTCACAAATACAACATCGGGAGAAAAATTTCATCCAAAGGTTTTTGGTAAGTTCATACAATCCAGAGAATCTGATTTAATTACAATAAAAGTAGAATCTACTTAATGATGTTTTATAAGGCCTGGGGCCCGTTGTATAAAACTTGCGTTTGAACGCAACTCAGGAAAATCAAACGCAACTTTATTTTCAGCCTATCAGAAGTGCGCCTTCAGGACTTGCGTTTGATTTTTAGGAGCTGCGATTAAACGCATGTTTATTGCAACGGGCCCTCGAAGAGATACTTAAGGTTATATAATTATGAATTTTGTCATGGTTTCAAATGTATTCGAATTGTCTATGGATTTTCCCAGAGTGAAGGAAAAAAACATTTCTGAAAGTTCTATTAGGAAGATTACGTTCAGTATTCAAATAGAGAAAATTATTGTTGTCTTTTAAAGAGAAATATACTCGTACCGATACCGTGCAGAACTTAGAAATAATAAATTCCAAGGAATCCCGCAAAATTGTAACACGTACTCTCCATTACACTGCAAAAAACCAGGGTATTAATTCAAAACCATCTCGGTATCAATATTGGGCTATACCAGATAAGTGTTAAAACAACACCAGTTTGATATTGGGCTACACCAGATAAGTATCAAAACAACACCAGTTTGATATTGGGCTACACCAGATAAGTATCAAAACAACACCAGTTTGATATTGGGCTACACCAGATAAGTATTAAAACAACACCAGTTTGATTCGAAGCTGGTGTTGTTTTAACACGAATCTAGTGTACCGTGTTGAATTAACACCCTGGTTTTTGCAGTGTACCAGTTGGGCCTTTTCTTTTGACCCTGACCCTGTATGATGACAATGATTCATAACCCCTTGCTAATGAAACAATGAAAACTGTACCCCCCCCCAAAAAAAAAAAAAAGAGATGAGGGAAGAATGAAAATATGAAGTTGAAAGGAAAGAAGTGAAAGTTATTCAATACTAAACAAAAAGATATACTGCTGGAGATTTAGAAAATACACTACAGAAATTCAATCGCAAATAAAGAGGAGTGAAACCCTGCATATCCTTATAAATTAATATAATCTACTAGGAAAGTAGAATGAGAAGGGTTAAACAGGGAAAATATTGAAACGTTGAATGCTTCGATGAGAAAGTGAGGGGAAGAGGAAATGAGAATGAAAAGTACAACATTTGCTTCTAGCTGTCTACATTAAACATTCTACCCGGAGGTGCAGCATTCCATATTTAGTTAGCTGTCATGCGGGCTGTCATGTAACATACTTCTGCCTTTCAAACATTTCTCCTTTCTTTTCACCATCGCAAGTGAGGGGGGGGGGGGGGGCTGTGCCAGCTTTCATAGGCAATCCTGTCAATGTCATGAAATTCTTATTAAAGTATATCATACTAGACGAAGAAAATAATGAAAACCATAGGAATTCTATTCACATTGAGCTCAAGACGACTCAAGACGAACAAAATGATGAAATAAAAAATATCATTTTTTTTTGGTGGAGATTTGGTCGGCACAATTTCTGTCGGCAAATGCATGCTAATCACTTTTAGTGGCACATTCATGAGCCCCCACTCCCTTCCGTCTACACAAATGAGAGACGCCTCGAGCATTCCGTGAAAAACTTTCGCATCCATCATTTCTTCTCCTCCGCTCAGGGGATGGTTCGATCAGTACTGCTTACTCAATTGGCAACACGTGGATGAAGACAGATGCGGGCGCCACAGATCCACCTTTTACAAACGCCGATATACTACACGCCATTCAACCTCAAGCTAAGATTATCATGATGGTGAGAAACCCAACAGAACGGTATGAAAATATGTCCCTCTCCTTTATATCTATCTGTCTGTCTGTGTCTGTCTGTCTGTCTGTCTTGCTCATTCTCTTCTTGCATTAGCCATCAGTTACTTTCTTTATCCTCTTTCTTTTAGTTTTGTCCGGGCCCTCTTTCCGTCTCTCTCTCTCTCTCTCTCTCTCTCTCTGTCTTTCTCAAAATCCATTATTTCATTATCTGTTTCTCCTGTTTTGTATCTTGCTTATACCACCCGCGTTTAACACCCCAGCTCACCTCTCATTCCTCTTTGTCTCATCAATATCATTCATATTTCAATTGTTTTTCTCATATGAATTCTTAGACCACAATATACTCGTCCACCTCCGTCGTCTTAATTAAGTGTCAATTGTAATGCAAGTCTCATGTATATAACTTTTAAAAAATCACAAGGGTCAACATATTCAGAAATAATAATATTGCAAAGTAATCAAGTCCTAGAAGCAGCTTAGTCATGTTAGTCGAAATTAGTTATGTTTGTCTCGAGCTAAGACACAAACATATTAATTTAACAACAATCACCCCCATCCATCTTACTGAATTTCGAAGCAAACATCTTGTGTTCTATTTATAAACTAATGTCTCCATGATGTAACATTTTTTTAATTTTCCGTGCGCGAACGAGGTAGAAAATATTCCAGAAAGTGACATCTAATTGCCTTTCTTCTTCTGGATAGGTCCAAGGTTGGTTGATGTGTTTTTGTGGAGTTTTCAAACCCCAGGCTGCGTTATCTGGCCTTGAAATCTGTGGAACCAAAACTGGCTTCATCTATCTATGGCAGAAACTAATATCTTAAGTTGAAAATTGTCTGGAGGGTAAATTCCATCTTGGATATTTCTTAACAAATCCGAGCGTATCAGCAAGCATGACAAGCGCATTCCCGCATGGTAGATTAAGAAACGAGATTTTCTCCGATCATTAGCAGAAAAGGAAAGATAATTATCTTCGACCCCCCCCCCCCCGCCCCCTTTGAACTCTGAAAGCTTCATCTAGGAATGATGAGACAAACTTACAAGAAAAATGAAAGAAGGATGGATTCGACGAGGACAACGAAATGACAAAATTGCATACATGTATTTCGGCCTCATGCATGAAATCGTGTTGCTAATTCATGATCGTATAATCACTGCCATTGTTTTTTGAATTTTACAAAGAAGCTTTCTAAAATTCGTTCTGTAAGAAAAGAAGCTAAATCACAATTTCAAAGGTTAAAATATTTTAACATAAAAAGTAATATTTTTAAGCTTATGTATTTGAAATTAACATCCCTCCCCCTTGTCATTACATTGAGAGTAGGGGCGGCGGAGCGCCTTTCAAAGTGGGGTTGGCATCAGCAAAAAGGGCACTTTTTTAAAAGGGGGGCACCTACAAGGGGTGAACATAAAGAGAAAAAGGGGAATCATTTTCTGACATTGGTATTACCCTACAACTAATAGATTATCAAGCACCATCTTTTTCATTGTTATTGTGGGTTTGAACACCGCTTCAGCTTCCCAAATTAGTAGTTGTGTGTAATGGCCTAATGATCAATGTGCGGGCGGGCGAGCGAAGCGAGCGAGCAAAATTTTTATAGACTTTATTTCTAATGCTGAAGTTCTTGGGATGTGCATTTATTAACAGCGATATAATGAAATATGACAACTTAATTTCGGGGAGAATGTCGAATGATCTTTTAATTCGCACAACCCTCTCGTTTTTCTTTTTAATTACATCGATATCAACATACTTAATGCGATCTGCTTGATTTTTTTATCTACTATAAGAGCGAGCGAAGCGAGCAATTTGGGCGCACATTTTCAGAAAATATTGCCCTTACTTGGTTGAAATTATGGGCACATTCGAGCGAGCGGAATGAGAAATCCTTTGATGGGGGGGGGGGGGGGGGGAGGGGGGAGGTGGCATTGTGGCCCTCTTGCCTTCATCTCCACTGTCTAACATTGTTGTTGTAGTAATATAGGTACCTGTTACTATAATAGCCGCACCGAATCTTTGAAGCTAGCTTTTTTGTATAAGAAACAGTGGAAAATATAGGTAAAAGTAGGCACCTATAGTAAGAGCAAAGAGCGCTTATCAGAGATGGAAAGGGGAATTTATAAGAGGTGAAAAGGGGCACTTATATGAAGAGGAAAAGGGAACATATTAGATATGAAAAGACGCTCTTATCAGAAGTAAAGAGGGGGACTTATCAAATTTGAAAAGGGGCATTTATTAGGAGGGGAAAATGGGCACTTATTAGAAGGGAAAAGGGGCATCTATCAAAAGTAAAAATTCACTTATCAAAGGAGAAAAAAGCACATATTAGAGAGAAAAAGGGGCATCTGTCAGAAGGGAAAAGGGCACTTATTAGAGAGATAAGGAGACATTTATCAGATTTGAAAAGGGGCACTTATGAGAAGGAGAAAAAGGGGCACTTATCAGATGCGGAAAGGGCCCTGGCACTTTAGTAGTAAAAAGGGCACTTATCAGAGAGAAAAGGGACATTTTTTCATAAATAAAAAGGGCATTTTTGGGGTACTGAAAAAAGTGGGGGCACTGTTCCCCCTGCCCCCCCCCCCGGGCGCGCCGCCTCTGATTGAGAGCGTAGATTTTAACTTTCTATACTGTAAAGTAGTTTTATATTTGCCTTTACCAAAAGTCCTGGAAGTATTCTATATTACCAGCAGTCAGGCTTCTATATAAGATACCAGTTATCATTTTATATTCAATGAAATAAATATAAATTCATGACATCACATTTGGTTTTCATGGTTATATTTATACCACCTTGTTGAAGTCGTATACAAACTTCATTGTAGCCACACTTACTTTAGTTTAATATTATTATCATTATTATTATTATTTTTTTTTTTTTTAATTATCATCATCATCATCATTACTGTAATTATTGTTACTGTTGTTACTATTATTATTATTATTATTATTATTATTATTATTATTATTATTATTATTATTATTATTACTAATATTATTATTATTATTATCATTACTGTTATTATTGTTGCTGTTGTTACTATTATTTTTTTAAAATTATTATTATTATTATTATTATTATTATTATTATTATTATTATCATTATTATTATTATTATTATTATTATTATTATTATTATTATTATCATTATTATTATTATTATTATTATTATTATTAAATTTCGAATATTCATTTTTTGCTACCATACAGCGCCCGGTCGTGGTACTACTACACAAATCCACTGAATACACCCGATGACTGGCACGTTAATGCTATGAAATCAATAGAATGTTACAACAGCTGTATGAAGGAACATAACGAGAGATACTGTGCATACGCTTTTGGATGTGTAAGTTAAGTCAGCAAAAATCGTCTGCTATTACCACAACCGCCTCCTCCCTGTTTTTACACCCTCACTGCGTCTTAAGTAATGTTCGTTGCTCGCGAGGCGTCATTTTGACTGCGTCATTACCTACATAGATGCGTTAATCCAGCGTTTGAAGTCAATAAGTTCTTGCGCCATTAACTCACGGCGCTGTATATGAGCTAATCCATGTCACTCTCGCATGGCTCGTCAAAGACCCGTCACTGACGCAGTTCTATCACACCAAATGACACCTCGTGGGAAACGGGTAGTGCCGGTTCGATTTTCTTTTCTTAGCGTAGGAACAGCGCAACCATACATGCATAAATGAGTGAATATGAGCGCGTACAGAACGTCCGAGAGGCAACTTCCAACACGTTCTGACAACGCGAGCGTTGGTCCTTTAGTAATGTTCGCACCGGCATAAATCTTATTGAATTGAAACCAAAAAAAAAAACCGTGGGAGAGATCAACGCGGTCCTTTACGTCGGCAAATGACACCTCACGTGAGACGGGCTTTAAAGATAAAGGTGAGTTCTGGTCATGAGATTGAATTCTCCCTATCGCATATAGCCGATATCAGCCGATATCAGCTACCGATTCCGATATCGGGGACAACGATGTTGGCACATAAAGTTCCGGTTCCAGTCTATAGCTATAGCGAGGATACACTGATATTTCCTTGCTTTTTTCGTGCGTGATTGTTCTGCTGAAAACACGTTTTGCATCGTCGGCTCGATCAACATCCCACGTTGGGTGGCTTCACAGAAGAATCCCATTTAAATATCAACTGTATAAAAACACGATTATTTGCTAGATTAGGAACAAAAGGGAGTTTTTGCTATAGGCTGACCACGTCTTCTAACACATTGTCAATGAGGCTCCGGCCGGACCCGGAAGCTTAGTTGCCAGCAATCACATGCCCAAAAATTAGAGCGCCGCATGCGTTCGGATTCGGAGAGCTATATGCGATAGGGAGAATTGTGAAAGAAACTGTCTCAAAGCAATTGGGAAAGGTTGATTATATAGCACATAAGAATTGATGCATGATGTGAGGATTTGGAATTACCAAAATGATGAGAAATTGACTCATTCCTGCTAAAAGTCACATGCACTACACACAAATGTTCGGCCCGAACATTTCAGCTGTTTCTTGTCATATTTTGAATGTGAGGGCATTTGAAGAGCAATCCTTTTCAGCGGACATATCTACTATCATAATCTTTCAAACTAATATTATTAAGAATGAGAAAGCTCACAAATTATTTGTTACCTTTCCGAGAACTCAAGCTTCCCTTTAAGCCCGGCTCTCATACGAGGCGTCATTTCGATCGCGTCATTACCTGCGCTAATTGAGTCTGTGAAAGCAATCAACCCGTACACCAGTTATTAAAAGCATTGTTTGCACTCCTCATTTTGCAATCACTTTTTAAACGTCATCTCTCTTTAATGAGGAGCAAAATGCCGTACTGTCCTAGCGTCAGCAAATCAGCAAACGACGCCTCGTGTGAGCTTGGCAGTAGGCTCCTTTCCGTCTTTTTCTTGTCCGCCCTTTCCACAGGCCATCCACCAGTGTCCACACCTCATTTCATCCCTTTCCCTCCCTCCTGCTCAATAAATTTCTATCCCTCGCCTCTGACCCCTCTTGTCAAATATTGTCTCTTTCTCCTCGTTCGTTTTTTTTTTTTTAACAATTTATTATGAGGTAGCATCATAATTTTTTTAAGGGGGGGGGGGAGGGGTAGGATTTGAGACACGTTGGGAGGGGGGTAGAGTGAAAACTTGGATTACCTCTCACTATAGGTTTTACGTTGACAAATTTTGGCCATGTCCTCCATTCTCTCTTCCCCTCTTTAGCATGTTGAAACAGATACCATTGAAAACAAAAGAAACCCCGAAGTGTGCCGAGTCATAAAAAGAGATGGGGGGGGGGGGGGGGACGAAACAAAGTATATACATATAGTAAAAAAACAACATGTTATTGATGAAATCGCAGGTATACTTTCCAAGCTTTATATAGTTAGCATCCGATAGCCGAATAGGTCGGTGTACTACATCGATTGGCAACACGTCTTAGCTTCATTAATTCCAGCCTTCCAGCATTCTAAGCGCTCTATCTCATCATTAATCGGTGAAAAATCAAGGGAAAAGGGAAATCTCAGCCAAATGAGATCAATCGCTTCTTTTACCTTCTTCAACGTGCCACTAGGAGGGCGGGTCGGGACGGTGATTTGTTTCGCATAAAAAATACCCGAGTGCGAGTTGGTTTTACCATAGACCTACCACCTCTGAGGTCTATGGTTTTACCAAGGGATTGTAATAACTTCTTCGTTCTACCGTGGTGTAAAGACAGATGCCTGTTATGTGTGGAAAAGACACAATGTTCATGCATCTTTTAGTTGAAACCTAAAATAATACTGCATGTGTTTATTTGAACAGACATGACAACGATTGTGTTTTCAGCAGTAATTAAAGCTTCCAACCGTATGTCTTACCACCCATTTTGGTGCAGCGGCGTAACGTGTATCCAGACATTGAGGAGAGGGGGCAGTTATAGCTCAAATGGAGTGGGGTAGGGGTGCCCAGTATAACCCACTGGATGAAATACAAATTAATAAGGCCACTGATGGAGGCAGGGGGTCTTTTCACGTTCACTTTCCCCCTCTTCTTGTTTTCACTATCCCTTTCTCTCTTTTTCCATACTGTTTTTTGTTGTTGCAAGATATGATGGGGGTGGTGGTGGTGGTGGGGGTGGGGGGCACATATCCTCATGTCTCCCGTGGCGCCGTATCTACACCTCTGATATACTAAGGATCATTGACCAATAATTAAAGCGCAAGGTGGCAATGATGATGGTGTCATTTGTATGTGATGCAGCATTAGGGCGACGAGGCATAACATGCGCACAGTGATAATCATGTTCATTTACGTAGAAAAGGGGTTAAACCATGGTTAAACGCTTGTTTAAGTGCAGAGTTAATTCGCTGCGGAATCAATCAGTCAAGCATGAAGTGACGACGATTCTTTCTTCCATTCACTGAAGTACAGAGAAACTTTAAGAAAAACTGAAGACACAGTACAAATGCCCTTTGATTAAAGGTGGCATCGATTTCCAAATGATTTTTAAACCATAAAGGTCATCAATTTTAAAGATAAAGTTGAGTTCTGGTCATGAGATTGAATTGTGAATGAAACTGTCTCAAATCAATTGGGAGAGGTTGATTATGTAGCACATAATGGTGTAAGGTTTTGGAATCACCAAAATGATGAGAAATTGACTCATTCCTGCTGAGAGTCACATGCACTGCACACAGAAATGTGTATATGGGACTACACACAAGTGTTCGGCCCGAACAGTTCAGCTGTTTCTTGTCATATTTTGAATGTGAGAGCATTTGAAGAGCAATCCCTTTCAGGGGACATTTCTACTATGATAACCTAACATTAAAAGAATGAGGAAGCTCACAAATTATTTTTTACCTTTCCCAGAACTCAGCCTTTGGGGTAGGAAATTGAAAGGGTGCATTTTGGGTCGTGTATACTTAATGATCTCCATGTATGTCTATTTCCTAGCCCTATACCCCGTTCCAAGGCATCAACGTAGGACTATATCATATATTCCTGTATGATTGGATCAATGCATACACACGTGAAGGAGTCCTGGTCCTACGGCTGGAGGACTGGTACGCCGATCAGGTCTCGGTCTATAGGAACATCCTGGAATTTCTGGAGCTCAGTAAGTAGTCCACATACATTCTTTTTTTCGGGGGGGGGGGGGGGATGAAGGCATGGGAGACTGGCTAATGTTAATGCAACCCAAGATTTATTTGTTTATTATGAATACCCCAAGTACGAAATAATTATTGAATAACAACATACAATCCACAAATAAAGTTTTATTATTTTGTTATGTTGTTCATGTAATAGACCTCAATATAATGAAAAAAGGGGAGGGGGAAGAAACGACACAAAATAAAGCAATATTTATATTTCTTTATTAAAGAAAGAAGTGCACTCTATATAGTTAGATGGTCCTTTGTAACAGATCATTAGAAACAAATTTACGTAACCATTTCCGTAGATCAATAGATCCTAATTTTACACTATCTTACGGAAGGCAAAAACTGCCGAACTTCCAAAGAGAACGATATACATGATTTGTATAGACGTGACGTATGCTAGCCTTTTGAGACCTTTTCACATATATGCAACGATAACATGCCAGGGTATATCAAAGGGTTGTCACTTGTGAGAAATGGGGAGGAGGGGCGAAATATTTGATAACTGCGAAATTCTGCGATCCCAAGGAAGAGTAGCGTGGAGATAGCAACTGTGCTTCTTGGTCCTGGGAAAATGGGGGGAGGGGGGGGGGGGTTCTTTTATGTGGATCCACATAATACCCCATGCATGTTTGATATATCCATCCCGTTTGAAACAGCACGCACACGAAGACGACTTCGCGTGTTCGGGATGATAAAAAAAACACGAAAATGCAAGAGCCTAGTGCTCTGGGATTTCCATTTGACAGGTGAGGACAGAAAGGTTTTAACTTCAGTCCCACCTGTCTACTTCCATGCATGGATAACCTACCTTTGAACCATTAGGGACTCAAGTCTTGAGAAATCGTTTGTTCAGCGTCTCAATTTCATAACAAAGCCTCAATTCAGACGTTAGAATGAAAACACATCCCTCGAGTCGTTTCTAGAAAATGTTAAGTTGGGCAAGATAGGTGGTGGCAGGATAAATTTGCTGAGAAGTGAGCCAAAAATTATCCTGAAGCAAAACGACAAGGATGTCAGATTCCCCACGTAACAACAACAACAACAACAACAACAACAACAACAATAAAAATAAAAATAAAACAAACAACAGCAAACAAACCAACAAAAATAGAATAAGCATAAAAAGAAAATATTAATAAAAATAAAAGTCCAGAAATATTTGTTTAATGTATCAACAAGGGTTAGAGAAAGACTTCACTTTTAGATTTACCGAAAGGATTTCTAATCACTAGCGTACCCAAGGAGGGGGGGGGGCAAGGGGGACAGACTACCCCCCGACAACTTTTTACCCCCCCCCCAAAAAAAAAAAAAAAAAAAAAAAATTTTTGAAAGACAAGAATACATTGTGCCCCCCTTTCTTTTAGAACTGATAACCTTTATTTTATTTTTTTTACTTGTCAGAGTATTATGGGGGGAAAACTGGACCCCATAAAATCTGGTAATCTCACCCTCCCCCCCCCCCCCCCTCTGCGAGCGCCCTCTTCCTTTTTAAGAAACAAGCCTGCCTTAGACAAGTGGACAGAGTGGACTGGTAAAGACAGCAGCCACACCGCCAAACTGCACGCATAAAAACTCCACACCGACTCTAAACCGACCAAATCTTGGCCATTAATGGGCAATGTAACTGCTTGTTCGGTCTTTTGTCGGTCTAGAGTCGATCTTGCCGGTGTTGGGATCTGGTCATGTGATTGCTTGATTTGCTTCATTGTAGGAAAGGAAACTGTCAAAAAGATGATGACGAGAAAGGTTGACTAATAAAGCTCATTGAACATTTTATATTGTAAGAATTTGGAATCATCAAAATGATAAAGTTTCACCTAATTGATAATGCAAATTTCATTCGGGGGAAATTGCCGCACACAGATATGAGTATATGGGACAAAACAAACATGAAGCATAAAATTTTAGTCAAATCACTTTCTTGAGCATATACATTTGGAATATGATGGTATTTCAAGAGTTAACCTTTCAAGTTACATTGATACTATTATATTCGTCCACATATAGAATTAAAAAGACTGAGAAAGCTCACAAGTTATTTTTCACTTTTAAACACTCTACTTTCTTTTAAAACATTTTTTATACACTTTTTTTTAACAGGACCGCTTACACCACAGGAAGAAAGAAAGGCTGTAGGGACACGCTGGAGACAGGTTAGCAACAAAGTGGCGCACTCCAAAACGAAAGAAGCTCTGGACGATTTTTATCGGCTTCACAACAAAAAATTGGCCGAATTATTGCAAAGTGATATTTATCGTTATCCCTAAATGATATTAAAAAAAAAACTTTGCTAGAATTGATTAGTTTCGGTATACGCTATTTATACAAAATTGATTTCTTCCCATCAGAAGATGATGCTTTCATTTTTATGCAATAAAATTACCCTTTCACTGAAATGTCTCAGTACCGACTTCTGAGGCTTACATTTTCAACGTCTAAAATCGATTAATATGTAGATTAGTGATAGGTAACGTTTTAAAAATCCCGAGCTATCCAATTTAGGAGTTTGATGAACAAGCAAGCAAGAAACTTACTGTTATCATTTGGAATCCTTTAAATCCAAAGATGTCGATTCATATTTATACGAGTTGGGGGTATAAGTAATCGCTAATCATGCTAATACTGAATATGCCTGACGAAAAAATTGGAGTGAAGGAACGATCATTTTAGGTTGTCGTCACGTAATAACAGAGGGGAAATGAGTTAAGAGGGGATGAGAGAGAGAGAGAGAGAGAGAGAGAGAGAGAGAGAGAGAGAGAGAGAGAG
The DNA here is from genome assembly GCA_025618425.1 of Heliocidaris tuberculata. NCBI lineage: Eukaryota > Metazoa > Echinodermata > Echinoidea > Camarodonta > Echinometridae > Heliocidaris > Heliocidaris tuberculata. The sequence continues at coordinate 30,000,860 of CM046846.1, read as the reverse complement.
AGAGAGAGGGGACGTGATTTTATGTATAAAGAATCAGAATCTCACCTGTTTAATGGATAATGGACATACCATTGTTAACTCTTGCTGTGCCAAGGGGTTTAGCTCTCGTCAAAATTTTACCAAAATGTGACCAATGCTTACTTTTCAAATGTCTGCACTTCATTGACAATCTTTTAATTCACAAAATATTGTGTACAAAACTTGTAGGAAATTTATTACCATTTCTTATGATACCAAACATTATTAATTTACCTAACTTGAAGCATAAAATGTATTGAAAATTACATTTGAGTTTCTTGTTTTTGTCCATTATTTTTTGGTTTCCCATTTGTTTACTATTGTTCAATATTGAAATAAGGTAATATCTTTTTAAAAATCTGCAATTTTCTCTGAAAATTTCTAGGGTAGCATATAATTATAATCATATATTTAGAATATTTGATTTATGCTCCAAATGTTGATATACAGTGACCACTATATACCTTTCCTGTGGTCGAGCAATTGGTAAATGAAAATGCCACACAATGTGACATCGGCAATGAAAGAGTTAAAAATCATGAATAATAATGGAAGCGGAAATACAGAAATAAACTGTAATAATCATGCACTCTTCATTCACTTTTGAAGCGTACTCCTTTCACCTTTCTTTTGACGCCTATATACTTATTGTTATTACATAATAATGATTCGCATTATGCTTATCATTTAATGTCCTTTTCGATGCTAAACCATCTTCACCTTATATACATTACGTAAAATTCTTTCTGCACTTAGCTTTGAAAAGCTTAAGGATATCCATGTTTGTGTCACTGTCTGCTGTCTAGCTGTCTATTTTTATTCATTGTATCCTGTCTCTAATTTTCCCCTTCAGCAAAAAGTGCATGTTTTTCAAAACCAAAAACAGGCACATTATTGTGTGTTTTTTTTTTCTTCCTTGTGCTGGATCCATTCGTGAGAAAAGTCCAAACCGAAGTTACTCCAATATTTGCCTTTTCAGTCCACGATATTGAACATGTTTTCCAGCTTGCAGCGCTTTACAAGATAATAGGCAAACCACTAAAAGACTTAATAGAAGGAAGTGACAAAGAAATAAACATCAAAGGGTAGCAAAATCATGAAAAACATATAAAATCAGTAAAGAATCAGTACAAGAAAAAGAAAAAGGGATGCAAAGAAGAAGAAAAAGTGATGTAAGTAGGAATGAACTAACGTCAACTTGATTTAAAAGTACAAGTAAATATCAAAACAACAAGTAAGCACTCGCTTTTTTCTCCAAAAGGATCTTTTTATATAAATTGTAAATTTCTACCAAAGATTTTTTTTTTTTACATAACTGATTCCTTTATCGGGAACAAAACTGTACAGTGCACACCTGCATACACAAAAGAAAGGGATTTCAAGAAGGAAACGATTACATATTCCTAAGCTTTCCTGCTCTCGTTTATAACAAGGAGGATTTATATCAAGATTGAGCGAAGGGAAACCTATTCAAAAGAAGAGTATGCGTATAAGATACAGGAAAAGCTTTTCAGATTCTAGAATTTGCCGACAAGAAAATAGAAAAGGTTTCAGACAATAAAATTCGCCGACTGAAAAACGGGGGACGGGGGGGGGGGGGGGGGCACACTCCTATTTCAGAAGGTTTGTAATTCTGAAGGTTCATAATTCTGAAACACAAAATTCTCATACTATGTGGTTCATAATTCTGAAAATAAAATATGGTTCATATTTCTACTCTATTAGATTTATTGCGAAGGTTCGTTATTCCGAAAATTTGTTTATCCGAAGGTTCATAATACCGAAAATGAAATAGGGTTCATAATTCCGAACCTTCGTAATTACAAAGTTCTTTACATTTTCAGAATTATGAACCTTTGGAATTATATGTAACCATTCTCATTCCAGGAATTATGAACCTTATTTCATTTTCGGAATTACGAACCTCGGAGTTATGAAGCTTCGGAAAAACGACATGTAACCTGAAAAATAACCCTCTTGCTATGCCCTGGGAGATAAAAAGTATACACACTAACATACACAACGAACAGACTGGGGCAATTTGGGGGATCAAAACATATTGGAAGATGATTGTGAAGTAGCAAAATTATCATCTTGAGATGAGATTTAAAGGACAAAAATGGGGAGGGGAAAAAAGAAGAGAAGGAATAAGAGAAAGAGAGAGATGGACAGAACAAAGCAGAGAGTGAGAGAGATGGATAGAGAAAGGTAGAAAGAGAGAGAGAGAGAGCGAGAGAAAGATGTAAATCAGGATGACTGAGAGATACATAAAGAATTATTTTTTAAAAAATGTTAAAAAAAGATCTAACTACCTTATAATCGGTGACTCGAACGCCCTTCGGCCTTCTTTGCGATGAATACCGACTCTACTTTCTTCCGCCTATAAGCAAACATTATTCAAGAAAAAAAAATCAAAATGAAACAATGAGAAAGAGAGAGAGAGAGAGAGATAGAGAGAGAGGGGGGGGGGGGGAGAGCGAGAGCGAGAGCTGGCGTAAGAGCGGGAGGGGAGGAGTCGAGGAAAAGAAAACGAGATAATGTTCGTTTCGTGGCCCCATTCCGTCTCATCATCTACGTCCATAATGTTCGAACTCCCGTCCTATTAAAAATGAAATTGGTTTGATGGGTAGAGAATGAAGATTATGAAAGAGAGAGAAAGACATGAAAAATTAGGGATTAAGAAATTTTGCAGTTTAAATGAATAGTTGATGGGGATTACAGGGATCAGTCCAAAAGACGAATGAATATCAAATGTAGGAAAGTTATCAACGTACAATAATGACAAAAATAATGAAAAACAAAACAAACAAAAGGAACAAACACAACGGGATATTGAGAGAAAAGAAGTTCAAATGAGAAGTAATGAGAAATAGAAATAGACATACAGAGAGATGAAAAGCGAGAAAGCCTAGTTATGACAGGTAATACAGAGGGAAAAGAAAATGAGGGAAGGTAAGATGGCATTATCTCTTATCATGGTAGTTTGGGATTATTTTAATAAGTTAGGCAGAACCCACAAAGGGTTTTAAAAATCCATGCAAAGCCTAGCAAGCTTTGGCAGGCTGGTGGGATAGCTTTGATTGAAATGGCCTACTTTTGATTTGATTTTGATTCATAGACAGGGTAAAGCCGTATTTGATTGGGTTATTATCCAAAAGTCATCAACAGACGAAGAGTCCCCGCAGCATGAGTGGGCTAGTGCATGGATGGTTGTGCGTCGGGCTTTTTGTGATTTGGCAGAGATTTGAGGACAGCATAGGCCCGTGGACCATCATCCTGGACAAATCCCCCTAGGACAATTAACTAGATAAGAACTCCCAGACAACTACCTCTAGGACAAATATCCCTAGGACAACTGCCCCAGGGCAAATACCCCAGGACAACTAATGATTTAATGATCTACCCAAAGGTATATAGAGGGTACTTGGGGCTATTTTTAAGGGGGAAGTTGTCCGGGGTATTTGTCCTATAGGGGTAGTTATAAGTTATAAGGGAATAATCATCCGGGGAGAGTTGTCACGGGTATGTCCTAAATTATAGGTGGTTTTTTATAGCCTGGAATAGCAATTAGAGAATGCGTAAAACATGATTACTTTATTCATTCTTCCTATATATGATCTTTCTTTTTTACACGTCTTCTTTCCAAATGATATCAGTAAAACGAACATCGCAAGAGGGTCAATAGGTTTAATTGATTATCTGAATTATATTTCAGCGGTTACCTGTATATGAATGCAAAGTTCGAATGTGTAATATGGTATAGTTAAAGAGAAAAAGAAAAATTAGAGATGGGAATAGAATGGGAAAAGCTACGCGATTGATGAAGAAGGGAACAAAGAATGAGAGAGTGAGTGTGTGTGTGTATGTGTGTGTGCGTGTGTGTGTGCGCGCGTGTGTGCGTGTGTGTGTGTGTGAGAGAGAGAGAGAGAGAGAGAGAGAGAGAGAGAGGGGGAGGGGGAGGCACAATAACAGAGGGGAGGGGGAGGCACAATAACAGAGGGGGGGGGGAAGAGGAGAGGGCATTCGAATGAATCCAGTGAGATCAATACACTCCAAACTTGGCTCGAAAATGACTGACCAAGATGGCCAAGGTCAATTTCCCTTCATTCACCGTGTCACTCACCTATAACGGCTGCCATGGCATTGCAAACAGAACTAACTTATTGCCTATCCCACAAGATACAGTCGTTCATTTCCATTCTCTCTTGACACACACAATCCAAATATAACTTTCCTCGATGTATCATTCGATTTAGATTCCAGAATCAAATGAAATGCGGGTCATCCAAAGACGTTGGGCATCGACAACAGTTTCACAATGGTGATTACACTGCCTTTTACATTTATATTATCATCCTGTACATGCATATGTAATGAATGTTTTCTTTTCTTTCTTTTTTTTTTTTTTTTTTGGGGGGGGGGGTTAATTTGGCTAAATTTCTGAAAGTTTAAAGAAATATAATTATTACAATGAGGGACAAACTGATGTCCATTTGAATAAGAATTAATAGGATTTTGGTCGTATCATCATTTGTACAAAGAAAGCTAATTATATTGTAGGTATCATCCTCACTAAAAAAAAAAAAAAAATCGGAGGTGACATTTCGTAGGAATTCCTTATCATTGTCGCCATCCATTATTATTCTCATTTCCTTTCTAACAGATGTTTTAATATGTATATATTTTCAAAAGAGATGAAATAATAATGCCTCTAACCCTAAAATATAGACAAAACCATTAGTTGATAGGCCTAATTATATGTATTCTCTTTTGGTTCTTAATTTGAAATAAAATTTGCTCCACGTTGCTACATTGTACGTCTATGTTTCGAAAAGTGTATAATAAAACAATAATTGAGCATTGTATGTTTAATACACAAGCGAATAAATTTGACCGTATTATTCTTCTAAAATTTTTTATGTGTTTTATTGTTTTAATAAATCGAAATTGAATGGAACTGAATTGATTTCTGCATTACACTACCTTGTGCAGAAATATAATTTTAAAAAAATCAAATGGAAACGACCAAAATCATTAATTTATGATGGGAACACTGTAGAAAAAATGGGATGAAAATGACTTGTGACTTGTGTCCGAACAAAATAATATTTGGCAAATTTATGCCCAAATCCTCCAATGTTTTGCCCAATCACTCTGAATTTCTACTCAAACTGAGCAAAATCACCCAATTTGGGCTTATAATATTGCTCAAAATCGGGTCGGACCAACTGTAAGCACCTTAATGCTGTGCAAATTTTTTACCCAACATTTTTTTCAGTGCCTAAGATGATGAAATGAACGCCTATATTAAACGTAGAATTAACCCAGAAAAGACCACAACAAACGAACAAAAACCAAAATAAAAGACAGAGACAACAATAAAAAACAAAGAAGCAAACAAAACAAAAACGTATATATATAAATTTAAACAAAAATAACTTCTCTCTGAAATACGTTTCATTTTTTGTGGTCACGTGTGTTGAGGATATATTACAAGTCATAATTTCACGTTCTAAATCATGCTTCCTGTAATCAACCATCGATTTTTAGGGTGACTGCACTCTTTGCTGCTGTAATTTTGTGCAATTTCGATTTGTTGTGCTGACATCCCTAGTTACTAACTATACAGGGTGGCCAAAAAGGACCTGAGATTTGCAATTTCAACAACATCATTGACACAATGATACTGATTTTACTTTTATTGGGAAGAACATTTTTTCCGATTAAAATGACACCACGATCAGCAATTTTGGGTAAGGCGTTTTGATTCTACTGCTATTTTTTTGTGAGGCAATGTCGTTTTCAAAGTTTGCTACTTTTGCAACCTCTGTCAGCATGAATATGTTGAAGCAGCGAGAAATTTGCGCATGGGGACTTTCCATACAACCACCTGCGTTGACAAACGCATGACTGCCCTCGCTTTGAAAACGAAGACAACTTGAATGAAAGATTGTATCATTTTACTTGGCAAAGAATTTTCTCAGGTGTTGCATTCTTTTTGGGCCACCGTGTATAATGAAGCCTACAAATAAAATAACATCCATTATTCATGTCAATCATATATCGCAGCAACTCCAAATTAGGTTTGTAGTCTCTCGATTATTATTTGTGTGTGTCTGTGTGTGATCTGAATGCTGTTAAAAGATCAGTAAATGTCTGTAAACATTCGAATCATTTTTATGGGTTCCAGAAGTTTCCAGAAGTTGTCGCGGAAATAGACGATGTAGGTTTGTGGTTGTTCATGGTTGTGAAAATAAAACTTGGTTGACATAAATGAAATGCTTTTAGAATTTTAGAAAAAAAAAAAGTTTCTTTTACATCTATTGAAAATTTCAAATGTGTTTGGGGCAATTCCGTGCATTACGGAATGACATTCACAAAGCATTTTCAGTTTTGAAAAGAAGAATATTATGACCATCCTAATAAATAGCTACAAATTAATAGTACTATACATAAATTATAAGGTACTCTCACACCTGTTGAGTTTCATGTCAACCATTCATCAAATTAATGAAACATCTAATGTTACATTGCTGTGTTACAAAATTACACAAAAAGGACATGACTTTTTAACCAGAATAAACATCGCTCAAACTCTGTGAACTTTACATAATATGTACATGTATTTTGTTTTCAAGATTGCGGTAGCATTCTATAGTACGTTAGCCATGATATGTCACCATTTTTCTGGAGATCTGTTTAAAAATAAAATATATAATGATACAGTGTCACAGAATGACCGTTACAGAATGACTTCTGAAATTCAATGAGAAATAGTGTATAAAAATTCATATTATGTACATAAGTAGTTAAAATGTAGTTTAAAATAAAGACTGAGCAAACGATTTGATAATTTTTGATTACCTAAGAAATCTGTGTTAAAATTAGCTCTGTTAGTGTTTGTTGATTTACTATGATTTATGCAAATTTTATTCATAAATTCATATTTAATTTTGTTATGATTTTCAAGCTGAAAAGTGAGCTCAATATTTCTATTTTAGTCTATTATTGTGTAATATATAAAGTTTAACTAATGTACAGGTTCAGGGTTGAATTTATTAATACAAAACTGAATTTGATGTCATTGTCATGATTTTGTTACGGAATGATATAATCAATCCTATCATAATTCATATCTAAAATATTTCTTCATACCAAAAGCACATTTTCTACGCATTAGATACCTTGATTTACCTATGAGCTTTAATAAAAAAAGGTTAAAAGGTTTATACTGAAGTGTGAAAACTTATGCAGAACAGAAACTAATGGTATTATTGATTACTAACGTGTTTAAGCTTTGTGCATCAAGTGTATTCTAGCAAACAGGTCATATTAATATGACCTTTTCTCTTCTTTTACAACTGATCATAACTGGCATCCAATATTTATTTCTAGATTATGTTAATTATTTATTTATTTAAATTTGAATAATTATTTACGATTAATTTGAAACCAAATTTGATATGACCAGACAGATTTGCGATTTGGGGGTTCATGTCCCGTATTGCGTGGAATTCCCCCTTCTCAACCAAAAGTAGAAAATACTGGGGAAAAAAATTATTCTAGCTTAAAGATCTACCATTTCATTATTTCGTTTTTAGTCTTAGTTTACGTGGTTGCTATGCTGCATTGATAAGTTAGAATCAATTTTGTGTCAGTTAATTATAAGTCTATATTTCAGACGTATATATAATAATATTGGAAATTAATTTACCCAAAATCATTGTTGGCACGATACTAATCAACATTTGCCACTCTCCACCCAGTTGACGGAAATGGGTACGCGGTGTGAAGAAATTCCTTGAATGCTTATATCTCGGGTAGCTGGGTTAAAGCCGGAATAAAAGTATAGTATTCACGGCTTTGTATGATTATATCATCGGGGGAAAAAACACGCTATTTAAATCCAACTATTAGTCTTATCATCCTTATTATATCGACGGATCTCATCACACCGTCAAGATGGTCCATGAATCACCCTCTCGTTCTGACAGTTATGATAGGCTATTCCAGTATTATGATTGTGACCTAATTACATCCTTTGGTAATCTGCATTGAACGCACGAACATGACCATCGCTGAATTGCTGTATTCCCAGGCGAACGGGTCACTTTGATTACCGAACAGGAGTTCCATCATGTATTCTTTTAAATGTTATCATCTTCATCCCATTAACATGCTACCCATAACATTAGAAAGGCGTTTATAATGTAACGAGGCAACACTCAAATTAGGCGAGCACTGCAGAGAGCCTCCGTCCAACGTTCAATTCTACTCTTAAGGCCACCGCACACCTTACGATCGGTCTGCGATCCGATTTCAAAAGAAAATGTAATATCATTTGACACATCATTTAAAAACGAAAAATATTTTTGATTGAGGGTCTGAATAGTCATACAGATAGTAAAAATCGATAATACGGCCTTTGCCGAGTTTTCTACTAGGTGGAATGGCCAAAATCGGCTCCGAGTCGTAGTGACGTCACAAAAATCGTACGACTGCCTACGATTTGAAACTAATCTTGCCCCTATTCCCTGTAGAAAGCTGACAGCTCACCGGAATCTGTTTAGTATTCATATTACTTTTCAGAACCTGAATAGGGTAGATTTCATTTGTTAAAATGCCAATATTTAATGCCATAGCGATTTATTTCACAAATCGTATCGCAGACCGATCGTAAGGTGTGCGGTGGCTTTTATAGGCCTGCATAGGGGAATCGGATCGGGCAGGGGGGGGGGGGGGGTTCGACACGGATGCGGCCTCCTATTGTGAAAAAACCTGGAAATCGGTTTATTAAAGAATGTTTCTTTCAGAATAGAAGTTCAAGGCGTCCCTCCCCCTTTTGGAACCTCGGAAGGGCCGGATGGGATTTTTTTTTTTAAATTGAAAACGCTTCCGGAAAAAAAATGTAAGAAGCTGTTTGATTGGGGGGGGGGGGGGGGTAAGAATCTCCTCCCGCCCCGACACGACATAGAGAGGCCGGCGTCATGCATGCCCAGAAAATATGTTTTCCGATTATTTCTCAGATCTTGGGGAAGCGTTTAGGCCTCCTCTTTCTGACAACCCTGCATCCGCCCCCGTTATATTCATAGTTCATCATATCACAATGAACAGGAAGTTTATCTTTTTTTATTGGTAAGAGAACTTGAAATCGAAGAGAGCATAAATGTCGTTCGATTTGATGTGTTGAGACAGGCGCCACAACTTGTTATTTCAATCATAACACCCCCGTAGGGAGCTGTGCTAAACCTCTGCAGCTCCTCTGAACAAGAAACTAACAGATAAATTGCTTGCTTATTTGTTATATCTTAAATGTAGAGTGTATCTATAGATGTTAATATAACTCAATCAAGAAAATCTAATTAGAAGATCTATTTTGGAAACACAATCCACTTCCAGGCCAATCCAATGGAAAGAAGAAATCTGATAGCGAGCTACAGTGTTGTTGGCTTTAAGTGGATCCTGTATACAATCTAATTCCTGAAAAAAATGGATGTGAAATTAATGTGCATATTTTCAAAGATGTGAACGAATTCATAATATTCAGGAGCGGAAAGGGGGGGGGGGGGTCATTGCAGTCCGGACCCCTTTTTGCTTATCATAGGATTTTGTGTATTGGACCCCTTTTTTGTCTGATATTACCTTTCTCTTTCCTTCTTTGTTTTTCGCTTGTAAGAGATTAAAAGATTTTCAGGGGAATCAGACACCTCTCTTTGACTGATAAACTTTTATTTTTGCTTATCATTATTATTTTTTTTTTTTTGAAGTTGAACCACCGCTCCCCCCCCCCCCCTCCCCCTCACCTTCTACAAAATCCTGGTGACGCCCTGATATATATTCTCGATTGCGAAATGCATTGGACGGCCGAATGTATGTGTATTGAAGAATACAGAGTATTTTGAGCGCCACTCCAATTATATGACCTCTTGGTACCGGATGACTTTGGCATTTCCCTTTTTTTATCTTTATTAGATTATGAAGGCTTTTTATTTTTTTATCCACTTTACTTCTAGGAGTGGTCTTATCAAAAAAATTAAAAAGAAAACAAAAGCAAAACAAAAAGAAAGCAAAAACCAAACAACGGAACCAGCCTTATCCTTCAAAATGCACATTAGAAATAATTTGTTTTTCATTTGTGAGTGGAGGAATTGTTTATGAAATTTTATCACACACTGACGAACCATGCTCTGCTGCTAAGAATGATCTTATGGGGCAAGAGTGGTCATGTCTTCGGTTTTCTCAATTACTAATTGTGTGCTAAATTGTCATTACAAATAATATAGATAGAAATGTCACATTCAATTTACGAAGGAGGATAATGTTGGCATGATCGATGACGAATATGTAGAATGCATTCAACGATAACGCTTAAAGAAAATCACTAATGAACAATATCACGCAACGTTTCACAAACATTTAAATAAGAAACGATGGTAACGGGAGGAAAACGAGAAAATAATCACGTGATTAAAGTTAATCACGTGGGAATATGTTAGCACATATTTGGAGCTTCGCGTGAGGTATATCCAACTAGATAGAGGCCTCTGTTTCTAATGAGTGACATGGATTACACATAACACTCTTTACTGGATGATTGGGCTTCACCGACTACCTTCCCGAAGGCAGGACATTGGAGTAGACCGACACTCAACGAGGCCGACAATTCGATCTGGTGAAATCGTACGACTGCCTACGATTTGAAACTAATTTTGCCCTTATTCCCTGTAGAAAGCTGACAGCTCACCCAAACCCTATGTTTAGTATTCATATTACTTTTCAGAACCTGAATATGTAAATTTCATTTGTTAAAATGCCAATATTTAATGCCATAGCAATTTATTTCACAAATCGGATCGCAGACCTATCGTAAGGTGTGCGGTGGCCTTTACAGATATATAAATCCTGTCATCAGATTCATGCAGGCTTGCAGGTATACAATGTATACACCTTCTCCATTCCCTGGGGAGCATTCCAGCCAGGCGCATTTTCAAAAATAGACTCTGACAATGCTTAACAAAAGAAACGACAATGACCTTCGCGTCCTACCGGGTACCTATTTAAGACATGGGTGGAGAGGAGCAAGGGAGATAAAATGTCCTGGGGCCGTATTCTGATAACTACAATATATTTCACGTTAAGGAAAACTTTGTTAATTGTCATAACAAAATGAAATTGCGCGCAATAAACACTAATCATTGGTGCTTGCGCAGATGTCTCTATTAACTTTACGCGAGCACAGCCATCTTTGTGCAATCATTAACCAATGACTGGTCCTGATTTTGAGTTGTTATGACAATTAACATCGTTTTACTAACATAAAAGATAACATCGTTTTCAAAATACGGCCCCTGCTCAAGGACTTGAGAGCCGTGCCGGTGATCGAACCCATGACCTTTGCATCTCGGGTAAAGCGTTTAAACCATTCGAAGGAAGTCTACGGAGAGGAAGACCCAGAAAAAGATTGAGCGACAAAAGTAATAACAGATCCAGTGTGGCCAGCTATTTTACTGCTAAATCAAAATTTTCCTCAAAAATTCTCTGACAAGCAAAAAAAAAAAAAAAAAAAGGTTATCAGCATTTTTAGGGAGACATTTTACTCAAAAATTCTCTGACAAGCAAAAAAAAAAAAGAAAAAAGGTTATCAGCATTTTTAGGGGGACTTTTTACTCAAAAATTTTCTGACAAGCAAAAAAAAAAAGAAAAGGTTATCAGCATTTTTGGGTATATTTTTACTCAAAAATTCTCTGACAAGCAAAAAAAAACAAAACACCAGAATTCGGCTAAAATTCTGCTAAATTTTGTCAAATTATGCCTAGCATAATGCTAGATGCTAAAGCGGTCAAAATTCTGCCAGAAAGCAGAATTCTGCCAACTCTGGCAACCTTGTACAGATCTAATTTGGATGCGCCCCCTCTGATGAGTACGTTCTTGCTTTAAATGCATTGCGGAACATTGCTGAAGTAACGAGCTGTCAGTCATGACCGTAGGTCATGACCGTGCTCTCTCTCTCTCTCTCTCTCTCTCTCTCTCTCCTCTCTCTCATTTCTTCTCCTCTCCACCTCTCCTCTCTTTTTCTTTACTCTTCACATATGCAGCAACATTTTCTATTCTTGTACTTCTCTTTATTCCCTTTCTTTATTTTCTGTTGTCTTATTTTTTTTTTTCATTACTGTGCGTTTATGTCTAATCTGTCAGTCTTCATTGTCTCTTTTGACCTATATACGTGTCGTAACAAGTTTTTAAATTACGGATTTACAATTGTATTATCATTCTGCCACTTTTCGGTAATCTATGTATACTTATATTTTTTTTCTAGTCAATGTATTCACATGTTGCAAAAATTATGTTTGTCATTATTTCGAGGGATCCACATTCTACAAGCTCTGCTTTTCAGTGGATCCCTCCATTTCCACAGGTTTAACTTAAAAAATAAAAAAGAACTATTATACTGGATGTTTATGTATACTTTCTATTTTATAACTTTAAAACCGTGTAAAATGTATTATGTTTATTGAATATTGAATTGTATATTTGATTTCTTGTCAAAATCACTGATCTGTTGGAAATGAAAATAAAACTGAAACCATAATAACGGGACCCATCAAAATAGCCAACTGAATATTGAATGTTTAGAATCTATCTTCACATCATCTCCCAATGATGGTGATTCATCATCTTAGCACCTTCTTCTCAAGTTCACTGTCATCGTCTCCCTTTCTCTCAATTTATCTCTCTCAATTTCTCTTTTCATTTCCCTCCTTTTTGTTGTTGCAATTTTTCTGAGAGAGGCATTTGCTTTCCCTGTGTCCTTACCGCTGTATATAGCTAGGGAACTGTCACAACTGCTTAGGGCTTGTCTTGCCGTACAATTATTCTTTGTTAGTTGTAAATAACATGAGAACTAAACAGGAAGAAAATAATGAATACCCCTAAGTGTGAAAGCTCCTTTCATTGAGAGGCTGCACATCTAATTCAGACCCATCTTTTGAAAACAACGGACTAGACAATAATCATGATAATGGTCGGCCCTGAGAAAGAGAAAAAAATAGTATATTCTATCATTGTAAAGAGAAAAACAATTGCATATTTGAAATTATTTATGTAGAATTAGTCATGTTCACTTATTTTACATACAATGGAAAAACGCACAACCCTTATCTCCTAATTTTTGTCAAAATGGTCTTTTGTAAATTAGGCAGTTTTGCTACCTTCAGTGGCTTGTTGACATTGAAGATCACTTGTCCATTTATTATTTTACCCTTTTAATTAAAATTAGGATCTAAATCTAATTATCAATACATTCACATCTACTCAAGACAACGGATTGTTATGAATCACGCACACCGCTCCCGTGTGCCATTAAGTCAAACATTTTTAGGCTTTTCATGGGCAAAATCAAAGACGTACGGTTGGGAAAGTGGAAGGAGGCTTGAGGTTTTGAACATTCCAATATTCAAGCATTATTGTCACCTCAAAGGCAACAAGGATGTCTCTTTGCACTTTATATACCATATTCGTTGATATTTTGGGTAAGAGAGATCGGTCCTCTGTCAACTGTGTCCGGGCCTATGTTCATAATGATTCTATTCCGTCGAGGCGGGGGGGGGGGGGGGGGGGGGGGGGTCTCTGACCAGAGTTTTTTCCCTAATTCTTCCATCCCTTGATAAGATTGGATTATTGTGGTAACTGCCCTACAAGCTTACAATTTGCTTCATGCCTAGTTTTATGTATCCCTACATCATGGAAATATGCTAGCCGTAGAACGTAACCGTTATAATCAGAATATCAGTAATAGGTCATTAAATACCATGTTGCGTCAAATGCAGGGTACATACCATATTGTGCCCCTATCCCTCTGACACATGGGGTAAAATCGCAAAAGTGGGCGAGGAGTATATCAATTGAAATTGAAACTGAAATTGAAAATTGTTATTAATACTGCACTTCGCAGCCAAACGGCTGAATTATGTACAATTCACATGTTTGGCAATGACATGGTGTAAAACTGATTAAAAACAACAAATTCGGTAAAAATACTGTTTACCTAAAGTCTAATAAAACAATAACTCAAGATTTATATATGAAGATCATAGGTGAAAGAGTAATGGAGATCAAATTATACACCAGTGTATATTTACAAATTGATAATGAAAATGAAGTGGGGTGAAGCATGAGTGAGTCCAAGGATGAGCAAGCAGTCCCTTGATTACTCACACAAACTCTTTCACACTCGATCTGCAACCTCGCTCGTACACGTCCTTTCTCACAACTTACACAAGATTAAATTCATAAACATTCACCAATATACACTCCAAACTCCCTTCATGTACTCAAGCCACTCATCCTACTCATATGAAATTTAGAAGAAAGAAAAAAGATGGGGAAAAAAAGGTTTGATGCCCGCCCATCCCTGGACTCACCCTTACATCAAAATGTCTTAAGTAATAATTTATGTAAAAAACCTAAAACCAAAGGTCCCCTTCTGAAACTTCACACAATAAATTAAGAATACATCAGTTAAAACCAAAAACACCGTCTGAGTTGTTGTTAGACAGATATGTCATGAATCACCTGAAAACCTTATCCAATATAAACTTTTAAAAGAGACATTACAAGTGTACAGAAATATGAAAAAATATCAGGGGTATCAGAACGTATCTGAAATAATTGAAAATATTTGAAGCAGACAATAAAATTTGTGACTATTCAAACTGATCAGATAGAATTTAGCAGATTAATTAGTTATGGCATTGGGCTGTTTTTTTTTTAAAGTTTTACATTGAAACTGGCAATACTTTGTCCTTCTCCGCAATGAATAATCTACATCAGTGTTAAGAGGTAACCAGTGATTACAAATTGGGCTAATGGGAAGAGATAAGGAAAAACTAGTACACAATTGTTTAAGTCTTTCTTATATAATAGCTGCAAAGTATACACTTCCAGAGCTTTGTCATAGTAAATGTATTGATCACTTAACATGATTCTACATGCTCTTTTCTGATGCGTTCTGAACATATAATTTGGTTTGTGTAAGATGTCCATTAAAGACAGGTACATCATAATCCAATATTGGACGAATGTATCCCTAGTAGACTGTCTAACATTCGAAATTGTTGGCGATTTTTCCCTGTCCCAGTTATCGATCGATCCCTGTCCTTTTCGAAAGCTTGCCTACATTCTAACTTTAAATACTTTCGTTTATGTAACCTGTCAGAATGTGGCTT